>PVHT021183555.1:3858934-4242739 GCA_004024745.2 Catagonus wagneri
TGGCCTTGCTCAGTGGGCTAAGGATCTGGCATTGTTGCTGTGAGCTGTGGCGTAGGTCACAGCTGAAGCTCAGATCTGGTGTTGCTGTGGCTGTGGTATAGGCCAGCAGCTGCAGCTCCAATGAGACCTCTAGTGTGGGAACCTCCATATGCCACAGGTGTGGTCCTAAAAAAAAAAAAAGGTAAATGGTTTAAACATACTAAATAAAAGACGGGAGTTCCTGTCATGGCTCAGTGGTTAACGAATCCGACTAGGAACCATGAAGTTGTGGGTTCGATCCCTGGCCTTGCTCAGTGGGTTAAGGATCCCGGCGTTGCCGTGAGCTGTGGTGTAGGTTGCAGACGCTGCTCAGATCCTGCGTTGCTGTGGCTGTGGCGAAGGCCGGCAGCTACAGCTCCTGTTAGACCCCTAGCCTGGGAACCTCCATGTGCCACAGGTGTGGCCCTAGATAAGGTAAAAAAAAAGAAAGAAAGAAAGACAGATTGGCAGAATGGATAAAAAATTATTATCCAACTGTATGCTATCTACAGGCAATTCGTTTCAAACATAATGACATAGTTAGTTTGAAAGTAAAAGGATGGAAAAAGATATATCGTGCAAATATTAATTTTAAAAAGCAGGAATGGCTGTATTAATAGAAGACAATAGAGACTTCAGAGCAAAGAAAATTACTTGGGACAAAGGACGATACATAATGATAAAAGCTCAATCCCTGGGCATCTATCCAGAGAAAACCATGACTCAAAAAGACATACGTACTCCAGTGTTCATTGTAGCACTATCTACAATAGCTAAGACATGGAAACAACCTAAATGTCCATCAACAGAGGAGCGGGTGAAGAAGATGTGGTACACATACGCAATGGAATATTACCCAGCCATTAAAAAGGAAAGAAATAATGGCATTTGCAGCAACATGGATGGACCTAGAAATTATCATGCTAAGTGACGTCAGTCAGACAATGAGCCACCAACATCAAATGCTATCACTTACATGTGGAAGCTAAAAAAAGGACACAATGAACTTCTTTCAGAACAGATACTGACTCACAGACTTTGAAAAACTTAAGGTTTCCAAATGAGATAGGTTGGATGGTGGGGGGATGCACTGAGGGTTTGGGATGGAAGTGCTATAAAATTTGGTTGTGATAATCCTTATACAACTATAAATGTAATAAAATTCATTGAGTAATACAAAAAATCAATCCACCAAGAAAATATAGCAATCTTAATTGTGTATGTATCAAATATTTAAAGCCTCAAAGTAGGAGTTCCCGTTGTGGCTCAGTGGTTAACGAATCCGACTAGGAACTATGAGGTTGCGGGTTCAATCCCTGGCCTCGCTCAGTGGGTTAAGGAATCCAGCGTTGCCATGAGCTGTGGTGTAGGTCGCAGACGTGGCTCGGATCCTGTGTTGCTGTTGCTATGGCTTTGTGGCTACAGCTCCTGTTAGACCCCTAGCCTGGGAACCTCCATATGCCACGGGTGCGGCCCTAGATAACCCGTGGCCCTAGATAAAGCAAAAAGACAAAAAGAATAAAAATTTTAAAAAAAGCCTCAAAGTATATAAGGAAAACTGATAGAGCTAAAATAGGAAGTAGACAAACCCACAGTAATATTAGGAATTTTAACATGTAATTCTTAGCAACTGATAGAACTACAAGGCAGAAAATCAGAAGAGATGTGGTAGAATTGAACAATACCATCAACCAAAAGGATCAAATAGACATTTATAGAACACTCTACCTCACAACAGAATACATATACTTTTCAAGCATCCAACAAGCATTCACCAAGGTAACCATCCATGGATTAAAGAAGAAACATCAAAGAAATTTTTTCAAAATGTGGAATTGAATGAAAATGAAAATATGAGATCAGATTTTGTGGAACACAGCTAAAACAGTGCTGGGAGGGAAATTTATAGCACCAAATATTTACATTAGAAAATGGTAAAGAGGAGTTCTTGGTGTGACTCAGCGGTAACGAGCCCAACTAGGATCCATGAGGATGCGGGTTTGACCCCTGGCCTCACTCAGTGGGTTAAGGATCCAGCGTTGCCATGAGCTGTGGTATTAGGCCACAGATGTGGATCGGATCTTGAGTTGCTGTGGCTGTGGCATGGCCGGCAGCTCTGATTTGACCTCCACCCTGGGAACTTACATATGCACTATGAAGGCATGCTATAGGCTATATTTCACTTAATCATCGTGAGGTAGCTATTATCCACAAGAAATTTTTTTTTTTACACAGGAGAAAACTGAGGCAAAGAGTTTTTCTTTCTCCATAAGCCATGAGTCATTTTGAAAGCTCTGTGTCAACTGGTTAAAAGAATGGACTCTGGGGAGTTCCTGTTGTGGCTTATGGTAGCAAACCTGACTGGTATCCAGGATGACTTGGGTTCAATCCCTAGCCTCACTCGGTGGGTTAGAGATCTGGTGTTGCTGTGAGCTGTGCCGTAGGTCGCAGACGTGGCTTGGATTCTGCGTTGCTGTGGCTGTTGTGTAGGCCAGCAGCTGCAGCTCTGATTTGATACCTAGCCTGGGAACTTCCATATGCCATGGGTGCAGTCCTAAAAAGACAAAATTTTTTTTTTAATTTAAAAAAAAAGAATGGCCTCTGGGATCAGATAGACCTGGGTTCAAAACTCAGCTCTCAGGTTAAGCATTATGTGACTGTGGGCAAGATACTCAAACTCTCAGGGAGCCTCAGTTTTCTCCTGTGTAAATTGGAGAGGGTATCAATGCTTAATTCATGTGGCTATTGAAGGATTAGATAAAACAGTGTATGTCAAATGCTAAGCCTGGTTCCTGTAAATGTAACTAGGAACTAGTAGATGCAAGCTATCATTATTTTTATTTTAAAATACTGTTGCTAGGTGCAAGAATTTGTTTCTTTAACTATAACTTCCCCCAGTACATTCAGAAGGACTAATGACAAAAACCCAAACAACCCCAAACTTCCTGGAAAATATTCTGATGAAGAAATTTTGAATTTCTTCTAAAACAAATTGGTTGTAACCATTGTTCGCCATGTGTACAGATGGCACACTTATTTTCTAAAATGCCATGTCATTGAGCCTTTCTGGGAGCATTTAGTTGCCAGGGACAAGATTCCCTCCGTTCATCATGTGCTAGAGCAGGAACTGTCTCTCCAGAGATTCTTGGTTTCTTGACCATCTCTTCCCGCTTGCCCAGCATGTGGCAGCAGATGATCACTGGGATTTTTGCTTTCCTTCAGTTCAATGCCTGGGACTGACTTTCAAGGGAATAAAGTGCTAGGACAGAATCTGATTGGCTCAGCTGGCATTTGATGTCCACCACTGGGCTAATCATCTGTGGTTAGGGAGGGTCATCTTAGCAAGGGGCTCATGGACATTGATTCTCTGAAATTCAAGGACATGGGTCATCACTTGCTGACTGGGCTTTCCTGCTCATGCAGCCAGACAAGAGTCACTAGGATGTACCTGACATTTTAGGTTAATGCCAGAGATGTCTGCCATGGCCCAGTGGGAGACATCACTGAGAGGCGTTGTTGGTAGTTTTTTCTTTTTTGAATAGGTACCAAATGTATCATGGTTACGCCTGGGGATTAGGACCTCAGAACAGAAGAGGTTTTGACTTTCTATACCTTTGAGTTGTTTAATTTTTTTTTTTCTTGAAATTTGCTGGTGGTCTAGTGGTTAGGGATCCATCACTGTCACTGCCGTACCTCTGGTTTGATTCCTAGCCTGGGAACTCCCGCATGCCAGGGGTTCCTAGACCAGGGATTGAATCTATACCACAGCAGCAACCAGAGGCACAGTAGTTTCAATACCAATCTTAACCCACTGAGCCATTAGGAAACTTCAATTTTTTTTTTCACTGCATTTATTTTTCAGAAATTTTTTTTCTTTTCTTTTTCTTTCTTTTTTTTGGACACACATCTGCAGCATGAGGAATTTCCTGGGCCATGGATTGCATCTGCATCATAGCAGTGACCTGAGCCGTTGCAATGACAATGCTGGATCCTTAACCCACTGCACCACAAGGGAACTCCTAGAACCTTTTATAGAAAAAATTGAGATGATAGTACAGAGTTTCTATATATCTCATGCCTAATTTCCCTGTTAATAACATCTTATGATCTAGTTGACTCTCTGTATTCATAAGTTCCATATCAGTGGATTCAACCAACCTTGGATCAAAAATATTAAAAAAAAATTTCCCAGAAAGTCTCAGAAAGCAAAACTTGAATTTGCTGTTACAGGCAACTATTTACATAGCATTTAGAGAGGCTAAATCATCTGTAGACTAAGGGAGGCTATGTATAGGTGATATGCAACGACTCTGCCATTTTATACAAGACAGTTGGGCATCTGAGAATTTTAGTATCTGCAAAGTGTGGGGGTGGAAGTAGGGGATCCTGGAACCAATCCTCTGTGGATACTGAGGGACAGTTATACACTCTTTACAGTTAATGAACCATTATTGATATATTACTATTAATTGAAGTCCATAGTTCATTTGGATTTTCCTAGTTTTTACCTATAAGGTCCTTTTTCTATTCCAGGATCCCATCCAGGAGACCACATGACATTTAGTTGTCATCTCTCCGCAGTCTCCTCTTGGCCTTGAGTTTCTTGTAATTTGCTGGTTGTTGATGACCTTGATAGTTTTGTGAAGAACTGGTTAAGTATTTTGTAGGCTGCTCCCCTATTGTTTTTGTCCAGCGTTTTTCTCCTAAGACTGGGTTATTGGGAGGGAGACCACAGAGCTCTCCATTTCCATTACATCATATCATATTACATCAACATGATTGATGACTGTTGATGTTGGCCTTGATTACCTGGCTGATGTAGTGTTTTTTAGGTTTCCCCACTGTCAAGTTACTCTTTGTTCCCTCTTTCCATAGTGCACATTTTGGAAGGGCGTCACTATGCACAGCCTGTGCCTAATAAGGAGAGAGTTATGCTCCCCCTCCTTGAGAGCAGAGTATCTACATGAATTATTAGGAATTCTTTTGTGTATTAGTTTCCTAAAGCTGCCATAGCAAATTACTTCAGACTGAATGGCTCAAAACAGCAGAAATTATTCTCTCAGAGTTTCTGGAGGCTGGAAATCTGAAGTTAAGGTGACAGATCAGCAATATTCCCTCTGAAACATCTCAGGAAGAGCTGTTCTGGCCTTTTCCAGGTTCTGGTGGCCCTAGGCATTACTTGGCCTCTGGCGGCATAACTCCAGTCTCTGCCTCCACTTTTCTCTGTGGCTTTCTTCTTTGTGTGTCTCTAGGTCCTCCTTATAAGGACATGGATTGGATTAAGGGCTCACTCTGAATCCGTTATGATAACTACCAAGACCCTTAACTAATTACATTTGCAAAGATCCTATTTCCAAATGAAGTCACATTCTGAGTGGCCGGTGGTAGATATGAGTTTTGGGGGTGCACTATCCAGCCCACTCGATCCTGTGTGGGACATTTGTCTCTTCTCTGCCCTTTATTAACTTAGTCAGTCATTACATTGCTATAAACTAATGCATATTATTTTTTACTTTGGTCACAATCCAATGCTCCACTAACTTTCTGCTTAAATTGTTTCAGCTTTGGCCATTATAAGCTCTTTCAATTGTTTCTTGTGATGTAGTCTCATTGTTATTATTTTTATGTTATTTTGAGCATTTCCTGACTCTCTGGCACTATGAGATACTCTAGGCTCATATCTTTTATTTATTTATTTTTTTTTGTCTTTTTGCCTTATCTAGGGCCACACCCACGGCATATGGAGGTTCCCAGGCTAGGGGTCTAACAGGAGCTGTAACCGCCGGCCTACACCAGAGCCACAGCAACGCGGGATCCGAGCCATGTCTGCGACCTACACCATAGCTCACGGCAATGCAGGATCCTTAATCCTTAATACAGCCACATCAGATCTGAACTGCATCTGTGACCTACACCCCAGCTCACAGCAAAGCCAGATCCTTAACACACTGAGCAAGGCCAGGGATTGAACCTGCACCCTCATGGTTCCTAGTCAGATCCGTTTCCGCTGCGCCACATCGGGAACTCCCAAGTATAAAATTCTTCTTATAAATCACAATATCATACCTGACAGCCACTGATTTTTTTGTTTTTTTACATCTCTATAGTTTTGTTTTTTCCAGTTGGGATCATATAAAATATAGCCATTTCAGGGAGTTCCTGTCATGGTGCAGTGGTTAACGAATCCAACTAGGAACCATGAGGGTGCGGGTTCGATCCCTGGCCTTGCTCAGTGGTTAAGGATCCGGTGTTGCCGTGAGCTGTGGTGTAGGTTGCACACGCGGCTCGGATCCCGCGTTGCTGTGGCTGTGGTGAAGGCCGGCAGCTACAGCTCCTGTTAGACCCCTAGCCTGGGAACCTCCATATGCCGCAGGTGCGGCTCTAGATAAAGGCAAAAAGACGAAAAAAAAAAAGAAAAGATTATATATAGCCATTTCAGGGAGTTCCCTTCCTGGCGCAGCGGTTAATGAATCCGACTAGGAACCATGAGGGTGTGGGTTCCATCCCTGGCCTTGCTCAGTGGGTTAAGGATCCGGCGTTGCCGTGAGCTGTGGTGTTGGTCACAGACGCGGCTCAGATCTGGCGTTGCTGTGGCTGTGGCGTAGGCCGGCAGGTGTAGCTCCGATTCTACCCCTAGCCTGGGAACCTCCATATGTCGCGACTGTGGCCCTAAAAAAATATATACAGCCATTTCATACTGGCTCCTTTCATTTTGCCTTATACATTTAAGGTTCCTCCATGTCTTTTCTGCGCCTGAGAGCTCATTCCTTTATATTGCAGAATAATAGTCTATTGATTGTATGGATATATCATAGTTTGCTTATCTATTCATCTATTGAATGACATCTTGGTTGTTTTCTGTTTGGGGTTATTATGAAGAAAGCTACTATAAACATTTATGTACCAGTTTTTGTGTGAGATGTTGATAGTTTGGGAGGAGGGGTTGGGCTTGGAATGCTTTTTTTGCCTCTGATGATCCATGTTCTCGGATGTAGAATGAGAAACATCACTCCAAGGTTTGCACCTTTATATAGTGGTGGTTCTGGGGTTCAAAGAGAGACTGCCCTTCTGGCTTGGAGAACCCTTCTCCACTCCCAGACCTTGACTGCCCCACACACTGACCACTTGCCAGTTCCCACTCCAGTCTTTTCCTGGAATGTTCCACTAATGTCCCACTGCCCTGCACTCCTCCACCTCCAACTTCTTGAACCTTAAACTCTTTTTCTTTTTTTTAAGGGCCGCGCCTGCAGCGTATGGAGATTCCCAGGCTAGGGGTCTAATTGGAGCTGTAGCTGCAGGCCTATACCACAGCCACAGCAACGCAGGATCTGAGTACATATGCAACCTATACCACAGCTCAGGGCAGATCCTTAACCCACTGAGCAAGGTCAGGGATGGAACCCGCATCCTCATGCAGGTTCATTAACTGCTGAGCTGCGACGGGAACTCTCTTCAACGCTTTTTTTTTTTTTTTTTTTTGCTTTTTAGGACCACATTCATGGCATATGGATGTTCCCAGGCTAGAGGTTGATTTGGAGCTATAGCTTCTGGCCTACCCCACAGCCACAGCAACTCAGGATCCGAGCCGCATCTTTGACCTATACCACAGCTCATGGCCATGCTGGATCCTTAACCCACTGGGCAAGGCCAGGGATTGAACCCACAGCCTCATGGTTCCTAGTCGGATTCGTTTCCGCTGTGCCACAATAGGAACTCCTGAACCTTAAACTCTTTATTTCCTCAAAACTGTATGAGGGAGTTCCCGTTGTGGCTCAGCAGAAATGAACCTGACTGGGGAGTTCCCTTCGTGGCTCAGTGGTTAACGAATCCGACTAAGAACCATGAGGTTGCGGGTTCGATCCCTGGCCTTGCTCAGTGGGTTAAAGATCCGGCGTTGCCGTGAGCTGTGGTGTAGGTTGCACACGCGGCTCGGATCCCGCGTTGCTGTGGCTGTGGTGAAGGCCGGCAGCTACAGCTCCTGTTAGACCCCTAGCCTGGGAACCTCCATATGCCGTGGGTGTGGCTCTAGATAAAGCCAAAAAGACAAAAAAAAAAAACAAAAAAAAAACCTGACTAGTATCCGTGAGGCTGTGGGTTCAGTCTCTGGCCCCACTCAGCTCGTTAAGGGTCTGGCGTTGCTGAGAACTGTGGTATAGTTCACAGATGTGGCTTGGATCTGGCGTTGCTGCGGCTGTGGTGTAGACCAGCGGCTGTAGCTCAGATTTGATCCCTAGTCCCCTAAAAAAAAAGAAAAAAAAAGAAAAAAAACCTGCAAAACAAAACCAAATGACAACAACAACAACAAAAAACCTTCACAAGGTTCTTTATTGATTGACTCCTTTGGAGGGGGCACCCTCCCCACTTGATCATGCATGCTTCCCCCCACATCTGGTCAGTTATCCAGCCTGTGGATTCACCCTAAAGTCTCTTCTCTGTTCCATAACCATTCGTGCTCCATAGAGGGGATTTTTCAAATCTGTCGCCCGCCCTTCGAACTTGGTGCTTCAGACCAATCATGCTCTTTTATGCCTATGCACCTCTGCATCAACTGTTCTCTCTGCTAGGGTATACCCGCCCCCCTCATTAATTCCCTGGGAAATTCATATATCTTTAAAAATCATGGTAAAATTTCAAAGCTCCAAGCATCTGGAAAGCCTTGTTTATCTTCTCTTTACACTCTTGCTACTCAAAACCTGGTCTGCAGTTGAACACACTTTCGGCATCATCTGGAAACAGGTAGGAAAGCAGAATCTCAAGTTCTATCTCAGACCAACGCAATCCAGAGCTGCATTTTATTTTATTGTTTGTCTTTGTAGGGCCATACCTGCAGCATATGGAGGTTCCCAGGCTAGGGGTTGAATTGGGCTACACCTCAGCTGCAGCAGTGCCAGATCCAAGCCGCGTCTGCGACCTACACCACAGCTCACAGCAATGCCAGATCCTTAACTCACTGATTGAGGCCAGGACTCAAACCCGTGTCCTTATCTTATGGGTACTAGTATGGTTCATTTCTGCTGAACCATGACGGGAACTCCCAGAGCTGCATTTTAAAAGAACACACACGATTTGTGTGCTAGTTAAAGTTTGAGAAGTGTTCTATACCACTTCTAACACTGCCCTTCTATTTTGACATGAGTTGGATTTTTTGTAATTATTTGTGTCTGTTTTCCCCTCAAGACTGAGTTCCCTGAGGTCAGGGTCATGGTTCACTCCATTCAGTGTCCAGCCCAGGCTTTGGCAACTGAAATGTTATTAAACCCTCAGGGTTCTTCAGACCTGGGTCTGATCCCAATGGCAAAAAGAATTACAGAACTGAGGTTCTTTTTTGAACATATTTTACTTTATCCTCACAAAGATATTATTAAAACATGGATGCCTCGCCTCCTCCGTTTTTCTTCCTTCTTTCCTTCCTTTCTTTCCCTTTTTTTTTGTTTTTTTTGTTTTTTTTACTTAGGATGAATTCATAGAAGAATCAAATGGAAAATGAGCAATGGTTTATGTACAAGAATATTTATAATTATTAAGAAATTTAGATGTCTAACTTTATAAAGCTATTATTGTGTTATGTGTATATATAAACATAGAACTGTAATATGCATCATATAAAGACTTATGAATCTTTATCAATTATATATGTATACATTTAACAAATTCAAACAATACAGAATTGCATGTGAGTAAACATTAAAAGTAATAGTCTTAGAGTTCCCGTTGTGGCTCAGTGGTAATGAACCTGACTAGTATCCATGAGGATGCGAATTTGATCCCTGGCCTTGCTCAGTGGGTTAAAGATCTGGTGTTGTGGTGGAGGTCACAGATGAGGCTCGGATCCCACCTTGCTGTGGCCGTGTTGTAGGCTCTGATTGGACCCCTAGCCTGGGAACTTCCATATGCCACACCTGCGGCCCTAAAAAGCAAAAAAAAAAAAACCGAGAGAGAGAGAGAAAGAAAGGAACAGTCTGGGAGTTCCCTCATGGCCCAGTGAGTTACTGCTGTGGCTCTGGTTACAGCTGTGGCATGGATTTGATCCCTGACCCAGGGAGATTCTGCGTGCTGTGGGTGTGGCAAAAAAAAAAAGTAACAATCCATCCCGGGCTTCCCGTTAACTGATGGGCTTTTGTTACTGATCCTCCCTTCCCCCAGGTCAGATTCCAACGAGGGTCCTTCTATCTGGAGTGATTGGAGCCAGTCAGATGAGACTGAGTTTGGTTCAGAAGCAAATGAAAACTTTATCCTTTCATCAAAGAATGGAGAGGTGTTAGCTGTGTTCTAGAAAAGACCTCAGTTGGGCTGCTTTATAGGGATCTCCTTGGCAGGGAAGAGGGCGGGGTCAGCACAGGCATGTTGCTCATGACTCCAGATCATAGTGCGCAGCGTCTCAGCCCTCCACTGCCATACTGAACTGAGTGTCCTGGCAGTATCTTTGCACACGGCCTGCCCAGCTGAGGTATCAGCGCAGCCATTTCGCACCAGGGACTCTGGGCTGAAGGCCTCTGCACTCAGCCCCCTATGAGTGAAGACTAAACACAAAAAGAGATTTTGAAATAGTACAGGAATGGGAACATTGTATATTTGGTTAAACTTTATCTTAGTAGGTATAACTTTAAATTTCCATGTAATAAAACTTTGTCGCCTGCCAAATGAAAATCAGAAGACAATTATAGTGGCTAAATAGACAATCAACACAGATAGACACTTTTTTTTCTTCTTTTTTTTTTTAGGACTGCACCCACAGCATATGTAAATTCCCAGGCTAGGGATCGAATTGAAACTACAGCTGCCGGCTTACACCACAGCCACAACAATGCAGGATCAGAGCCGCATCTGCAATCTACACCACAGCTCATGGCAATGCCGGATCTTTAATCCACTGAGCGAAGCCAGGGATTGAACCTGCAACCTCATGGTTCCTAGTTGGATTCTTTTCTGCTGCGCCACTACGGGAACTCTGGGCACTGTTTCATACTTGTTAAAAAAAATTTAAAAAATTGAAAAAAACCCCCACTTTTGCTAAGCTCTGAACATGCATATTCAAGCATCTCTGCTGAGTGACCTGAGACCCACTGGAATCTTTTATAACTTGAAATTGGGTTCCTGGTGTGAGTGATGTAAAACATAAACGTGACCAATTGTGAAGATGACAGTCTGCATTGTGAGCCAGCTAGAGACTATAATTTAGAATCTTGCCTTATTTGGTGCACTTCCTCCGCCTGCCCCCCAGTAGCCCTGTGAAACTTGTGTTTGAGTGACATGACTCTCTCTCTTGCCAGGAAGGAAGAAATTCAGCTCTGTTCCTATTATTTGGTGGTCTTGGTTCTTACTGGTGAAATCACTGCTAGATTTCCAAAAAAAAAAAGTTCATTTTATTTTTTTCCAGTTTCCTGTACTTTATTTTTTTCTCATATTAACAATGAACTTTATTTCAGTTATAGGTGTACAAAGATCATAAGTCAATTCGATAGATTTTGTGTCCCAAACCCCCAGTGCATCCCCCCACCCCCCAGATTGTCTTATTTGAAAAACCAAGGTTTTCCAAAATCTGTGAGTCATTGTTCTTCAAAGAAGTTCATTGTGTCTCTTTAGTTTCCGCATGTAAGCGGTAGCATTGGGTGTTGCTGTCTAATTGTCTGACTGGTTTCACTTCGTATGATAATTTCTAGGTTCATCCATGTTGCTATAATTGTTGTTATTCCGTTCCTTTTAATGGCTGAGTAATATTCCATTGTGTGTATGTACCATATCTTCCCTATCCACTCCTCTGTCGATGGCATTTAGGTTGTTTCCATGACCTGGCTTCTTTCCTGTCTAGCTGCTTTAGATGTAAAGTTAGGTTGTTTATTTGAGCTTTTTCTTGTGTCCTGAGGTAGGCTTGTATTGTTATATACTTTCCTCTTAGAACTGCTTTTGCTGCATCCCAGAGGTTTTGGAGTGTCGTGTCTTTGTTGTCATTTGCTTCTAGATATTTTTTAATTTCCTCTTTGATTTCTTCATGATCCATTGGTTGTTTTCTTGTTTTTGTATCCATTCAGCTAGTCTATGTCTTTTTTTTGGGGGGGCATTCAATCCATTAACATTTAAGGTAATTACTGATATATATGTTCTTATTGCCATTGTAATAACTGTTTGGGGTTTTTGTTGCTCTTTTTTTTTTTACCCTGAAGTTTTGATATAGGAGTCTATATACTAATGAGATTGTTTTAAGTTGTTGGCTTCTTAATTGCACGTGCGTCTCCAGTGACCTGCATTTGTGCTCTCTTCTCACGATTTCTGATTTTGGTAGCATAGTTGTGCATGGATGATTTAGTATCTTTACTGTATATATGCCTTTACTGGTACTGGTGAGCCTTGTCATTTGTGGTGTTTTTGTTTCTGGTTGTGGCCTTTTCTTTTCTGACTAGAGAAGTTCCTTTAAGATTTGTTGTAAAGCTGGTTTAGTGTTGCAGAAATCTCTTAGCTTTTGCTTATCTGTAAAAGTTTTCATCTCTCCTTCAAATCTGAATGTGAGCCTTGCAGGGTAAAGCAATCTTGGCTGGAAGTTTTTCCCTTTCATCACATTAAGTATATCATGCCACTCCCTTCTGGCCTGCAGAGTTTCAGATGAAAAATCTGCTGATAACCTTATTGGGGTTCCCTTGTATGTCATTTGTTTCTTTTCCCTAGCTGCTTTCAAAATTTTCTCTTTGTCTTTAATTTTGATCATTTTGATTAATATGTGTCTGGGGGTGTTCCTCCTTGGGTTTATTTTATATGGTACTCGTTGCGCTTCCTGAATTTGACTGAGTGGTTCCTTTCCCATATTAGGAAAGTTTTCGGCTATTAGCTCTTCAAATAGTTTTTCTGTCCCCTTCTCTCTCTCTTCTCCCTCTGGCACCCCTATAATGCGGATGTTGGTGCGTTTAACATTATCCCAGAGTTCTCTGAGACTCAGCTCATTTCCTTTCAATCTTTTATCTCTTTTCTCTTCCGCATTAGTGATTTCCACTAATCTGTCCTCCACCTTGCTGATTCGTTCTTCTGCCGCCTGTATTCTACTGTTGGCTGCTTCTAATGAATTTTTTATTTCAGCTATTGTATTTTGCATCTCTTCTTATTTAATTTTTACAGCTTGTATTTCTCTGCTCAGTGTTTCCTGTAAATTATCAATCTTTGCCTCCAGTTTATTTCCAATGCCTTGCATCATCTTCGTCATCAACAGTCTAAAGTCTCTTTCTGAGAAGCTGATAATCTCATCACTGAGCTGTTTTTCTGGGCGTTTCTCTTTCTCCCTTATTTATAGTTTTCTGTCTTTTCATTTTTATAGGTTTTTGGTGTGGTGACCTTTTTGCCAACAATAGAGTTGTAGCCTCTCTTAGTTCTGGCGTTTGCCTCCCCTGTGACTAAAGTTGGTATGGGCAGGGCTTGCTGTAGGCTTCCTGATGGGAGGGAGTGATGCCTGCCCACTGGTAGGTGGGGTTGATTCCTATCCCTCTGATGGGTGGAGCTTTGTCTCTGGATGAGATTAGAGGCTGTCTGTGTGCCTGAGGGGTCTTTAGGCAGCCTGTTTCCTGATGGGTGGGGCTGTGATCCCACCTGGATTATTGTTTGGCCTGGGGCTTCTCAGCGCTGATGGGAGGGACCAGATTTTCCCAGAAATGGCCCCCTCCAGAGAAATGCAGGCTGATGAATGTTCCCAAGAGCTTCACCTCCAATGTGCTTCCCCCACAACAAGCCACAGTCCCCCCTATTTTCCCTGGAGATCCTCCAAGAATTGCAGTAAGGTCCACCCGGATTCCTATGGAGACTGCTTTGCCCTGGGACCCAGTGCACGTGAAAGTCTGTGTGTGCCTTTCAAGGATGGGGTCTGTGTTTCCCCCAGTCCTGTGGAGCTCCTGCACACAAGCCCTGCTGGCCTTCAATGCCAGATGCTCCAGGGGCTCTTTCTCCCTGTGCCTGATCCCTAGGCGTGGGGTTTTGACGTGGGACTCAGAACTCTCAGTCCTGTAGCTGAGTCTCTCTGATGCAGTTACTTTCCAGTCTGTGGGGCTTCCCACCCGGGAGGTATGGGGTTGCTTCTATCACTTAATTGCCCCTCCTACCTCTTGATGTGGTCTCCTCTTTGTCTTCTGGAGTAGAATATCTTTTTTGAAAGTTTACAGTCCATTTGGTTGAAGGCTGCTTGGCATTTGGTTGTAGTTTTGCTGTTTTTTGGGAGAGAAGTTGAGCTCCAGTCCTTCTATTCTGCCATCTTAATCCAATCAAAAAAGTTCATTTTAGATTGACTGTGATTTTCCAGCGTAGCGTATACCCCCACCCCATCAAGTTCTAACTACACTCTTCCTTTTTGGTAGTCAGAGTCTCTGTCTTCACTTCATCTTTAAGAACTGGATTTTCATGTATTCAGTTTGCACGATGACGTCTATTTTTATTCTTGAAGTATTTGTCCCAGAGACCTCTAACTTCCAATTCTGGTTTTGACACATTGTATTTTAGGTCCTCTTCATAGCTGTCAGGTTGGGATTCTTTCAAACCTTCTCTTGCTTTTTTTAAAATTTTTTTTTTTGTCTTTTTGCCTTTTCTAGGGTCACACTCACGGCATATGGAGGCTCCCAGGCTAGGGGTCCAATCGGAGCTACAGCTGCTGGCCTGCGCCACAGCAACATCAGATCTAAGCCACGTCTGTGACCTACACCACAGCTCACGGTGAGGCCGAATCCCTAACCCACTGAGTAAGGCCAGGGATTGGACCTTCAACCTCGTGGTTCCTAGTCGGATTTGTTTCCGCTGTGCCGTGACAAGGACTCCTGGATATGGACCTTTCATTCAAAATAATTTTCTCTATGCAAAGTCTCAAGTAAAAAAATAGAAATTTCATTACTTTAATAACTGGTACTAGAAATCTTTTAAGGGATGGGATTGTGAGAGGTGGGAAAAATATACTGATAAGCTCTTGTAAGTAGAAGAAAAGCATAAGAGTGTGGGGGAGAGGTCAGGAGAAAAAGGAAATCAGCTACACTGCTCATTATGAGACATACTAAGCCCATCCATGTTGCTGCAAGTGACGTTATCACACACACAAATATATCACACACATCAAATTTACTTTATACATTTGTCTGTTGATGGACATAGGTTACTTCCATGTCTTGGTTATTATAAATAGTGCTGCTATGAACACTATCTTTTAGAATTAGAGTTCTTGTCTTTTCCCAATATATGCCCTGGAGTGGGATTACTGGATCATATGATAGCTCTATTTTCAGTTTTTTAAGGAAGCTATATACTGTTTTCCATACTGATTGCACCAATTTACAATCCCACCAACAGTGTAGGAGGTTCTTTTTTCCCAGTACCTTATCTGACACTTATTATTTGTAGACTTTTTGATGGCCTGTGGCTTCTATCTTGATTGCCTTTAAGGACAATGGAAGTTTCCACTTCTTCTTTCTGGGAATGCATGCTCTGGGGAAAGCCAGACAAATGTAGCAGTCTGACTCTCCTGAGAATGCCATGCTTAGAGGAAGTCCAAGGCATCATCAGGCTGTGTAGAAAGGTATCATCACAGAAAAATGCCCACATTACCTCTAGCTCTCCAGCTTTTCCCAGCCCAGGTCCCAGATGTGGAGGCAAAGGAGCCATCTTGAACATTCCTGTTCCAGAAGACACGTCATGGAGAACTGAGGTCCCTGCCTGACATAAGGCTCCAGTTGAACCATCCCAGCCATCCTCATCCATTCTTGGCACCAGACATCTAAGCACAGATGCTCTGTGCTCTGCCCAGTTCTGACCCACAGAACCAGGAATATATGTGGCTATTGTGTTATGCTACAAAATTTTGAGGTGGCTTAAGTAGCAATAGACAACTGGAACAATCACAGAATTTGTAAGTGTTAAACTATCCCAGGCATTCTTTAAATAAAAATCATGGGGAGTTCCTGTCGTGGCTCAGTGGAAACGAATCTGACTAGCATCCATGAGTTCTATCCCTGGCCCCTGGGTTCAGGATATGGCGTTGCCATGGGCTGTTGTGTAGGTCGCAGATGCAGCAGATCCCACATTGCTCTGACTGTGGCTTAGGCCAGCAGCTACAGCTCGTTAGGCCCCTAGCCTAAGAACTTCCATATGCTGAGGGTACTGCCCTAAGAAAGACAAAAAAAAAAAAAAACAAAAAACTTCAGTAAACATTATTTTTTCATTGCAGAAGTAACACCTGCTCATTGTATCACAGTCAAATACAGAAATATTGTTTAGGGTTGGGATTTTTTGTACTTATCTCCATAGCTCCAGAACCTGCTTCCAGAGGCTTGATAAAGTTTATTGAATGAATGAATGAATGAATCTATCTTTCCTGCCTTCCTTTTCACGTCTTCTCACTGCGTTCCCACCACTCTCGTTTATTTATTTTATTTTATTTTTTGTCTTTTTGCCTTTTCTAGGGTTGCACTTGCAGCATATGGAGGTTCCCAGGCTAGGGGTCTAATCAGAACTGTAGCTGCTGGCCTACACCACAGCCACAGCAATGCAGGATCCAAGCTGCATCTGCAACCTACACCACAACTCACAGCAATGTCAGATCCTTAACTCACTGACCAATGCCAGGGATCGAACCCACAACCTCATGGTTCCTAGTTGGATTCATTAACCACTGAGCCACGACGGGAACTCCACACCACTCTCACTTAAAAGAAGGTCAAACTCTGAAAGTTTTAGAATGGTGCTAGAACTGAGTTTCAGCTGCTTTGGGTGCCTGGGTAGTGGGCTGACCAGGTGTCAGGGAGAGGGGTGCTGGGTTCCCCCTATTCTAAGCCCCTTTCATTAGGCGTGAGACTGGGGCTTACATGAACTGGTCTCTGACAATAATTCCAAGGGTAACAGCTTTGGGGATGTAGCAGCTCAACTACAGTCTCATGAGTTTGAAGGTGCAGAAATTCATGGGTGACAGTAGGCTGCCTGGCCTCAGGTGTGTCCTATCCTCCCTGGCCTCAGTTTCCTTTATGAGTCTCCTTTGCCAAAGTCTAGCCTGGGAAAATCTGAGGTCATTAAGAATGGGTTCTGGGAACATCCTAAAATGCCAGGAACAAATTCACCCTTCTGATGCTTCAAATTCTGTAGAAAATATGGGCTGACACTGTGGAAAGGGCAAGTTATAAAACAGTCTGTACAGAGCATACAGAGCTTTCTCTGTTTATAACCTTATTCAGCTTCTCTTCATAGAATCAAGTTGGGGAAGGCTGTTTGCCAATGTGTTATCTGTGGCTATCTGAGGGGGTGGGAGGAAATTATTTCTGGTAATTTTTATTTTCTTTTTGGTGTGCCTCCAAAATTTCTACAGTGAACGTCTATTACTTTTCATAATCAAGAAATTAAAAAAAAATTTAAACTAGGGAGTTTGTTACAAGCCCTTTATCATACTTGGTAAGTTCACAACTTGCTTCTAGATAGAAGTAATAAAAAGAGGAAGCATCTAGGTAGCCTTGTTACTGGAGATGGTGGGGTTGTCTACTACATTAATTTTCCATTGCTGTGTAACAAATGACCACTGAGTCAGTGGTTTAGAGCAGCACATGTTTGTGATCTCACAATTTCTGTGGGTTGGGAGTCCAGGTGTGGCTGAAATGACTTCTCAGGGGCTTAGAGGGCTATGATCAAGGTGTTGGCCAGGCTGCATTCTCATCTGGAGGCATGAATGGGAAGGAAACTGTTTTCAAGGTCACTCATGTTGTTGGTAGACTTCAGTTCCTTGTGGCTGTGGACTGAGGGCCCTGGCTTCTTGTTCTTCCTTTGGTTGAAAGTTGCCCTCATCTTCTAGAAACTGCCTGTAGTTTCTTGCCATGTGGGTGTTCCTAACATGGCCAGCTTCTTCAACAAGTCAGCAAGAAGAGTCTCTAGAGCAAGTCTGCTAGCAAGATGGAGTCTTATGTAATGTAATGTAGTCACAGAGTGATGTCCTTTGCCAGAGGCCAATAGGAACAAATTGCAAGGCCCATCTCAGGGATGGGTGTGTGGGTGGTGGTTGATTCAAGGGGAAGGGATTACACAAAGGTGTTGTTATGGACTGTGTGTTTGCATCCCATCGCCCCCCCAGCCAGGACTCATGTTGAAGACCTAACCCCCCAGTTTGGCTATATTTGGAGATAGGGCCACTGGGGAAGTAATTAAGATGAAATGGGGTCACAAAGTTGCGGTCCTCATCTGATAGAATTAGTGTCCTTTTAAGAAGAGACACTAGAGGGAATTACTTTGTGGGGGTTAAATATCTGGCATTGTTACTGCAGTGGCTCAGGTCACTGCTCTGGTGTGGATTTTAATCCCTACCCTGGAACTTCCACATGCCACAAGTGTGACCAAAAAAAAAAGGAGACACTAGAGATCTTTCTTCTCTCACAGGCAGAGGTAAGGCCACATGACAGAGGGAAAAGATAGCTTATCTGCAAGCCAGGAAGAGAGACTCCCTAGAAACCAGATCAGCTGGTCACCCTGATCTGGGACTTCCAGCCTCCAGAACTCTGAGAGAATACATTTGTGTCCTTTGAGCTGTGCAGCCTGTGGTGTTCTATATGGCAGCTTGAGCCGTCTTGGCCAAGTGTGAATGCTGGGGGACACTGATCATGGTGAGGGCACCTTAGAATCTTTCTGCCACACTCAACATTGTGAGGTTAGCTCGAATTCCAAACAGAAGTTCCATAAGCTTCTAGGTCACATGTGGAATATTAAAAAAAATAAAATTCAGATTCTCCCTAGAGATTGTCATTCTGTAGGCCAGTGTGGGGCCTGAGAAGTTTCAACGAGCTCTCCCAAGGTGATTCCAGTGCTGGAGAATGTGGTCCACGTTTGAGGGTTAGAGCCCAAAGCTTCAAATTCAAGTCCTGCCACTTCCTAGCTATAGGACCTTAGATTAGGGACTCCTCCTTCAAGCTGATATCTCCTTTTTTTTTTTTTTTCTTCTTTTGTCTTTTTAGGGCCACACCTGTGGCATATGGAAGTTCCCATATGGGTTATGGGTTGAACTGGTGCTGCAGTTGCTGGCCTACACCACAACCACAGCAATGTGGGATCTGAGTAGTGTCTACAACCTACACCATGGCTTGTAGTAATGCGGATCTTTAACTCACTGACTGAGGCCATGGATTGAACCTGCATCCTCATGCATACTAGTTGGATTCTTAACCCGCTGAGCCACAATGGGAACTCCTGACATTTCTTTACCTGATATAACATGGCAAATTATTAAAAGAAAATAAAAAATATCCTCTGGTGTTATCAGCTCCTCTTCCCAGCCCAGCACCAGCAAAAAGAGGCTGGAATTGTTGTCTCATATCCCTCTCCTCATGCCCTTAGACCACGGAAAAGTTTCGAAATCAGGAGGGGGACAGGGTTTGGGGCTGTTCAAACATGGAGGTGATCTGGGTCTTGTTCTTATGGCTCTTTCTGGGGGGATGCTGAAATATACCACAGGGAGCTGGACAAGGTGAGGGTCCAGGTTTGATTTGAGGTCAGCTGGGTGATGGAGGTAAGGGCCAGTGTCCCTGCACACCAGAAGGAAAAGTAGCCCTTGGCCATGCTGTCCACAAGCAGGTGGGGCAGCCTCCATGGTGGCCCCATGGAGGGGCCTCAGTTTCTCAGAGTTCGTGGCATGGGAGGGCCTGTGTGTGGCAAGTTGACTCGGGTCAGGATTAAATGACCTACAAAGTATGGGAAACTTCTTGCACTCAGTCTACGGAATAAAACTCAAGTGAGATCATGCATGTAAATTGCAGTGCACAGTGCCTGGCACCAACTATGGGTTTAATAAAATTTATTTTTCTATTATGTTAAAATCTTCCAGTTTGAGTGCCTATAATATTTCTGTTTTTATTTATCCACCATCATGGGTCCCATTGTTTTCTAGGATGAAAAAGATCTGAGGTTTTGAGGATGAGGCTTTGGTCTCTACAAACTGAGACACCCTGGTTTTCCATCTCTGTGATGACTGGAGTGCTCTGAGGATTAATGAATTAATAAAGGTGGGGCTTTAGCTCCATTTCTTGCCCTCGTAAATGTTAGTTAGTACCATGCATTGTAATAACAAATGCTGGCAGACTGGGTGGCATGGACGTGTTTTAGTCTGTGAACCCAAGGGTATTTGAGCGAAATACACCACCAGGGCCAGATTCCTGGGCATGCCAACTGTGCAGTCATACAGGGCCTCATGCTTTGAAGAGTCCCATGCTCAGGAGGGCCTCACATTTCATTTAGTGCTCTGCTTTTGTCATCTTGAAATTCTTCGTGATTTTTGAACAAGGCATTTTCATTTTGCACTGGGCCCCACAAATTATGTGGCTGGACCCATTATGATCCATGTTGACTCAGGTTCTTAGGAGCCACCTGCACATGAAGTTTCCAAATTACTTATAGCCCTTTATCTTGTATGAGTTGATATATCTTGAGTGCCTTCCTCCAGACGACATTTGAGAAGGCAGAGGTAGGAGAAGGGGGACACTCTAGGATTAGAAAAAGGGGAAGGAGCCAGGGCTGGGGAGAGTGTGTGAGGATCCCCTCTGTTATAGATCTGGCTCCCACAGATGTGTAAAAGGAAGTGGTTTCCTGTAAGACCCATGTGTGAGGCACATGGAAACCTGACTCGAGTCCTCTAAGTTGAAGAAAGACCGAAGAAAAAGAAGCAGGGGAGGAGGGGAACAAGCAGATTCTGCTTCTCCTTCTTCAGCTGTTACACTCAAGGACAAGCACAAAAAGTGAAGCCAAGATTATTGAGTTATCATAAAACAGGCCCACATAGGCAAGGCCAGGCTCTGGAGGACAGAATGCTATTAGAGCAGGGCTCTTTGCCTTAAAAGAGGGAAGTGGGAGAGGTATTCAGGCAAAGAGCCATAAACACAGCCCGCACCCTTGTTCCCTTTTTGGGTGCCCCAGGCACGAGGAAACTGCATTCCATTTGGCAAAGTGCTAAGAACAACTTGGTATCAATTTGTTTTTCGACTGAAGCCAAGGATGCCTGTTATTGTAGACTTGAGGTTTCTTGAAAGTTTTCCACATTCACTTTTGATTTTTCCCATCGTTAGAGCTAATGAAACATCCCAAAGTGGTTGAAGGGCTTGTCTTAGGCCAGGAAGTGATGAGAAGAAGCTGTGTTCCTCTCTTGGACCCTTGAGAAGGACTGATCTTCTCCTGCCTTCCATGGAGACCTCATTGAGGCCCTGTTTCTGAGGCTGGCTCTCTGGGTTATCTCAGCTCAGGGGCGGTGTGTGTGTGTGGCCCTGGATTCTGATTTCATGCTTGCTTTGTCATATACTCTTCAAAATTTGTGGTATAACTTAGATGATCAAACTGGAAAGTGAGCATCATAAAATACACAGAATATACTGCATTATAATTGTGCTGGTCATAAGAGGAACAGATAATTTATTTTAAAATGTTAATTTAGGAGTTCTCATTGTGGCTCAGTGGAAATGAATCTGACTAGTATCCATGAGGATGCAGGTTCAATCCCTGGCCTCGCTCAGTGGGTTAAGGATTCGGCGTTGCCGTGAGCTGTAGTGTAGGTTGCAGACAAGGCTCAGATCTGGCCTTGCTGTGGCTGTGGTGTAGGCCAGCAACTGTGGCTCCAGTTGGACCCCTAGCCTGGGAACCTCCATATGCTGTGGTTGTGGCCCTAAAAAGGCAAAAAAAGTTAATTTATAGTGCACTACAAACGCTGTGTTCTGAAGATGGGTTGTTAAGTTGAAAACAGGTTTGAAGACTACTGTCACTGTCTTTTGAGTGTGTCAGCAAATCTTTGTGACTGCAGCAAAGTCTGGGCTCGCTGATCTTCCTGTCCCCCTTTCTTTACCCCCATCTCAGCTCCAAAGGCTTTGAAGCCCTGAACTACATATGCCTCCCGAGTCTTGGACCACCTAAATCAGCTGCTGGACTTGAATACTTTCTCTGGGCAAACTGTCTTTGCCCCACCTCCAAATAGTCTCAGGCATCTTCCAAACTTGAGAAGTTAGAGCTCCTGTCCAGAGGCCAGGCGTTGAGTCAGGCAAATGTGACTGGGGTATATCTCTTCTGCTGTTGTTGCCTCAGTGAATGACAAAGATGAGCCCAGGGCTCCCTAAGGTCTTCAATCGTTGATGCAATTGGCCTCGGCCCACTTCCCAGACTTAACAACTGGTCTGATTTCAGCTACTTTCTCTAAGACTTGAAGGCAGTTCAGGATAGCAAACTGGGATAAAACCATAAGGTCTTCTGGGATATTCAGAATCAGAACAGAAAAATATCTTTTATTTATGTGAATGAAGGACTAGGACTGTTAATTCTGTGTATTAAACCTGTATTTATTTATTTATTTATTTATTTATTTATTTATTTTCATACAAGTAGCAGTGGGGGTATGCTGGACCTTGGTCTGATCAATCGTCTGGAAAGTGCCTAGGCGCCCAGGCTGGCTGTCTGCTCTGATACAGATGAGGAAGAACTTATTTCTGTTAATGCGAATTGGACTTCCTTAATCCACATTTGGACTTCCTACCACATTTGCTAACAGGCCAACTGGCACAGGTGGCATCCAAAGGACCTCAGCCAGGAGAAGAATGGAATGTGACATGTTTTGCTGCTACCAGCATTCCCAAGGGCTATGGGGTAAATAGGGAATTGATTTTCCGTATAAAAGAGATTGAAGAAAATTGTGTGTGTGTGTGTGTGTGTGTGTGTGTGAGATGGACACTGGCAAGTTGAGCTTACAATGACGGTAAGAGAATGACTGGCTGGCCAAGTTTGGAGGCTTCCTAATTTGTTGCCTTAATAACATTATTAGGAATGTTTACTGAGAGCTTACTAGGTACCAGGCACTGTGTGTGCATCATTTCTCCTAATTGTCACAATCTTTGAGGTAAGGACCATTGCTACTCCTCTTTAAAAATGAATAAAGAAGCAGGCGCAGAGAGGTTAAGTGGCTTGCCAGCATCCTTAGCTTTGCCAGTGCAGAAACGTCTGTAGCTCAGTCTACCAGAGTTAGCAAGTTCTAACCCTCCTCTTACAAAATGATCTCATAATATTTCCTAAACACTAGTTATGTGTCAGGTGCTGGTAATAAGTTGAATTGGAATGTCTTAGTCAAGACTGTCTATTTCATGAAAAGAGATGACAACTCAAACTGAATAGGCAGAAAGTGGCTTTATTGGCTTGCCATGTTTTGCTTCAGACATGGCTAGATCCAGCAGACAAAAAAATGTCTTTAGTATTTTCTTTCTTAGTTCTCTGTGTAGGATCCATTCTCAGATATGCAATCTTGTGGTGGCAAGGTGGTTGCCAACACTGCCAGGCTTGCAACGTTACAGTTCTAAATTCAGTGGATTAAAAACAAAAGGAAATGCCTTTCTCAGTTGTTTAAACACCCTTCATAAACCAAACTCCCCGAATTAGAATTGGTTTGGCTTGGATCATATACTCAGTCCTTTCCAACAACCCTGGCCAAGAAGCCACAGGGCTCTGGTGTCACTCTGGTTTATGTACTCACCCTGTAGCCACATGTAGTTAGCGTAGGGACAGGAAGTGGAGAATGGCTGAAAACCCGGAGGGCAACTGATGTGCAGTTATCAAAAGAAGTGGGGATGGATACTGGGAAGACAGAAGTAACAGATGTCCAAAACAATGGACGTTTTGGGACCATAAGGAAGGAACACTTAGCCAATAATGCAAGGGGCCAACTTATTAGTTTATGATGGGAGATATATGCCTCGTTCATGACCCAACCTGACACCCACCTGCTCTGCCCTCTTGTCAATGAGTCCAGTAGGGACAGGTTGCTTCAGTAGCGTAAAATTAGAACAAATGGAATTAGACATTCCTAAGAAATACTTCCATCAAACAATCTGTGGGCAAATAAGTTCAGCTGTAAGGGAGGGAAAATCTTAAATACCAACTATAAAAAGAAGACAGGAGTTTATCCTATAAAGCAAGCCCAGAGGTAAACAGTTTAGGCTTGGCATGATGGCTGCACATTTATCAGGCACCCAGGCTCCTTCTCACTTGGAATGGTGATGGACCCAGACTCCATCACCATTCACACACAGCTACCCCTCCTTCAGTCTAAGTGAAGTGTTCAGATTCCAGTTATCAAGATCAGATTCTAGCCAGCAGAATGGAATGAGGAGGAGATGGGCACATATTCTTTCAAGGACAATCCCAGAAATTGCTCATGCCCACTTTCAAAAATTTAGTCAAAGGTTTATACCTATCTGCAAGGGAGGCTGGGAAACATGGTGCTTATTCTGGGAAGAACAGATAAGGGAGACCACTGGTCTTTGTCAGAAGGGCACCCTAATGGACAGCTCTTTCTCTGTTACAGTGGCCTAACCGATGATTGAAGAACAGTCACTTGGAACCCAAGACACCTTCCAGAGGCAACCCTAAATATATATGACGTAAGCAACTGTTACTCTTTGTGGTACTCTTTTTGATCATCACTTTTTTTTAGGGCCCCACCTGCAGCATATAGGAGTTCCCAGGCTAGGGGTCAAGTTGAAGCTGTAGCTGCTGACCTACACCATAGCTAATGGCAATGCAATGCCAGATCCTTAACCCTCTGAGCAAGGCCAGGGATCGAACCTGCATCCTCGTGGCTACTAGTCAGGTTCATAACCTGCTGATCCATCAAGGGAACTCCTGATCATCACTCTTCTATGAGCATATTCCAACTTGAGAACATCCAGTTATAATTTAATTTCTTCTAAAAATTATAATTATTTTTCTTAGAAATGAATATGCTTTCTCTTAAAAAAAAAAAAGGATGTGCTTCCCATAAGTAGTGAAACAGTACCAATATGTATCTAGTACTTTCTTCAAATCCCTCATTTTATTTATTTATTTTTATTTTTTTGTCTTTTTGCCATTTCTAGGGCTGCACTCGCGGCATATGGAGGTTTCTAGGCTAGGTGTCTAACAGGACCTGTAGCTGCCGGCCTTCACCACAGCCCCAGCAACGCGGGATCCGAGCCACGTCTGCAACCTACACCACAGCTCATGGCAACACCGGATTCTTAACCCACTGAGCAAGGCCAGGGATCATACCCGCAACTTCATGGTTCCTAGTTGGATTCGTTAACCACTGAGCCATGTCAGGAACTCCCAAATCCCTCATTTTAAAACACAGTAGCCTGCTGCATCTGCATCTTTCCACCTTTCATGATTATCTAGACATAGTTGTAGGTTTTGTTTGTTTTCACAAAAATGGATTCTCATGATATACATAACTCTGTAAATTTCTCTTTTTGCTTAAGAAATACATTATGGACATGCCACAAGTTAAGAGTTAGAGGTCTGACTCCTTTTTTTTTTTTTTTGTAGTTAATAGATATTATTTATTTAAATGATTTTTACTTTTCCATTAGTTGATTTGACTCATTCTTTTTAATAGCTGCATAACACTCCAGAGTATAGCTGTTCTATAAATGATTCAACCATTCCCAAGTCATTTCCATTTTTTGGAACCAAAGGCCATGTTGCAGTAAACTTCTTATAGTGATGTCCTTATGTCTTAGGGCTTTTAGTTCTTTGAGATGGGGGTCTTTGAAGTGGGACTGCTGAGTTAAAAGGTGCATTTAAAATTCTTAATCAATATGGCCACATTACCTTCTAAAAAGAATGGAACAATCCACATTCCCACCCACAGTGTATGAAAGTTTTCATTTACCCTAATTCTTTCCAGTACCAAAGGTTATTGCTCTTTTGATTGATAGTTCATTGCCATCTGATTACCATTGATCAATGGTACCTTGTTGCTTTAATTACATCTTACTGACCACGTGTACACTTATCCTTTTTCATATGCTTATTGAAATGCAAAGAAGCATAGTGGTTCAAAGCACAGACTCTGAAGTCATTCCACCTGAGCTTGTGTCCTGACTCAAGATATGTGACCACCTATTGTATGACTTGGGCAAGATACTTCATTCCTCGGAGCCTGTTTCCTTAGCTGAAAAACAGATATTATTTATTTCACAGGGTCAGGACTAAAAGAGATAATACTTGTAAAGTACCAACTCTACTGGACCTGTAGCAAGCATTAATAAATGGTTAATGACTGTTATTGTTGACTTTTTAGACTTCTTGAGTTACCTACTGGGTGTTCTCTACTGCTATGATTGTTTTATAGTGATCAGTTTGTGGTAACCCTGTATATTAGCCATATTTAATCTCAATCTGTCACTTATGTTGGAAGTAGTTCCCTAGTCTATCATGAGTCTTTTACAGAACCAATATTCATTTTTCTCAAACTTCTGTTTATGTAGTCAGATATGTCTGTAATTTCCTTTAGGGTTTCTAGGTTTTCTGATTTGCTTATGATCTCCCATCATAAGATTATAAAAATAGTCTCCTAAAAATTTTTCCAACATTTCATTTTAACATTGAAATTTGTAGTCCTTCTATTATTTTTGTGTATGATGTGAGGTAGGGATTTGGTTGTTCTCTAGGCACCTTACTGGAGTTCAGCTTATACAATAGTTACGCATATCAGATTTAATTTAGAAACTTCATGCAAAAAAGAAATTTGGAAGAAAATATAGTATTTCCCATAGTAATTGGGTAGTTCTGAATATTAATGGGTTTTGATTTATTTTTTCTCGTTTTTCTTTTTTTTTTTTTTTGGTTCTTTAGGGCCATATCTGTAGCATATGGAAGTTCCCAGGCTAGAGGCTGAATTGGAACTACAGCTGCTGGCCTATACCACAGCCATAGCAACACCACATCAGAGCTGCGTCTTTGATCTACACCATAGCTCATGGCAATACCAGATCCTTAACCCACCAAACAAGGCCAGGGATCAAACTCGCATCCTTATGGATACTAGTTGGATTCATTTCTGCTGCAGGAACTCCTGATTTTTTTTCTTTTAATGGACTCTCTCCCTTCTCTCTTTTTAAAAATATGGAGCCCTTTTCCCACATGAAATATTACAGGAAACTCCAGCATACAAAATTGGCTGTTACTGTTTGAAACGGTGAAAGGTAACGAAGTAACAGAGTAAGATGATGAAGAGCCTGGTATACAAGGGTGAAGTTTTATAATAAAAGTTTAGATTTTATGCTGAAAAAATGGGGGGGCTATTAAAAGGTTTTAGACAGAGGAGTGGCACAGTCAGCTGAGAAGAGATTGAAGTAGAACAGTGGAGGCAGTAACATCACTAGAAGGGCATCACAAAAGTTCCAGCAACAGATACTATTCCCTTGGACAAAGATGATAGAAGTTGAGATGGTTTGGGAGTATATTTACATGAAACACTAAGAGAATTTAACGACTAATAGGGATGTCTGGGGTGAGAGAGAAGTGAGAGAAATGTCAAGAATAATGCCCATGGGAGTTCCCTTTGTGGTGCAGCAGAAACGAATCTGACTAGTATCCATGAGGACTTGGGTTTTATCCCTGTTCTTGCTCAGTGGGTTGGGGAATCTGGCATTGCTGTGGGCTGTGGTGTAGTTTGTAGATGTGGCTCAGATCCTGCATTGCTGTGGCTGTAGTGCAGGTCAGCAGCTACAGCTCCAATTCGACCCCTAGCCTGGGAACCTCCCTATGCCATGGGTATGCCTTAAAAAGCAAAAAAAAAAAAAAAAAAAAAAGCGGCCCATGTTTTGGTTTGAGAAACAGGGTGGTGGAGGATGGTGCCATTTATCAAGGGAACACTGGAAGAGGAGTCAGTTTTGAGGTGAAAATGCTGTGGTCAGTGTGAGGTTTAACTGTATTTATTAAGTGGGGGAATATCCAGATGACAGATGGTCATTCAAATCTGGAGCTCAGGAAATATGCATGAGTTTAAGATAGGAATCTGGAAGTTATCAACATACATTTGGAAACCACAAGGCTGTGGTTATGGATGAGATTTTTCAGATTCTATAGGGCAAAAAGGACTAAGAATAGGAGGGACACTGATTCACTTGGGGTTCTCTGACTATAAGCAACAAAAATCAACTGTGGCCACTGGGCCTCTGGATATGACTGTACAGGGGGTAACAGCTTGCCCAGGCAGTGTAATTTATTGGACTATGAGGTAGTTCACAAAAATTAGAGAAGCTTAACGTTCAAGAAAATCAGGAACCTAGGCAACTGAGGAAATATCAATAGTAGGAACTTAACATGCCTCTTACATATTATCTTCTGGTAGTACGGGAGAGGGGTAGCTTTCCAAAGGAAAGGTGAGGTGCTGTTCTCAAAGGAGGGGGGAAAATGCAGTGGGTAGGCAAATGCTTCTGTCTACTGTTTGATCCCTTGGTTGCCAGTACATTCACATTTTTGTGGCTGCACCTCTGGCATGTGGAAGTTTCCAGGCCAGGGATTAAACTTGCGCCACAGCAGTGACCCAAGTTGTTGCAATGACAATGCCAGATCCTTAACCCACTGTGCCACAAGAGAACTCCACCAGTACATGCATTCTTTAGGAACAATTTTATAAATGACTCCATTCAACATACTGTAGAAAATGAATCCATCTTCTCCCCAGAGGAGATAACCTAAATTAATTTCCAGTTGTCACATCTAGTGTCTAGATTTCTACACGATAGTCATTCTCTAGTTCTTAAACCCGTTTTGATAATTTACAATTTATGGATTTACAGGTATATATAACCATCACCAACACATCCATATATATTAGTTTGAGGACACTGCCAGCACCATGGCCCAGTTCTAATGGAGGGGAAGTCTGATCGGGTTAATAACTTGGATCATGATTAAACTTCAGCCAGGAAGCGTGGGGGCAAAGTACTGAAATGAAGAGAGAGGAAAGGGATGAAAAGACTAGGTAACCTAGGAGATATGGGTTGAGGCTATATAGATCATATTTCCACAGTTCACAGGGCTGGAGCTAGTTAGCTGTCTCTCAGTACATGTGGGAATTGGTTCCAGGACCCCAGTAGATAGCAAAATCTATGGATGCTGAAGTTCCTTATGTAAAATGACATGTTAAAGTTGGCTCTCTCTACTCCAGGGTTCTACTATGTATTTCTACCAAATTCAGCTACGTAGTTTGATCCACGTTTGTTAAATCCACAGATGCAGAACCTGTGGTTATGGAGAGCCAACTGTACATATCTCTTCTTCCTTCACTATACACTTTATATATAAATTTTCTCTTCAGCCAAGGGTTTTTGCCTAAATGGTATGACTCAAGTTTTTATTTCTGAGGTATATGTGGGTTTGGATTTTCCAAATCTTTTGAGTCTTCCCAGATACTAGTACTCCATAAGTCAACGTCTTTTCTCATTGCCTTTTCACAAAAGATCTTAGTAACACTGTAAATTCAATCAGCACCCTAACTTTGTAATTTATGGAATCAATCTCCAAGTTCTAGTTTAGAATTAAAACACTCCCGACTCAATGGTCTTGGCTTTCCTTATCCACTTCAAAGTAACTTATTGTCAACAGCTACCTGGTTATCTAATTTTGCCCTTAACAGGTACATGATTCTAAATGACAAAGGGAAGTATCTTTCCTAGCCGTAAATTGCTTGTCTCCCTCCCACCCTCACCTCAATACACAGAGCAAGTGTTACTACTGCCTTTGTCTTAGTGCAATAATTAATTCCAGATCCTCTATGTACCTGAGGGTTTGAAGCTTACTATTTAACTCTGTCATTAATGACATTAGTCATTTGGTTGCAAGCATAAGGAATCCACTTTGGCTGACAAATAAAGAGAACACTATGAAGATATGTGGTAGTCTGAGAAACAAAGAAAAATCTGGAAAATCAGGTCTTTGCTATAAAACTAAGGCATCTTTGGCGATGTCTTTGCATGAACCTTTTTTGGGGGTGGGGGGGCATGTCTACTGTATGTGGAAATTCCTGGGCCAGGGATCAAACCTGTACCATATCTCTAACCAGAGAGACAGCACTGACAATGTCAGATCCTTAACCCTCTGAGTCACAAGGGAACTCTGCATGAACTCATTTGGGATTCCTTGGGACACCATCATCAGGACTCAGTTCTGATAATTTTGTGTCACCTCTCTTAAGACTCAAAGTCCTGGTGGGAGGGGAATTTAGATTGACAAACCTGAATCACACAATCACATCTCAGCCAGGGGGGCATGATGCAAGAATAATGTCATTTACCATAGTCCCACGAACAAGGAGTAACATTCGAAAGGAAAAGTAGGGTTCTATCACAAAAGAAAGAGGAAATTATCTGAGGGGAAAGAAAAATCAATGGATGTCTATTATACCAATATTTAAATGATGGAGAGAAGAAAAGAACCTGTAATGGAGCAATAGCCAGGAAGGCAGAAAGGGAATGACATTTAAAGGAAGAGTGTGTTAGAGTGTTGATGGGAGTTGTGCTGCTGCAGGTTCAGATGTTTATATAATGGACTTAGCAATAAAAAGGCCATTATTGACCTTGATTGCAGTGAGATAAGAATACTCAAGGATTTCAAAGAAAATGAGACGTTTTCCTTATCTCTGCCTAGTGTGAACACTGACAACAGAGGTCTTATACAGATTAATGTTGGTTGAGAATTGGAATAATCTTCAATATACACTGAAACTATGAAGTTCTGATAGGCCATTATACTCAGAAACTAAAAATTAAGGAACAATTTCTGAACTTTAGAAGGGGCAACGATTATCAGTTTGAGTAATGGATAATGGACATATTTAGCTAAATATTCACTAATATAAAGGCAGGTCTTTTAAATTATTTGACAAAATAGGCTCAGTATAAGTAACTTGCCAAGGTCAAACAGTAAGCACTAAATTTAATTTAAAAAATTCTTTATTTTTAAATAAAGTTTAAAAGTAATGTGAGTAGTGTAAAATATTCAAATACAGAAATGTATAAAGTTGAAAGTTCCACGTAATCTACACTGTTCAAAAAAGGCCATTTATAGACTTTTCTATGCATTATGAACATAAACACAAAAATTCTTAAATGAGTTCATACTACAAATTTTTCTAGCAAGTTTCTTTCACTTAATATATTATGGCCATTTTTCCATGCCCATACACAATAAATGTACTTTATTCATTTTAACAGACATGTAGATTTTCTCATACGGCTAAGCCATGTGGTATGTAACCAGTTCTTTGCTGATAAACATTTAGGTTTTCTTCTGTATTTTTTCTATCATGTAATTAATTTTTATGCTTCTGTAAACATATAACATTGTCAGTTCTCATATCATTTTATCTTCTAGGTTGAAAAATAATTTGTGTGGCCTTGACCTCTAGTTTAATAAATATTTGGATCTGTCAAACTTCCATATTGGTAGATAGTATATTCGGACTCAATTTCAAGTAATAGAAACCCAACTCAAAGTAACTTCAGCAAAAAAGGGTCTTTATTGGTTCACATAACTGAAAAGTCCAGGGGATATTCTAGCTTCAGGCACGGTTGGATCCAGGGGCACAAACATTATCATCAGAACTCAAGTCTCTCCATCATTTGGCTCCGCCTTCCTCTGCAGTGGCTTCATTCTCTGACTGGCTCATTTGATATGGTAGGCCCTGTTGGTTTAAGCTTTTCATCTACAGAGCTAAGCAACCTCAGTAAACAGCTTCTGAGCTTCTCCTCCACAGTTCACTAAAACTCTCAGGATTAGGTATCACTGGACCAACTTGAGTCACATGATCATTCCTGAACCAATCACTATGGTCAAGGAGATGGACTTCGCTGATTGATCAGGCCTGAATTACATGTCCACCCATGAAACCTAAGGTTAGGTCAGACTGAACCACATGGACTGAAAAAAGGGAGAGGTGGTTCCAAGGAGCATCAGGGAGTTGTTTTACAAAGAGATGGAATAGATGTTGGTCAATAAAAAAACAACTGATGTCAATGAAAAGAACAGATATTGAAAAAAATTTAATCTCTGCTCATAGAGTTGAATGGTAACAGTTGGCATAGACTTCCTTGACAATAAAAGCATTCTGGAAAAGATCACGAGGAGTAAGTCTGTCTTCTACCCGAGGCTTGTAATCCACTTGAATGGACTAATCATGTCCAAGAGATACTCTGGATGATACAACAGTTTCAATGTAAGCAAACTCAGTGGTCATGAGTGAGAGTCCAGCTGTCTTGCTGACATGAAGCAGGACAACCAGCCCTCTACTGGCAAATAGTTCTATGAGGCTATTCAAGTCAGTGGTGAATTTCAGGTTTAGTGGAAAAGTTTTCTTGTGTTCAAGTCTTTTGCCAAGTTGATTTGGTAACTTTCTGTTGAGTCCTGGTGAATCAGATTCATCTCTGTATTACTATAGAAGAGAGAATGGACAATGCTTTCAATCTGCTGTATTCCTTCAGGCCTAGTAGAAAGGGTCCCAAATGTTAAAAAAAGATATAATTGGGGACAGAAGCTTTGCAATTAAAAAAAAAAAAAAAAGGCAAGCATGCTCCTTCCTGCAGTGAACACTAAGTCCTGGTGGGGTGCAGGTTGCTTCTGTTCAAAACTCCTTGGTGGAACTGGGTATAAGATAGGTTGAGATCAGCTGTAGTCTTGTCAAGCACAGCCAATTGGATTGTAGTCAAAAAAGGCAGGCAAGGGCTGAGTCAGGTAAATAGGCAAGCAGGGCCAGCCATATCAATAGCCAGGCTATGATCTGGAACAGTTTAATATCAAAACTCTGTAAATTAGTTTTTACCCTGAGTACTCCAGGGTTAATCCATAGGGTTTACTCTGGATACAATTTTCTGATCGTAATGGGCCAGTCAGATACAGCAACTTTCATTTTCCTGCTCATCTGCCCAAGACCATTCAGCTCAGAAGGCTATATATCCTTGATCCAGACTTGAGGTTCTGTTTAGGAGTCTATGCTACATCTGGGAGTGACAGGGTTGGGAGAGCCAGGTTCATCAAAGTTGGCCCTACTTTCTTTGGTAATCAAGTCTCCATCTTCTGGAACTCAGTCCATCTCTTGAGTATCATCTCACAAGGACATCAAGGCCTCAGACTGGTTGAATGGTACTGCTAAAAGATTTAGATGAGATCTGAGGCATGAAGATAAAAGGTTTGAGGTTTAGGCTTTTTGAAACATCAATTCCTATATACAGTGTACATCAAACTCTTGAATAGATGATCATTTTCATTTTAGGTCCCTCATTTTGACAGGATTAAAAGGAATGACTGGCAGTGTAGATCAACGTCTTTTTCTGTCAAGTACAGTAGAAAAGGAAAGTCAAGCTGATATTTTTAAGGTAGTAGAAAAAAATGAGTTTGTAGATAGTAGTTTCTTCTTTACAAATAATAGTTGAATATACAAGCAGGCTAAGTCATCAGATTTTAATTTGTTGAGGGTGAGCAGTATAGAGTAACCAGACTTAGGCCTTGTTTGAAGATTTGAAGATTTTAGTACAGAGGATGAGACAAAGATATAAAGAAACCATTCCCAACATTTAACCAGTGCATTCATTAAAGCAGTTGAGGACAGCTGGCCCTTAAGTTGACTCTGAAGTAAAGAAATGAGATTTTTCTCATGACTCAAATTTAAGTCTACTTGTTCTACATGATCTGGTCTGGGAGTTCATTAATTGAATCCCTCCTGCAGAGACACATAGGTTGTCTTAATGCCCGAGAGTATCTCAAGATGAGGAATGAAGTCAGCCACTCTGATTCAGTGTAAAACAGTATTGAGACATGAAATTTCATGAAAATATCCACAAGGATAAGGGACTGTGGTCTTGTGACATTAGGAAGAAGCATCAGGAAGCTCTTGAGTTTACTGATAAAATCTGTAGCCACAGGCTTTGCAGATTTTCTTTCAAGTTGGTCTACGTTTCCAGCAAAAAGGTAGATGACATGCAATCTGACATGCCCTCCAAGTACTGTGGCCTGGTCCAAAGGCCTACCTCCAGATATCCTTAACATCTAGTTGATGGTACTTGACATTAAAAGACCCATCTTAAAATCTCCCATTGTTTGGAAGAAAATTTTCCAAATGGCCACATTTTAAATCACACACACAAGAAGGATGTTCAGATATTGTCTCTTGTGGATCAGGTGTTACATGATGTTAGAGCTGAGTATTTGTAATTTTGGAGCAGAAGAGGCAGATATACCAGTGATGGAGGAATTGTTTTAGCAATTTTTCTTAAAGATTATTAGATTAAATCCTGGAAACAGCAGTTAAACTGAATTAAAAACCAAGGAGCAGTGTAACTGTCATTGGTTGAGTGACAGTAAATTATAGTTTGAGAAGCTGAATAAAACCACGTACCCTTTTAGATAACGTTGCCAGTATTTGAATTCTACTTTCACAGTTAATGGTTATCTCTTGCACACGGAGTACCATGGCTGATGACAGGAGATCCAATGTATAGTTGGTCTAATATAACCTCAATGAGGCATCGATTTCAATACCAGGTGATTCATGTATCCAAGGAGGATTAAGACTTCAAGGTCATGTATTTCAAGTACCACTAGAGTATCTGGTGTTTGTAGAAAGAAACTGGATAAAGGGGTTTATCAGTGTAGATTATGTATGAATTGCTTTCTGGCCATATCCAATTCCAGGAATCACTGGAAGTCCATCTAGGGGCAAAGGGAAGATGGGCAAAGATATGCCCATCTTCTTGCACTTTTCTGAGTTTACCCACAATTAAGTATTCTTAAGAATGCTCAACATCAACTGAACATGGATGGTATTGGGTAGAGGTACAGAACAGAATGCCATTCAGGTTGAACACATTGTTGTCTAGGGCAGTGGTTTTCAAACTGTGTTCTGAAGAATTCTAGGTGTTGTAAAGAAGTCTCCTTAGGTGTCACCATGGTGGTAAAGTAAGATGCTTGTGGCAGGTTTCAGGCCCCCCACTTCTGCTTCTTCCAGAGCAGCTTCACTTTTACTCTGGGCTTCCATATAGCATTCATTCAAAGGGCTTCATGGCCACAAAGCCTTTGGAAAACCAATGATCTAAGAATAAGCTGTTCACAAAATGCTGAAATACAAAAAATAGGTCACAGAAACCAAAAACTGTGTGAGCAAAGCCAAGTGGTAAGCCAAGGAAGTGTTTTCCTATTTATTCTTCCCCTAATGTAGGCCACACTACAGAATGATTAAGTTAATGTTCAAGTTTGCTACAAATTTGGATTGCCTGAAACTGGGCAAGTGACTATCAGAGAAGAAGCCTATTGGTTTTAATTGACAATAACACTGGGGTTTTTGCAGTCAGCATACAGCTGCAAAATGCATTCATTTCTTTGTAAATATTATTCCAAGAAGTCCCGAGCTGGATGACTTCTCTTCAAGACTAGTAAGATCTCAGTGGGCCACAACTCAAATCCTAAGCAAATATCTTTTCACCCCTTCTTCCCCTTTTCCTCCTCCCTTCCCAGTCTCCTCACCCACCTGAGATGCAATGCCCTTGAACTTGGTTTATGGCACAATTCTGGGGACAGAGAAGTATACTGCTAAATGCTGCGGAATTGATCTAATTTTGTGGCAAATTAACTCCCCCCCATTCTCTTCCCATGTATCCACACAAACCTCCTAGAGGTTCCTTTGATAGAAAATGAATGCAACTGTCAAGATGTGGGGCTCTCAGATGATGGAGACACACTAATTCAAACAGTTATTGACAAGGTAAGAAAAAGGATGGGTTCAAAATGCTGTTTATTCCTGGGTCTCCAGGGCAATTTGTTGCCAATCAGCAAGTACTGGCTTTACTGCTCCAAAGCAGTTTTCCCATTCCATTAAAAGCAATGCTGCAAAAATAACAACTGTTTCATTAAACTTGGGACACACTGAACAGCTAAATGAGGCTCTTTACTACAAACCTTCTGAAATCCTTTAAAATACTACACTGCATTATGTATCAGGGAAGGGTACACATATTACCACCTACTGGACTACAGAAACTCTACAATATATATTATATGTGTATATCAAATATATACATACATACACATATATATATGAACAGTACTATTCTAAAAAAATTGATGGCTCATTTTATGTAAATATTAGTTTGAGGATAGAGGACCATAGGTAAGACCTTGCTGTCCAGGAATATTAACAAGACTTAAAAAAAAGAGACATGATATGAATAGGGATCCCCAATTAATTAGGCCATCTTTGGCAACACTATGAAGATGGATGAAAGATTTAAAAACAGCTTTGTGTTTCATGATGGGTAATCTTATTGTCAGATGAACATCTGCCGTATTGACTGGACAATCTACCACCATGGAGACAGTTACTGCTAAACTTCAGAGATGTTGCCATGGAATTCTGGTCTAGCTATAGCCAGTACAAGATTATCCTGACTGACTGAAGGCACCAGATCAGCAAGTTGGAAACTTTTCTGGGGTTCTCAATCTCCATTTATTTTAACACCGTGGGTAAAACAGAGGCTAAATTAATTCCAAGGAGAGAACTGGACTGGGAGTCAGAAGGCCTGGCTTCTACCACTTTGTAGCTATTTAACCTTGGATAACCTTTTAAATTTCCATTTCCTCATTTGCAAAACAGGATTATAACTTGTGTTATTTGATAATTGAGATTAATGCATGTAAAAGTGCTTTGAAACTGTAAAGTGCTATACAAACATAAGGGATTACCATATAGGTGCTACCTGGATGTATCAAGAGGCTTTTTCTGGAATCTGATTGGAGCTTTGTGAGATGCTGTTAGGTAAAGGGATTTCTTGGCAGAATTTCTTACATTGTGTGAAAAGTTCTGGTTCCTGAGTAATCCCAAAGATGCTCTGAGTTCACTGTGCCTTTGTGTTAATCCCAAGGGGTCAGAATATTTGCTTGCTTATTCAGTAGGATACTAGAAGTTTGAAATGGAAAAATAGAGTTCAGTGACTTGGATGGGATCTTAGATAACTTCATGAACTTCAATCATTTGAGATTTTGGGGCAGGGTCCAATGTGGTTCTCAAAAAGATGGTGCCATTCTTCAGATAGTGATGATAACTAAAAATCCCCTGGTCCAAATTTATTATGTGTCTCTGAAGGCTTTAACTGAAGAAACAAATGCACACTCATGGAACAAACTGAGCCTTAATTGTGATAAAACAGCTTCAGCTATTTGGCTTGAGGAGTTTGACTTCACTACAAAGGGCTGTATTGAATCTGGGTAGAACAGGACAGGAGTGGAGGTGAAGGCCACATGATGAGGATTCAAATTCGACGGATGCCTCGAGTCACAGTGGTCCACTGGAATGGTTGTCTTCTTCAGTAATAAGGTGGCAGGAATCACCATGGGCAAAATTCCAGGTACCAGATCTGTAGGCTGATGGAATAGCTCAAGGAAGGTGGTTAGAAGGTCCAGGTGAATACTCGGCAACCAGGAGGCACAAGACTAGAGGGGAGAGGGACAAAACAGGTAAGATAACAAATGCTTGGAATTATAAACACAAGACTCTAATAATGGGGGGGGGGGGACTGCTGTCAGCACATCAGCCGCCTGATGGTACTAATTCTTGGCAAGCCTGGCTTAGAAGCCCACAGATGATAAATGGTGGGGGGAGAGTCTTAATAATCAGTGATGATAAGAACAGAGTTTTCTGGAGTTCCCTTTGTGGCTCAGTGGTTAACGAATCCGACTAGGAACCATGAGGTTGCGGGTTCGATCCCTGGCCTTGCTCAGTGGGTTAAGGATCTGGCGTTGCCATGAGCTGTGGTGTAGGTTGCAGACGTGGCTCGGATCCCGCGTTGCTGTGGCTGTGGCGAAGGCTGGCAGCTACAGCTCCTGTTAGACCCCTAGCCTGGGAACCTCCATATGCCACGGGTGCAGCTCTACATAAGGGCAAAAAGACAAAAAAAAAAAAAAAAACAAAACAGAATTTTCTGGCAAAGACTGCTTCCTGACTCTTGAGGACAAACTGTCTTAGAGAAGCAGCAAACAGAAACTGTCCCAAGTGTCATGCTTTGGGGGAGTAATTTGATTTTATTCAGGTTGCTGGGGAAGAAGGAAGTGGTATGAGAATTTAAGTTTATATACCAACACCTTTTTCAATGCCTTCTGCAAATTGTCTTATAACCTAGTACTTTAACTTTCATTTTAAACAAGATTCATCTTGAGTGGGAAAGAAGAAGGTATGTAGGGAATATGGCCCTAGTCCTTGCACCCCTAATACCTTATACAACACAGAAATTTCTCTTTATGTTTGAGAACTCCCTAAATCATTTTAAAGCTAGAATTAGAAAATAATAAAGTGGCGTCCCTATTGTGGCTGAGCAGTAATGAACCCGAAAGAGTATCCGTGAGGATGCAGGTTTGATCCCTGGCCCAGCTCAGTGGGTTAAGGATCTGGTGTTGCTGTGAGCTGCAGTATAGGTCACAGATGTGGCTTGGAGCTGTTGCTGTGGTACAGGCCAGCTGCTATAGCTCCGAATCGACCCCTAACCTGAAAGGTTCCATACGCTGTGGATGCTGCTCCTAAAAAAAAAAAAAAGCAGGTATCATGGAATTGAGGAAGAAACATGGCCTATAACTAGGTAATAACACAGCAACTAAGCAACCCCTTACTGAGTGCTTATTTTGAGATTGGCTGTTTTCTAAATTCCTTCTTTTTACTAAGTGCTTCATCATATACAGTAATATGTCTGGGGACTCTTTTCCCAGACAAGGCCCTTGCTTTGAAGGGGCTTGCTATCTGGAAAGAGAGCTAATGCACACAAAAACTACTTTATAAGCTACTGTACACAGAGATAGATAAATGGTACCTATCAAAATATATTTATTCTTATTCTTATTCTTATTTTTTGCTTTTTAGGACCACACCCATGGCATATGGAGGTTCCCAGGCTAAGGGTTGAATCTGAGCTACAGCCGCCAGCCTACACCACAACCACGGCAATGCCAGATCCGAGCCCCGTCTGCGACCTACACCACAGCTCACGGCAACGTTGGATCCTCAGCCCACTAAGCGAGGCCAGGGATTGAACCCGTGTCCTCATGGATCCTAGTCAGATTCACTTCCGTTGCGCCATAAAGGAAACTCCCTCAAATTATAAAACTTAAAGATTATTTTTGGCTTAAGAGTTCATGGAAGAAAGAGCATCTGAGCTGGATGATGAAGAAATAGCAGAGTTTTGACATTTGAAGAAGTAGAGGAAGGCATTCCAGGATATAGAAGAGAATGTGAATAAAAGTGCAGAGATGGTACAAAATAAGGCATTTTGGAAAATGGCAAGTACCGTTGTTCACTTTGGATGGAGCGTCGCCAGAGTTTGCACCGAGGATCTGGCAAAAACTCAGGTCTCCAAATTCTCAGTAACAGCGCTGGTGGCAGTGCTTGCTCAGTCATTATCTCTTTTCTCAAAGCAAGGACAATAAATTCAAAAATAAAAAAATCCAGCTCCCAAGTTCCTGTCACACCTTGGTAATTCTTCCAGGTCCCAGATACAGTTCTTGAAAATCTGAAGTCCAGGCCATAACCACACTGAAAGACATCTGTTCCAGCTAATGCAGAACTCTGTAGTGAAACCCTTTCAACTTCCCATCCTGGACACACCATGTTTGTCAAAGAATTTCAAGCTCTGAGTTCCAGTTGCTTTTTTCCTCCTTTCTCCTGAGGAAAACATTTTATCACCAGTCTTAAGATTCTTTTGAGGTACATCCAGATTTAATTACAAAAGAGCGAAAAGACCAACACAGTTTTCTCCAAAACAGTCATTTCTCTGGAATTGAGATCATTTGTCTCTGCCCTCTAGGTAAAGGGAACAGTCAATTGATTTTTTCCAGACATTTGCATGTAATAGCAGAACCGGCTAACACCTAACAGACAAAATACGCTTAAAAGTGTTTGCATTTGCTTGCTTAGAGCTGTACCAATGGTAAGCACCACTCCACAAAATGAAAATGTTTGAAAGTCAACTGCTCAAACATTTCTATAGTGTTTGCTGAATAACTGCCTGATACTTGATAAAAGCAGATGATAATTAACAAAGAAGCAAAAACTGGCATTTTGGCCATCTTAGTAACATACTTGCAAGCAAACAGAATATAAAGCAGACCAGGAAAAAGTTAAGGTTGAAACAATTCCAATCTACTGATTTTGAGGTTCAGCAGAAATTCTAACAAAACTTCTCAGAGAACGTTAAACTTCAATTAATAAAGACAAACCCCCAAACATCTTCAAGAATTCCATGCCTGGTTCAGTCTGTTCCACTGAGCCAGCTTGCTAAAAATCCACCTGCACCATTAATTAACTGGACTTGGCAGCACCATTTAAAAATAAGCCTGCTCACTACCAACCACACAGACTAGGAATATAAAACAGGAGCAAGTAACGTATGGCAACCATGGTCATAGAAAATGGTGAATGAAAAGCGTCAGAAAGGTAGTCAGGCACCAGAAAGAAAAAAAAAAGTTGTTGGGCCAAAGATTACAATAGGCTTCTTGATACTAGAGAACACATCCACGCCCAGTTTTAGCTGCTTTATATTGGGTGCCACTGTACCTTTAAGCATCAGCCGCCCGCTAGGCAACCCATGGTGAAATGACTCAGAATAGAAGCCAAGAAGTGGAGTGTTGTGTTGTTACCACGAATATCCACTATGCATAGAACAGCTCACATATCCCAGGGATTCAAACAGGGGCTTCGAATTGGTTGTGAAGGGTCCCAAATGACATCTGGCCTCAGTTTCCTCCTTGTGGCAAAGGAATTGTGGTTCTCAATTCTTCTGGGTCACAGCCCCCAATGAAAACTTGCTGGCGGATCCTCATTCTCTAAAACGAACATCCCCACTAATTTCTACATACAATTTCGGGGAGTTTGGGGATCTCCACCTCCAATCCAAGGTTTCCAGGTTCAAAATCCAAGGATTGGGCAATTGCTAAATTTTCGTACAACTCAAAAAAAAAAAAAAGCCAACCATTACGAACAATCATCATCCCTTACACACAGCGACGCTTTATAGTTTACAAAGCGCTTTCAATTCCACAAACATTGGTGAAGGAGGAGGAAACTGAGGCGCAGACAAATTACAGAGTGACTTGCCTAAGATCACTCGGCCAGCTGGTGGCTAGGCCCGGAAGCAAACCCAGCTCTTCCGACTCCGGAGCTTGTCTTTCCACCCCGGAGCGGCCAACAGTGCTCCCGCCCCTCACTAAGGCGGCATAAGGAGGAAAAGACAAAGTAGAAAGCCCACCACCAACCATCCCCCGGCTCCCTCCTGCCCCCCCAATTGGGTCCTAGCAGGCCCCGAAGGGTGGCGCCAGGCCTCCAAGCCAGCCCCGGCCACCCCAGCTTCCCCGGCCGCGCCAAATCCCGCCGCCGCCGCCGCCGCCGCCTCCCCAGGAGCGGGGCGGAGCAGCTGCCCGCCGCCGCCAACCACCCGGACGACGCCTCGTCTGATCGCAAACGCATAGGCCGCCGCCCGAGTTCTGCGTACGAGAAGAAAGACGCGGCGCGAACGCCAACGGCCACCGGGCGCGCGCCGCGGCGGCCGGGCTTGCGCCCCAAGAGCTGGATGCCAGAGCAGGAGAAAGAGCCGCCAACCGATCGCTCGATCGACAGCGCGCCCGCTCCTTCGCCCTACCAGACCGGGGAGGGGGGGAGGGCGCGCCAGGGCTTCTTCGAGTTAGGGGCCTGACTCCCCGGCGACGAGACAAGATGGCTCCTCCGGTCCGCGCCGCAGCTGCCGTCCCGGCTGCGTCGCTCGGCCCGCCCCCGGTACTGTTTCTTTAAATGGCGGAGAGGGTCAAGAAAGCAGGAAGAGAGGCGCGCTCACTCACGTGACAGGGGAGGGCCCGGCGAACAAGATCCGGTCACGCGGAGGCACGCTACCTACCAATCAGAAGGCGTCGCATCAGAGCGGGGGCGGGAGGAGCTGCGGTTCTGTGATTGGTCAAATGCGCCACGGAGGCCTCGGGGGCTTGGGGCGTCGGGGAGTGTGCGAGGCGGCCTGGGCTGTGTGCACTAACGGAGACAAAGCGGTGGCTGAGGTGGCAGAGACTCCAGCGATAGCAGCGGCGGAGGACCCCTAAACGCCAGATATTGTGGTTCTGAGTCCGGTCACCATCTCATCCAGCGCAGCGCGGGCTGCTGGTCTCGCGGCGGCAGTGGCGGCAGCGGCGGAGGCGGAGGCAGCACATGGTTCCAAGAGCGCCCTGCGGTTGTTGGGTTCCAATTCCGTGGGGAGGGACAAAGGCAGCTGCAGCTGTGAGCGCAGGGCAACGCCCGCTCGGGTGGTGTTCTTGTCACTGCCCTCAATCCGGGCCTTGAAAGCTAGGACTGTCTCTTCTATGTGAGAAGGAGAACACGGGACCGAGGCCCAGCGAGGGCTTGAGAGGCTGAGGCCGCTGTCTGAGGGAAGTGGGGGAGGGGCACAGCTCGCCTGAGTTCATTTGGGTGGGTCAGGTCTGTGGGGATTTAGTGGGTCTGTGTGAGGTAATTTGACCCACTACCCTGAGGAAAGTGGGGCGGACAGTAGGCTAGGTTTGGTCCAGGCTTTGAAAAACAGAAATCGGTCTTCAGCGCTTAGGAAATCTTTCATTTGGGAGGTGGTAAAGCCGGAACTAACACCATATGCATTGCATCAACAACGTGGTCGCCAGTCTCGGGCTTATTTAAGGATGCTGCGATCATTGATGGCGAAGACATGGGTGGTTGTCCAATTTTATGACATAAGTTGCTAAGTTTACGGATTGGTAAATTTCTGGACTGGTAAATTTCCTCACAGAAAATTTGGAGGAACCGAAAAAAAGGCTCGAAGAACATGAAGATGGAGCAATAATTGCCAACTCCAGTATCGCCTACTGCAAGACCAACATTTCGACTCAGTGAACTATTGTAAATTAACGCTAACTGTCCTTAAAACTACAGGTTTATGACATAGATCTTTCCAAGTATTATTACATCATAGTCACTGAGAAGATTAAGAAAATTTAAAGGCAAAATCAATTGTTTTAAACATCTTTTTGGATATACCGTGGATAGATTCACTAGGTGACCTTGTTTAACTCTAAGGAGTACGGATTTCAGAATCCTGAAAAAAAATCTATTCCATTATAAGCTTATAGTTTCCTAGGTAGTGGGTGAAGAACTGGAGACCTTACTGCACTCATGGCTTTCACAAATTACAGCAGTCTGAATCGAGCTCAGCTAACCTTTGAATATCTACACACAAATTCGTAAGTATTTTGTAGGTGTCAATGAGGTCAGTGATAACTCATTGCTTGATACTAATATGGAAATCCTTTTCCCAGAAAAATTTGCATTTTTACTTTTTGGGATGTGTCCCTGGATGAGTCTTGAGCTCTCTATGGAAGAACTGAGAGCAGTGAAATGTTTGTTGCTAATCCAGAAGGATATGCTCTTCCTTTATTGGATGGAAATTTATTTGCTCAAATGCAAACTAATTACTTGAAGTCAATATATTGAGTCATTTCAGTCAAGCGTTTGATAGGAATCCAACACGTACTGTTCTTTGGATGGCCAAAAATTGGACTATTCTAGAATCAACTCCTCTTTGGTGACAACTGCCAAACAGGTTATAACAAGTGTTTTCTTTCTAAGAAGGAAAAAAGAAAAAAAAAGAAGACATTTAAATGATAACTTGTGAGAAGAAATTTTTTTTTTCCCCCCAGAAAACAGTAGGATTTCCTTTTCTGGGAAATTCCTCCTCATCCAATATAGTTTGTATGTGCTAATAAGTTGATTAAACCCATGATTTAAATAATCTTTCCCCCAGATATGCAAATCGTTGGACACATACTGTGTTCATGGTTCTTGAGTTTGTGAAGAGATTATCTTCACCCCACATTGGTTTGGAATGTTTCAGATTTAATCTTTATGCCCACACTCTTTGGTGTAATCCAGTGGGGTCATAACTATGTAGTCTTTTAGTGTATTCATTTGGCACTTTTGAGATGAAGGTAAGTATTCTCATTTTATTACCTGGAGAGGTGATGAGCAGATGAATGGCCTGGAGGTCTGAAGAACCACCTTCAGGACTGAGAATATAGACTTCAGTTATAATAGTAAATAACTTTTAAGTCTTTTACGGAAAAGGATGACATATTATTTGTGATAGCATCTGCAGCTTTTTGTTTGCCATTTTTCCTGTGAGGGAAATAAAAACTTTCTGAGTGGTGAAGTGAATTGCCAAGTGAGACCCTGGTTTTGTTTTGTTTTGTATTTGAATGAGTATTGTAGAGGTCATTGAGGTGAATTCTCTTGCTATGGATGATGAATTTGAAATCCAGCTATATAAGGTCTCTCATCAAATGTTATGCTCATCTAGTTGACAACATAGCCTTGGGAAGAATCTTCATTATCTTGTATATTTGAACTGCTACATTAAGAACATGTAGTGGAAGGACACTTAGATGTTCACAGATGATAGTGTTTGATAAATTCAGTTCTGAATTTTGAAGTAAAGGGCCAAAGTTGGGATGACAGACTGTGGGATAATTTGGAAAGACCATGAATAAGGATTTAGAAATTAGATTCTTTTTTTTTTTTTTTTTTTGTCTTTTTGCCTTGTTTGGGCCGCACCTGTGACATATGGAGGTTCCCAGGCTAGGGGTCTAACAGGAGTAGTAGCTGCTGGCCTTCGCCACAGCCACAGCAATGCGGGATCCGAGCCGCGTCTGCAACCTACACCACAGCTCATGGCAACGCTGGATCCTTAACCCACTGAGCAAGGCCAGAGAAACTGGATTCTTGTTCCAGCTTGAGCAAAGATTTTATTTGCTAATAAAATGAGAGTTACAGCAGTTAATTGCTTCGTGCCAATCACTTTTAGTCTTGGTCTAAGGTAATCTTGATAGCATCCCTACTGGAGTAAGGATTATTCCTATTTTGCTTTTGAAGAGACTGACACGCAAAGATGAAGTCACGTTCCGAAGGTTACACAGCTGCTGAATGGCAAATTTAAGGCAAGATTAGTGCATTTAACCATTAGCAAAATATGGACTTTGGTCAGTTTTACCTTTAAAGGCTTGTTGCCTTGTCTCTACAGAAAAGGGTTTACTTTTCACTTTTAACGTCTTCAATTTTAGTTTTAAATGAACCCCTAATTTGAGGATTCTAGGATATTTCTTGCTGCTTATTGCTTTTACTATTTTATAGCTTATTAACAGTAGGCGAGAAGAGCTGAGGTAAAGAATTGAACCTCAGTTGAGTCACTTGTTTGAAACTGGATAATTTTCTAGGAATTTGACTTACTATATTGAACTGGAACCATTTACTTGCTTAAGCATTTTGAGAGTTGAATCTCATTTTGGAAGCTCTGGAATTTATCGGGATCACACCTTAGAAGTTGTTTTGAATGTGTCCAGTTCTGCCTGAAGACAATATGAACCTCACAGCACCTAGAAAAATTTTTGGGTCGTAACCAGTTTCAAGATTTTTCTTTATTGTGACCTGATTGGATGTTCATTTCTAGAGGAAACGTTTTTAAGTTTTCCTAAAATGTGACCTGTTAATTGTAATGATGGTGGATGTATCTCCTCTATGTTAAGTGGTGCAGGGTTACTGTCAGAGAAAGGATTTATCTTAAGATGCCTTCTCCTTTGCCCTGCTCTAATTTAAAAAAAAAAACAAGACCATTCTAAAATGGCTTCTGATATCAATAATATTACCATATTGTGAATTATGAAAGAAATGACCCTTTTTTTACCTCCTGTTTAGGGTAGGTTTTCGAGCAGAATCCAGTTTTTGTAGGAGTTTTTTAAGAAGGGTGGAAATCAGTTTGATGCAGTGGAAAGAGTATGGTCTTGGGAGCCAGCCAAGCTTAAGTTTGACTGCTTTCTGGCCGTGTCCTTGGATATAGGTCGACTTATTTGAATCTCAGTTTCTTTATCTATAAAATGGGCTAATCTGTTTATGAGGATTATGTAAAATAATATAAGGTAATTAGATCGTACATGGTACACAGTAAATAGATGGTGATAGTTATTTGTTGTGTTTATAGTATTAGCTCATATAAACCAAAAGTTGGTCAGTGTGGTAGCAGCTTGCTGTTTGGTACGAGCCATTAGGCAGATAAATTCTTAGTGAATTCTGGAGCATCTGTTGGAGATAAACAACTGTCTTGAATTTTTTTTGTATTTATTAAGTCTACAGTAACTCCTGATGGTTATTCTCTTGATTATATCAGATTAAGGTTTAAAGCGGGCCTAGGAAATTCTAACGTGAAAGTCTTAGGTTAATTTCTTTTAATACTGTATGTTGCTCATATGAGATGATTGAAATTAGGGTTTTTAAATAAAAGTAGTTTTATGCCATTACTGTCATTTGGTGATGGGTTTTGTGACTGCTAGTAAAAAATTCATGCACAGTCTAGGTGCCAGATTCTAGATGCAGCGGTGGTAGTGATGTTCCATTGGCCTTAGATGGCCTAAGGTGCCTATCTTAAGTCACGCTCTTTGCAGTATTAATTGGTCTGATAGAGCAGGTTGCTTAAGTAGAAGATGCCTGCTTTCTATGTCTGTTCCTGTTAGCACATTTAATGACTTACTAACCTGACCGTGGGATATCTTGGGTTTGTTTTATGGGTATATGAAGTGAATGTAGAGGAATCTGTTAACTCTAAAGATGATATTTCTTAATGATTTATAATCCTGTTGAAATGTGGATTCACACTCTAAATATGTTAAAGCCATTTGAGGAGTTCCCGTCATGGCTCAGTTGTTAACGAATCTGACTAGGAACCATGAGGTTGCGGGTTCCATCCCTGGCATTGCTCAGTGGGTTAAGGATCCAGCATTGCCGTGAGCTGTGGTGTAGGTTGCAGACGAGGCTCAGATCCCGCGTTGCTGTGGCTGTGGTGAAGGCCGGCAGCTACAGCTCCTGTTAGACCCCGAACCTGGGAACCTCCATATGCCACGGGTGCGGCCCTAGATAAGGCAAAAAGACAAAATAAATAAGTAAAATAAAGCCATTTGAATGTAAAATGGTTGCTCTAGAATTTTTCAGCTTTATTTTCTAGCAGTTTAGGCAGTTAACTCTTGATAGCATAATAATTTAGTAGAAAATATCACTGTGTGATGGGGCTATGGATTATCTATTACTTTAAATTCGGGCTGAATATAAATAGGCCATTTTCCTTACATAATGAATAGATTTACACGTGAACCTGTCAGTGGAAATGCTGAGCTTATAACTATTTTGATCGTGGCACAAATGGTATAAAAGCCACAGTCAGTTGGTGAGTTTGTTAAGAATTTTTTTTCCAGATGGTTGTTGATCTTTCTTGGATCATACGCAAAGAATCTAGGCTTGTGAAGAAAAGAATTTCCTTTGATGTTTATACAAATACCTCTATCTCAAATGCTAGCTATCAATGAGTGCACCTCTTTGAATATCATTTGAGAAAAAAGTGCAAGCTTAAATGCAGTTGGTATGTTTTTGGTTATTATGATTTTAAGAGTTTTTAAAAAAACTTTTAAAGAGATATTTAAAACTTTGGTTTTAGCATTTGTTAGTAGCATCAGTTATTCAGTTGGAGGTTTGGAAAAGATTCTGAGGGTTGTCTCTGACCTTACCAACAGTTATCACAAAAGGTCCCTCTTATGATGTGTCAGTACACATCATGAAAGTGCCCTTTAGTTACATTTTAAAGATATCTGTTGACTTATCTGAAATACGTATTGTGGAACAGCAATGATACTGTGTGGAACAACGAAGGCATTTTGAATGTTTTCTTTAGATTTTAAATGTACAAAGGCACTTTTCTAAACGTTGTATAGAAGTCAGTGAAAACTTAGGTAGAGGTGCTTTTGTGTTTGCCCTTTTCAGGTCTTATTGAATTCCAAATGCCTTTACTTTTTTTTTTTTCTTGGCCTTTTTAGGGCTGCACCAATGGCATATGGAAGTTCCCAGGCTAGGGTTTGAATTGGAGTTGTAGCTGCTGGCCTACACCACAGCCACAGAATGCAGGATCTGAGCCACCTCTGCAACCTACACCACAGTTTAGGGCAATGCCAGATCCTTAACCTACTGGAGTGAGGCCTGGGATTGAATCCAAGTCCTCGTGTATACTAGTTGGGTTCATTACTGATGAGCCACCACAGGAACTCCTAAATGCCTTTACTTTTTATGTGAAGGAATCAAATGTGTTACTTTTTATGTGAAGGAATCAAATGTGTATTTGTGAGAAGTAGTTGTTATTTTCTTTTCTTTTCTTTTTCTTTTTTTTTTTTTTTTTGGCCACAACCTTGGCACATGTAAGTTCCCAGGCCAGGGATCAAACCCAAGCCACAGCAGCAACAACGCTGAATCCCTAAATGCATAAGGCTCACAGGGAACTCCTGCTGTTACTATTTTGATTTCTTTGGCTTGATGGCAAAGATATCAGAATTAGATTTCCAGATCGTTCATATTCACCATTGTCTCTACCAAGGCCAGATTTCTTTCTTTCTCCTTTTTTTTTTGTCTTTTCTAAGGTTGCACTCGCGGCATATGGAGGTTCCCAGGCTAGGGGTCTAATCAGAGCTGTAGCCGCTGGCCTATGCCACAGCCACAACAACACAGGATCTGAGCTGCGTCTGTGACCTACACCACAGCTCATGGCAACGCCGGATCCTTAACCCACTGAGCAAGGCCAGGGATCGAACCCACAACCTCATGGTTCCTAGTCGGGTTCGTTAACCACTGAGCCACGCCGGGAACTCCCCAAGGCCAGATTTCTGCATAAAAGTTGTAGTTTCATACTTCCTACGATTGTGTTCTTGTTCCTCCTCTGCGTTTCCTTGACCTAAAATAGATTCTTTTTGAAATAAATGTTGCAGTAAAAATTGTAGTTTTATATTTTAATATAACCTTCATAATTAAAAAAATATTTGGAGTATAGAAAACTAATTCATTGGAGTTCTTGTTACGGTGCAGCAGAAACAAATCCAACTAGTATCCATGAGGATGCAGTTTGATCCCTGGCCTTGCTCAGTGGGTCAGGGGTCCTTCATTGCTGTGAACTGTGGTGTAGGTTACAGGTGCGGCTTGGATCCTGCGTTGCTGTGGTGTTGGCCAGCAACTGTAGCTCCAGTGTGACCTCTAGCCTGGGAACTTCATATGCTGCAGGTGCGGCCATAAAAAAAAGCAAAAAAAAAAAAAACCCCAACAAACTAATTCACTCTTAAAATTTCTTAGTCATTGCCAGGTTAGACAGGAAAATGACTGAAGCTTGAGAGCAATATTAGATTTAATTTATTTTACCTTCAGCAACTCACCTTAATTTTCTACCTTTTTCTTCCTATTTAACTAGTGGCGTAATATAAGAATATTTTGTTTCTTTAGTTGATAATTTGAACAATTTAAGATGATTTTAGAGACAATTTTTTTTTCTTTTGTCGTTTTTTAGGGCCGCACCCACGGCATATGAAGGTTCCCAGGCTAGGGGTCGAATCAGAGCTGTAGCCGCCGGCCTACACTACAGCCACAGCAACGCAGGATCCGAGTCGCGTCTGCAACCTACACCACAGCTCATGGCAATGCCGGATCGTTATACAACTGAGCAAGGCCAGGGATTGAACCCGAAACCTCATGGTTCCTAGTTGGATTCGTAAACCACTGAGCCATGATGGGAACTCCTAGAGACAAATTTTTTAATAATTGAAGATACAGGAGTTCCTGTCGTGGCTCAGCGGTTAGTGAATCCGACTTAGTATCCATGAGGATGTGGGTTTGATCCCTGGCCTTGCTCAGTGGGTTAAGGATCCAGCATTGCCGAGAGCTGTGGTGTAGGTTGCAGATGCAGCTCGGATCTGGCATTGCTGTGGCTGTGGTGTAGGCCAGCAGCTTCAGCTCCAGTTGGACCCCTAGCCTGGGAACCTCCATATGATGTGGGTGTGGCCCTAAAAAAACAAAAGATCAAAAAAAGTATTGAAGATATAGATGTTTTATGCAGATTTTTTCCTTGGAAATATTTTTTCATGTAAAATAATTGGATTTTAGAAGAATTTGAACTTAATTTTCAGGAGAATTGCAGATAAAATTACTTTTTGTAAACAAAAAAAATTTCTGCTTTTTGTTAAAACATCATTGGTGCTGCCTTTGGATCAGCAACAGATGTAGTCACTGATCTCATGGGGAAAAGTTCTTCCTAAAATTCCAAGAACTGGTAATTTTCATTAAAAATTAGTGTTTGTAAAAATTTGAGTATTTACTTGAGGAAGAACAAGTGTTCCTGGACAGTTCAGTTTGGGGTATTTATCTTATAAGCAGGCATTTTATAATTTGTTTTAAACAATGTAGTAAGTGCTTAGAGATCCTAGACACTGGTTATTCAATATTGGTGTATTTCATTCTGAAGTTTTAGAAATTTTCACTTTATGTATTGGCTGAAACTTTGTATACCAAAAAAATCAACTGGAGTAGTTTGATTATTTTTTTAAAAATTGATCATGGTAATGTATTATGTGAGCTAATGCTTTTATATTTTCTTTAATCAAAAGTCATAGTTCCTTCCTGGGTGGTTCTAGGTAGACGCATCTACTCTTCTAATGAGGTAGAATAGGAATTATAATAGGAGTTAGGAATTAGGGATTAGAATTAGATAGGATTTAGATAGAAATTAGAATTATTATAGGAAATAGTGCAAATTAAAGATGTAAATAGAGAAAATTGTAAGGAGACATGCATAAATATAATCTTTGTTGTGTTCTGAATAACATGATAAATGTGAATTTAATCCCACCCAAATTTTGAGCAGCCTCCTAAAGGAGGAGAGGACCATTGGTTACCCTCCTTGAAGGGTGGCTAACTTTAACAAGGGCACTAGGAGACCATACCAAGCTCTTGTCCTCTTAGGAGGAATTGTTCGATAAGGTCTTAGATTCCTTTCTTTTCTTTCTTTTTTTAATTTAAATTTAATTTTTTTTTATGACTGTACCTGTGGCCTATGAAAGTTCCTGTTGGAATCTGAGCCATAGTTATAACCTGCACCACAGCTGCGCCATTCCTGGATCCTTAACACACTGCACCAGGCCAGGGATCGAAGCTGCAACTTTACAGTGACCCAAGCTGCTGCAACTGAATCCTTAACCCACTGTGCCACAGCAGGAATTCCATTGGGTTCCTTTCTTTAATGTAGAAAAAGTTTTTAGCCAGAATCAGGCAACATTAAGAAATGAATTATTATCTCCTTTCTCTTTGCTTTCAAATGGAGTATATTTGCTTATAAATTGCACAAAACTGAATTGATGTGCATCAGTAAATCCTACAAAGGGATTGGGAAAACAAAATGCTAACAGTCCAGTGAGCATGCTTAGAGATATATTGAAAATGACAGCTTGTTAAAGCAATGAAAGGTAAGTATAGGCATTTATCTAGGTAGAGTATGAATAGTGAAAACATTTCTTTTTCAGTAGTACACGTAAGAAACTTAATGCTTCATATGAATTTTTTTACTCAAAATAATTAAACATTTCTGAGTAGATGGACTTGACAGATTAATACTTGAGGAAGACTAGTGAGCTTTGGAAGGACTTGAATTGTAGACTTTAAATTTCGGTAGTGTTAATGATGCAAATGGCAATTTTAGTTTTTTCCTGAAAACTTTAAAATACTTTTGACTCTCATAATTGTTTTGCTGATTTCTCAATATTTATCGTTTCAGAACCACTCATGAATTCTTGTTTGGTGCTCTTGCTGAACTGGTTGATAATGCCAGGTATGTGCTTAACTTTTTGGGTCTGTGTGCCTTTGCTTTCTGAAGACTTCGGAGGAAGGCGTTTCTGTTGCAAATGCAACTCACTACTAAGAGGCCTTTTACCCCCAAAGTGTTAATAACACATTTAGTTGATACTTTATTCAGTCATTGCTTGGCCCAGTCTAAAAACTGAACTTATAATGTCCAAAGTTATCTTCCTTTGTGTATTAGAGCAAGATAATTGTAGTGAAACATGGGGAATTAAGATAAAAAGGACTAATAAATGGGATAGAGCTCTGTTTTAATTTGTGCTGCCAGGGTAGTACACCATCTAATGTCTTTAAAATTATGCTAAATTTCTGTATCCGCAAGTTCTGCATGTATGGATTCAATGAAGCATGGATCAGAAATATTCAGAAAGTTCCAAGAAGCAAAACTTGAATTTGCTACATGCTGGCAACTATTTAAATAACGGTTAGGTTGTATTAGGTGTTTTAAGTAACCTGGAGATGATTTTAAGTAAATGGGAGGATGTACATAGGTTATATACAAATGGTACTATTTTATATAAAAGAGCATCTGCAGGTTTTGGTATCCCCAGGAAGTCCTGGAACCAGTCCCCTAAAGACAGATACCGACGGGTGATACTATATTTTATTGTCAGATGACTGTAGTTGATCAAAGCATCTTCTGTTGTTAGCAACTATGCTTGGAAGAAATCATTCTTTAGCAGTGAAGTTTTTTTTTTGTTTGTTTTTTACATTTTTCTTTTTTTTAATTTTTATTTTTTTGCTTTTTAGGGCCATACCTGTGGCGTATGGAGGTTCCCAGGCTAGGGCTCAAATTGGAGATACCACTGCTGGCCTACACCACAGTCACAGCAATAATGTAGGATCAGGGCCGTGTTTGTGACCTATACCACAGCTCACGGCAGCGCCAGATCCTTAACCCACTGAGTAAGGCCAGAGATTGAACCTGCAACCTCATGGTTTCTAGTCAGATTTGTTTCTGCTACGCCATGACAGGAACTATGTTTTTTACATTTTTCTTAAAAATTAAGTTTTATTGGCATATAGTTGACCTAGAAAGTTGTGTTTCAGGTGTACAGCAAAGTATATGTTATGGATATACATATTCTTTTTCAGATTCTTTTCCCATATAGGTTATTACACAGTATTGAGTAGATTACCTTATGCTGTACAGTAGGTCCTTGTTACCTATCTGTATAGTAGTGTGTATATGTCAGTCTCAAACCCCTAATTTATCCCTCCCACTACACATTTGCCTCGGACTTAAAAAATATATGTATTTTATTTTTATTCGAGTATAGTTAATTCACAGTGCCTTGTCAGTTTCTGCTGTACAGCATATGACCCAGTCATATATATACGTGTGTGTGTATATATACATATGCACACACACACACATTCTTTTCCTTTTTCTTTTTTTTTTGCCTTTTTTGTCTTTTTAGGGCCTCACCCAGGGCATATGGAGGTTCCCAGGCTAGGGGCCTAACTGGAGCTGTAGCTGCTGGCCTAAGCCACAGTCAGAGCAATGTGGAATCTGAGCCTCATCTGCGACCTACACAACAGCTCATGGCAACGCCATATCTTTAACCCACTGATCAAGGCCAGGAATCAAACCTGCATCCTCATGGATACCAGTCAGTTATGTTAACCACTGAGCCATGATGGGAACTCCACACATTCTTTTTCTTGTATTATTTTCCATCATGTTCTGTTCCAAGAGATTGGATATAGTTCCCTGGGCTGTACAGTACAGCACAGTGGTGGGTTCTTAGTGATGGAAGAATGTAAACGTTACTGTGCAAGACTAGAAAGAAGTTTGGTTTGGTTCAGAGATAAACAAATAAGCAAAGTACAAATCAAGATTCTGTAATTATGTCAAGAAAATACTGTCTCAGTTTTATTTCTGAATGCAAGCATAAAATTTAGACACATTGCTTATTGATAAGTGTTGATGGCTAATGAAGAAAGAAGAGGATAAGAGTTGACAGAAGTACTTTCTGAACAGATTTACAGTTAATAAGGTTGCTGGTAATTATGTCTACCAGTGCGTTTGCTGTAAATCTATACTGTTAACTACTCCTATTGTTATTCACTGGACTGCTTATGGAAGTGTGCTAGTTAACAAGTTGTTTAACCAGAAAACTCCCATTTTCAGTGTTTTCAGTTTCAGTCCTGTTTGACTCATAAATTTTTATATTTAATTTAAAAATGTAGATTAGTGGAACTATGTTTGAATTTGCCACTTGTTAGTGTAGTGAGACTAGTGTGTTTTGGCAGACTCCTTTTTTGTATATTATATGGTGAACTGGAGATTGCCTAAGATTGTATGTTCCTGCTCATGCACACATTTTCCTTGTCTCTCTCAGTTTTGGAAATGTTTTTACGTATAGGTACCTGTAGAGTTGTTTGGATTTGAGTGGACTGTTTTTGTGTTAAAACTGATGAAACTTGGTGCCTCATTTTCCTTGCCTACAGTTGGCATAATTGGTCTAGATTACTTTCAAGCCTTTTTGTGGAAGACTTTGTTGATGACTGAACTTTTATTTTAGCTGATGGTTGGAGTCTAATGGAGTGCCCCAACTTCCTATCAAGTTTAGGGAGGATAAGATTATGGGCTTGAGAATTAGTCTTGCTGACTATAGTATGTATACCATGAGACCTGATTTTTCTTAGGCTTTGTGGCAGGTTATTGTTTTCCTTTTTCCTCAAATCTTGGCAAGAAGGAAAAATGGAAAAGTTATTAGAACTTTTTTTTTGTCATTTTAGGGCTGTACCTGAAGCATATGGAAGTTCCCAGGCTAGGGGTTGAAGGAGCTGCAGCTGCAGGCCACAGCCACAGCAGTAAGATCCAAGCTGCATCTGCGACCTACACTGCAGCTTGCAGCAACATCAGGTCCTTAACCCGCTGAGTGAGGACGGGGTCAAAATTGCATCCTCATGGATACTAGTCAGGTTCTTAGTTGGGTTCTTAACCTGCTGAGCAACAACAGGAACTCCAGGACATTTTTTATAATTGCAGTCAAATGAGTGATTTGAGTCATTTCTCACTGTAAAAGGAGTGTTCTTATTTATCCTCCTGATGTTTTCACTATAAAGTTTTAACTTAAAAAAAAATTTGCAAGCCCTTTTTGTCATGTGCTTATTTTAAATAATTTGGAGCTTCAGAAGTGTTTCATAGACATACAAGGAAAATTGTGTTTCCAAGTGTAAAAGTATATCTTTAATGTATGTAGAATTTCTTTATGACTTCCTGAAAATAGATTCAAAATAGTAGGTATCCCACTCAAAATACTGTGCATCTTGAATGGTTTGTATTTCATATTCTTATTTGTCTTGATTTTTTTTTTTTTACCTTTCAACTTGCAGAGATGCTGATGCCACCAGAATAGATATTTATGCAGGTAAGATAGACATCAGTTCTTTATTCTAACGCCCAGTTCCTGAAAGCTTATTATTGCTGTGCCTAAAAAGAAATGAGTGGGAAATGACTTGTTTCTGGAGCCTAGGTAGACAGCTTGATACTCCAGGTCTTAGGCAGAAACAAGGCAGCCTTGGTCGGGCGTGTAATAGAAATCAGGAATATTGGTGTAGGAGTTCCCTGGGGCCTAGCAGGTTAAGGATCCTGCATTGTCACTACTGTGGCTCAGGTCACTGCCGTGGTATGGGTACAATCCCTGACCCTGGAGCTTCTGCATGCCACAGGTGTGACAAAGAAAAAAAAATATTGGTGTAAAGAAACTAACACAGGGTGCCCAGTTCTGTAGATCTATTTAAATAAAGCTACTAAAAATTTATGGGGATGATGGAGTAGGGTAATGGGGAGTGAAATGACCAAATACCACTGATTTTTCTGAATTGGAAGTTAGCAGGTGACCAGGATTGTGGTTCATGCAGCCAGAGAGAGATCTTGTTGGAGGCTATCTTCTCCCTCTGCAACCTTGATGGGGACCAGTCGCAATTTGGAGTTGTTGGCCTCAGCTTTATAAAACAGTTTGGTAACTCAGTTGGCACTGAGGTTTGCAGAAGAGATGTTCTCAGGCAGAGGAGTTAGGTAGGAAGGAGGGCTGGTTTGCTTAGAACTTAAAGATATTGACAGCATCTACTGTTTTGCTTATGTGTAATCGGCTCTGCTCTTTGGCAGTAAGAGCCTCTTTTTTTTTTTTTTTTTTCCTGGAATGGCTGCAACAGTGAAAGAAATCTTGGTCATTATCATTGCCTCTCCGTTTTTATAAATAGCTTGCTTTTTGACTGTTCAGTGTTTGTACCAGCACATTTTTGGGTCATTTGAATGCTAAAAACTCGGCAGTGGTATAGAGGAAGACAGCTTTTAAACCCAATTTGGCTAGTATTGTCTAGCTTTTATGAAAACTTTAGTATATTTATGGGAATATACAGTTATCATATAATCCCTCTTCTTCATGGACCGGTTTGTTAAATGGGAATGTGCACGTAATAAGTAATTCTTAGAATCTCCAATGTCATATAATTATAAAGAATCTCCTCAGATAAGAATTTCTTAAGCTGGGAGTTCCCTTCGTGGCTCAGTGGTTAACAAATTCGACTAAGAACCTTGAGGTTGCGGGTTCGATCCCTGGCCTTGCTCAGTGGGTTAAGGATCTGGCATTGCCGTGAGCTGTGGTGAAGGTTGCAGGCGCGGCTCGGATCCTGCATTGCTGTGGCTGTGGCGAAGGCCGGCAGCTGAGCTCCTGTTAGACCCCTAGCCTGGGAACCTCCATATGCCGCGGGTGCGGCTCTACATAAAGGCAAAAAGACAAAAAAAAAAAAAGAGTTTCTTAAGCTGATGATATACTTTGGAGCAAAGAAAATACATCTAAAAGTCAATTATACTGCTTATATTCTGAAAGCCGTCTGTTCAGAAGGCTCTGCCCAAGTGGTGAAAATAAGATTAATTTATTTTAAGAAGAAGGTAACAGGAAAAGAGAGCATAGCTGAAGAACTAGAAGAAGGTTACTAAACCTTCAGGCCAGATGAAGGCATCATTCCCAAGCCACAGTATGTGTCTTACATCCCAGTGTCCTTTAGTGAGAAGTAGTAACAGCTACCGCTGACAGAAAAGGCAGCCGTTTTAAACATTGCACACATGGTAGAGAATAGGCCTCTACTCCAAGTGGTGTTGAAGGGACAAAGCATCATAGCCAAGTTTATTTGGAAGAAGCTTTTCAAAAGAGATCATCCCTGCCTTTTTTTTTTTTTTTACCACTCTTGGTGAATTCAGCAAGGAAATTTAGTGCTTTACACTAAGAATGAAGCAGAGCAAACAGTTGGATTTCAGTTTAAAAGAGAAGGGCCCAATGTGTGTTTATTCTGTGCTCACTATTAATTGCTGTTGTACTTCGAGTGGAGTCCAGAAAGGATGTGACGGAGTCTTTGCTAAATTCTCATTGGAAAAGTTAGTTGCTAATTGGAGAAACAGCTAATGCTCTACAGATGATTAGAGAACAATAACTGGATCTTGAGGGAACTGTCAAGGTAGTTAAGGATTAAATGGTGTAATGGAAGTGCTGAGCACTATAGAATTTTGGGAAAGACTTGATTTATTCCAAGTACCTTGAGATTGGAAATCCTGACTGAGATGCACCTAACTTCACACTTTCCTACCTCAGTGCCTTATTGACACATTCAACAGTAGGAATAAAAGTAATCTCATTATACATGTAGAATAATAGAATTAGTAGTATACTCTAAAGTTTTTGTTTTTAATATATAGGGAAGAGTATTTTCCTGTCTTTCATTCTTAAGCCAGATTGATATGAACTAGGAAATCTCCCCAAACATCAGGTGTAGTTTGAACTCACATTTTAATTTAAAGAAGGGTGAGAAAGGAACCAGACTCCCTTAACCAAAGCGTTCCTGTTAGATGGAACTGTAATGTGCCTGTCTGAAATAGACTGTGTTTTATTGACTTTCTGGACTTCCTTGGATAGAGACTGCCATTCCTCAACATAAAAGACCCCTTTTATAGTTGCCAGGTCAATGGTTAGTAAATGGAAAATTAGTTGGCGCGAATGTAGATGAGATGAATACTGCTCAAACAGATTGCAAAGTATGATGAAATTGAGTGTCATCCTATACAGTCTCTGCTAAGGACATCATTTTATCACCTCTGGCTTTTATGGTTCCATTTCACATCTTTTCTCCAACTTCTTTTTTCTTTTCTCCCCTGTGGGAAAGGAGGAGGAATGTCAGGCTAATTTGGAGAAGCCAGACTTGGTCATGTTATGGGAAGCTTATATGTGCAGCCTTCCACACTGGTTCTGTAATGGTATAACTGCTACCAGGATCTGAAACACAACTACAAAGAAGGCAGTTTGGCTTTGCCCTCCGTGTCTTGCTTCTAATGCATGTTGGAGGGGGTGGGTAATAGACAGACTCCAGCTGTTTAGATTCCCCTCTGTCCAGAACTCCCTCCATCTTTATAGGATGCTTCAGATATCACTCAGTTGACTAATTGAAGTGAATGGAAGGTGTTAGAATTTGTCTCTAACTGGTGAAATGTCTGCGGAGATAGTTTCGAGCAGGGAAGCTTTCTAGGTCTTGGTGGCATCTTACTACATCTCTTACTCGCATAAACTGTATGAAAAAGCTTTGAAATGGAATCCTTGATCCAGAAAGGGATCTCAGACCCACTGTTAAGTGATGACTGTGTGCTAAAAAAGCCTGTGAATCATGTTTTAACAAACAACAGGGCCTGGAAGTAACTTCCTAGGTAGTGTTTAAGAGATGACAGTAATCCTTGGGAGACTTTTCTGGTGCACTTGGCTTGAGCCAATTTCTTGATCCCCAGACAGTCTTCATGTACATTTTTATGGCTGAAGTGTACAGCAAATGGCTCTTGGCTAGATTTAGAACACTTGCTTTACCAAACTCTGCTCTTGAGCCAATTTGAAACTCCATATGACATGTTGCTTCCTCCAGAAGAAAATTTCAAAAACTTTTTGCACCTTTTTTGCACTTGCCTCTGCTTATTAGATCTCATTTGAATTTTCCAGATTCTGGTAAAAGGCACTGCCACAAGGGGAAGTTTTCTTATCTACCAATAGTACTTAAAGGAAGGTCCTTGCCCTCAGACTTTCAAAAAGCACTTGTTATTAATGTTTCAGCAAACTTCAGCTTCCTGAACAAGTGATACTTGAAAATCTCTGTGGCTTGTAGTACTTCTGAAATAGCATTTTAAATTACATTAACTAGTCCATTTAACAGAAGGCCATTATAACTTACTTGAATCTGTAGCCCGAGGGAGGGACAAAAAGCATTTTAAACTGAAATTCCTCAGCTTAGTTATATAAAGTTGGTGAACTGTAGCTTGGGGGAAACAAAGTCCTCAATTAGAAACTAGACTGCAAAGCAGCCTTGGACTTGTCCATTTGGCACCTTAAACTGACCTTTAGTAGAAGTGTTCTCCTGATTCCAAGGCCTGTGCTGTTCCTCCTTTGTCCACTTAGTCCTTGTCACTGGGGTCAAAAGGCACCTTGGAAACAAGTATGGCCCCCTTCCCTGTTTGGGAATCTCTCCTCCGGTGTTTGTGATAAGCTTGGACCCAGACTACTCTGAGTAACCACTTGCTGCTGTAGAAGACAGCTGCTGAAAGAAGAATAGGTTCTTTAAGCCACTGGAATGGCAGCCTTACTCTGTTGTTTCCTTCCTGTCGGCCAGGAAGCCCTGCCAGAGCTGCTCTGGATCTTTCTGTTGAAGGACTGACTGTTGCTCCTTCCAGTCAAGCAGGTCCAGCCGGAAAGCAGGCAGCTCTTGCTATACTCTGTGCTGTCGCACTCGTGGAATGAGGAGCTGTTTTAAGGACCCATAGTAAGGAGGGGGTGTGACGAAGACTGCTGACGGCCCGGAAGACTATAGTGGACCTGGGGATAGTCACATACAGACTTAGTAGTTCACCTTCTAGGTAGCAGCTGCCACCACCATGTCCATAGCATGTCTGGCTTGATCACTTTGTCTGAAGGCTACCTCACACTTAACCCATAAACGAGGTGCCCTGTTGAATTTAAGCAGTGTTGATAAGGTTCAGCACTTAGTAGTTGGAGTACCTGTTTGTCCACAGCAGAAGGGAAGGTGGAAGTAACCGAGGTGCAAAGAGGCAGAAGGATGCTTGAGGTGTGTGTGAAATATGCACATATTCAGTGGTCCTGGCTGTGGCTAGATGCTAGACTAGGCATTCTCTGCCCTCCTTATAGATTGTCTCAGGCTTTATCATGAACTGGAATGCATTGGAACACCTTTGATGGAAATGCCCACCCTCAAGGGCCCTGATGTTTAACTCACAGTAGCTGGGACCGATAGAAGGAGAAGACCTTTCTGGACCAAGCTTCACAGTGATTCACCTTCCGATCATACCGACCAGTTGCCGCCCTCTGGTGGGTAACTGCGCAGTAATGGTATCTCCTCTTTTACAGAAAGGAGAGAAGACCTTCGAGGAGGATTTATGCTTTGTTTTTTGGATGATGGAGCAGGAATGGATCCAAGTAAGTGATGGGCTGATTGCTTCTTTTGGGGAGGATGTAAACCGTTTTTTACAAAATGCTTATTGTGTTAACTTGTTTTTCTATTGCCTCACGCTTGTGACTAGAAGGGAGAGAGAAGTCTCTTGCAACATCCCAGGCTTAATTCCACTAATGGATTTTCCGGGTCTTGTCCTAACATGCGAGATAGGATCTGAAAGTCTGTCAGATTACCCCCCTCTCTCTCTCTCTCTCTCTCTGTCTTTTTAGGGCTGCACTTGCGGCATATGGAAGTTCCCAGGCTAGGGGTTGAAGGAGCTACAGCTTCTGGCCTATGCCACAGCCACAGCAACCTAGGCTCCAAGCCACGTCTGCGACTTACTCCACAGCTCATGGCGATGCCAGATCCTCAACCTGCTGAGCAAGGCCAGGGATTGAATCTGCATCGGATGCTAGTTGGATTTGTTACCACTGAGCCACCATGGGAGCTCCCTATCTCTTGATGCTGTATTTATTAGCTTGAGTAATGTCCTGGAGCTGGAACTGCAGTGGCCTCCCCATCCTTATTACCATGTTCTGGTAACAGAGTAAGAACCTAGTGATGGCGGTTCTGACAGGTCAGTCAGAGATTTCCTCCATTTGTCTCGTGGCTGTGAATTTCCTTGGACAGAGGTTTTTAGCAGACACAGCCCTGCTTGGATTTAAACCTCAGACCTTTGGTTTTTGAGAGCCTGGGAAAGAAAAGCAAACTTTTCACTTTCTCTTGTGCCTGCCACTTCAGGTGATGCTGCCAGCGTGATCCAGTTTGGGAAGTCAGCCAAGCGAACACCCGAGTCCACCCAAATTGGGCAATACGGGAATGGGTTAAAATCGTGAGTGCACTAGAAGCCTGTCACAGGACTCAAAATCAAGCCATGCTATGTTCTCCTGCTTCTGTTCAGTGACAACTTTCCTCCTCCTTATCCCCCCATCACTGTAATTCTGGCACAGAAGGAAAGTCAGGCAGGAATCGTGGTCTGGGTCTAGCCTAGTTTACATCACAGATTAAAGAGTATGAGTGTACAGCTTCTTTGAGGTTGGAGAAGCTGTAGGTTTCTCTTGGCACAGTTCCCTGGAGCGGCACCTCTACTCCTGTTGAAAATTCTTATTTTTACCCTGTGGTTGAGGATGCAAGTGGTTGTTTTGTGGGCTTAGGATGCATCTGAGATGGTGAGGGGGTTGCTCCATGGAGCAGCAGTGTTCCCTGAGCACCTGCCGCATGTCATGCTTTGTGCCAGACACTGGGGATCGGGGATAAATGAGAGACTTGGACACCCCCTGCCCACCGCACCTCTCCCATCAGAGAATGTGGTCTCTACTTACATATCCTGCTAGGTCCCATAGCAGGGACCTACCTAAAGTCTTCAAATCCCTTGGGACAGCTTTCTCAGCCCTTAGTTCCCACTTGTTTGGTTTTGGAATCTGTTGTTTTGGTTTTGAGTGAATCCCCAAGAGAAAGGTTTCTATTTCTGACATGCTCACTTCCAGCTGTACATACCTTTGGATGGAATAAGATTTAGTGGGATTGGAGTTTGTACAAGTGGAATTCTGAGTCACGTTTCCAGTTTTGCCCTGGAAACGTGTTGTTTTGTTTGCGAGAGGATGGCATTTGGTCAGTCAGCAGCATCAGCTGTCTCTCCCATGCAGCAGGCTTTGGGCAAGTAGGGAGGAAGGCCAAGTGCGTCCCAAGACATCAGGGACCTGGTTTGGGACCTCTCACTTCTCTGTCAATAACAGGCACTTACCCATGTGCCAGGCACTGTGCTAAAAACCTTACTTGGATGATTTTGTTTAATCCTCACTGTGGTTGTGTGAGGTGTGGGTACTGTGGTTCTTATCTTCAAATGAGGAAATTAAAGTTTACAGGGGTGAAGTGACTTGCCCACAGGTGTGAAAGTCCCAAGTGTGGATCTGAGACATGAACCCTGCCTTTCTGACTGCAAGGCCAGAAGTGCTGTCCGTCTCATTTTAGTCAGACAAACTAAAGTTCAAATCTGACATCTACCACTTAGGTACTTTTCTGGGCCTCAACTTCCTCCTTTGTAAATTGGGATTGTAACAAATAGTGAGTAGGTTAAAAATTAAATGCCATCTATCATGGGTGTGAGAGTCCTGGTGTGGTTTCTGACTTATTTTGTTTCTCCTTTGATCCTTCCATGATAAATTCCGGGCCTGATTTGGTGGGTCTAGGGTAGTGTGTAGGAATCTTCTCCCCCATATATGCCACAGGTGATCCTGGTGTAGGAGATCTAAGTTTCCAATAGCTGAGGTCTTCTAGAGTCAGCGTGATTTAAGAAACCCTGCCTTCCCTTCTGGATTGTAGGCCAGCCTCCTCCTTCCTGGTTTTATCAGCTTTGTGGCCTCAGACCAGTCATTCCACTTCTCTGAATATCTGCTTCCTACTGTAGAAAATGAGCTTCTCATCTCCGAAATAATTCCTTACTGAGCAGGTTTCAGGAGCGAAAGCAATGTGATTCTGAAAGTGCTTAGAAGTCCAGGAAGGAAAGCGTATAGAAGTTAAGAGTGTCGTCATCAGTGTATTTTAATAGAACCACTTTTGTGAAGGACCCATTGAGATGGAGCCATCTAGTGTTCAGAGTGTATTCATTTGGAAACTAAGAAATTGAAAGTTTCAGGAGGAAGTGATTTGTGGTAAGAATAGGGCTGAGCCACAGAGAAGCCAGTGAGGTGGCATTTTGGGGTGGTTGCTAGTTACCCTCCAAGGGTCAGGATCAAGGATGGAAGAGGCACAAAATGAGAGGTTTTGCCAAATTAGGGAAAGAGCAAACTTTGACGGAAGGCAAACTAATGTGCCTCCTCCTACCACCAGAGAGTTTCTAGAAGGCAGGAGGAGGACTGTGGGATGGTCTGGGGGCATGGCCAGCGCCTCAGAAGCTGGAGGACGAGAATCAGAACTCAGCACCCTCCAGGACCTCTGGACAGTGTCCTGGAGTTTTCCTGAGCATTTGGGGAAGTGGTACATGGCATGCATTTGTGTGCTTGGCATGCTGGCCTGGTTTCCATTTGTACATAGAAGAGATTAATACTGCTTCCTGCAGCCATGACCTCCTGGGGTATTAGGGAGACAAATGAGGTAACGGCCATAAAGCCAGAAACTGCTCTGAAGACAGGAACTAAACAGCCCCTTGTTCAAGGGGTTGCTCCTCCCACTGGTGCTTCCTGCTTGCCCAGTCCTATGTTGCCTGGAAGGGCCTGTCCTTGCCTGCTTCTCGGAAAGGTTAATGGGGCTAAACAGAGGAAGGAGCAGTGATTCCATTCAGACTTTTGCCTTACAGAAGTCAACTTCAAGGCACGTTTCTCAGAAACCAGTTGCATCTTAAAGCAGGGACCTGTGGCATGCTGAGTTAAGGTGGCAGAACAGCTCTGAGCCGACAATGGCTGTGATTACAGGGTGTGAACCAGGTATAGGCCCCTTGGAACTGTGACCAGGAGTGGTATTTTGTCTGCTTAGCCCACTGTTGCTGAGCCTTGGGGTCATCCTGTTTCTTTGAGGACTGGTGCGTATAGTCAGTGGGCTGTTCCCTTGACGGTGCTGCCGTTTCCTGGGTGGGTGGGAGGGGAGTTTGTGTCAGTGAAGTAAGGACAGGGTGAGTACTGGGTGTGCTCAGCATGGAAGGTGATGTGTTGAAGGTGTTACTAGATTATCCCTTGTGTGCTGGGATGAACCAGCAGGCTGGGGTGAGACTAACCTGGGGCTGGTGCTTGGTGGTGAGGGAGCCCTGAATAGTTGGTACCTGTGGTCGAGAGGGTCGTAAGCAAAGGCAGGCCAGTGGAAGAGCAGGAGGAGGAGTGTCAGAGGGGAGGAGAGGGAGCGAGGGTTGTGGGACCCAGGGAGACCTTTAGGTCAGTTTCACCACGTCCAGAGGGTAGGTTGCTCCCTTTTCAGATGAGTTTTTGATTCCCTGGGAGAATAACCCATGTCTGCTTCCCTTTCAGGGGCTCAATGCGCATTGGAAAGGATTTTATCCTCTTCACCAAGAAGGAAGACACTATGACCTGCCTCTTCCTATCTCGAACCTTTCACGAGGAGGAAGGCATTGATGAAGTAAGTCCCATCCTTGTGCTCACTTCCTGATTGTGCCAGGCCCTTTTCATAGGTCATCTGCATGCTGGGCAAATCCAATAATGGGGTTGCAGGATTGCAGCCATGCCACCTGTTACAGGGTTAGCTGTAGGTTGGAGGAATTGATTGAGGGGTTCACGCAGTCATCTTAATGTGAGAGGAGGTAAAATCTCGCAGTTTCAGAGAACTGCTGTCCTGGTTGTGAGAATGAGGCTATCAAGTTTCAGGAGCCAAGGTTGGATTTGTAGCTCTCCTAGATCTGCAGCTTGAATTCATTCGGGGAGTCAGTGGACGACTATTCTATCAGGCTGAGTATTGGGGGCTTCCCTGACTTTGGGGGCAGACGCATCTGGTAATAATAGGAACAGCACTATCTTTCCCATATGACGGTGATTTTGTGGAACATGCTGGGAGTGCATTTTGCTGTTGAGGAAATGTGTTGCTCTAACCAGATCTGTCGGAAACTGTAAGTCTGATACCTAGAAGGCCTGGGCAGGTAGTAAAGTAGGTGAAAAAAGCCATGTAAATTCTTCACTAAGTGGTAGCTAATACTTAGCCCCAGCTAACTATTGTTATTCTGGAAGGATAGTCTAATGGCTCTAGAATATTCTGATTTTAAAACCTTTTGGTAATTAATTATGTGAGCTAAACATGTACACAACTGATTGATTCTCTTTGGGTCTGGTGGCTCATATTTACAGAGCTGGTCTGGTGAGGTCTGTGCCTCTTCATGGGGGATCAGGGAAGTCCTTGGTCTGCCCAGCCTCAGACAGGACTCTTATCTCCTTTACATGTGAGAGAAATGGAGGCCAGAGCTTGTGAGAGGGGTTGAGAGGGTCTGCAGAGAGATCCACAGCTGTCACGTTAAATGGGTGAAGTGGGTGAAAGTTTCAATCTAATTCATCTGTGTTGTTTGGCTGTGATTAAATTGGTACTGGCCTGAGGTTCCTGTTGTGGTTCAGCAGGTTAAGAACCTGACTAGTGTCTGTGAGGATGCAGGTTTGATCCCTGGCCTTGCTCAGTGGGTTAAGGATCCAGTGTTGCTGCCAGCTGTAGCATAGGCTGCAGATGCAGCTCAGATCCAGTGTTGCTGTGGGTGTGGTGTAGTCTGAAGCTGCAAGTTCTGCTTCAACCCTAGCCTGGGAACTTCCATATGCTTTAGGTGTGGCTGTAAAAAGAAAAAAGAAAGAAAAAAAAGGTAAATTGGTACTGGCCTTGTTTAGATGTACACCTAAATCTTAGCAAATCAGTTCATTTTGGGAATGAAACCTCTCTTTCTGCCATCTTTACTTGGTAAGCCAGTGAATTTGTTTGCCTTTTTGGTAGTGCGAGAGAGGTGCTCCAGCTAGACGCACTCCCGGAAAAGAGAGGCAGGAGGATTTAGTCCTTGCCTGGGTTTTCAGAAATGTTTCCTGATGTTCCCAGGGTAGGGGGAGGAGGGGGTGGACATTATTAGAAATGGTGTGTTCAAGGCCACGAGAGCTGGTGGGGGCTGTGGGAAGGGACTTAGGCAGAGGGGCAACCTGATGAGAGGTGGTGTCCTCTGTAGAGCAGGAAAGGCACGTCAGGTCAGGCTTGACCTCAGGGCCTTGGGGGCGGGGGTTGTGTGGGATTTTATTAAAAGCAGCTACTAAAGAGAAATTAAGCAGGGGTATGGCATTATCAGATTCTCTTTGGAAAAGATCAGTTTGGTTCTTGTGCGGTGGTTGGATTGGAAAGGTTTGGTGTGGGGGTGGCTGTGTGTGGCCTGGCGTGATGTGCAGCCGGGAGGTGAGAGGAACAGGAGTGGCCGTCATCTCTTGGGACTGCAGATTTGGTGTTTAGTCAGTGGAGAAGGGAAGGAAGGGTCATAGACTGAGGATCTGGAGTAGGTAGGTGGGGGTAAGCCAGCCCGTCTGGACCTGGGGAGAATGGAGAAGGGGCTAGTTTGGAGGGGAAGTGTGTAACGCACAAAGTTAAGTCTGGATCTGGAGCTGTGGGGAGGCTTGGGGACCTGGGGGTTTCTTCGTAGCAAGTGGGCTCTCCTAAAAGAGTGTGTGGAGCGAGAAGAGGTCCTAGGGTTTTAGCCACCCACACGTAAAGGCTGGGGATGAGGCAGAATGGCCAGAAGGGTGGGAGGTAAACAAGGGGAGCAGTGACACTGAAAGTAAAGAAGTGTGCCCTTAGCGGGGTGCTGCCAGTTGAAGTGCGTGCCCATGGGTTGAAATAGTGCCATTGTCACCTGGGACTGCTGTGGAGAACAGGAGGTGTAGAGTGAGGCACACATTTACAGAACACAAATGGAACTCAATTCCCCTGGTGAAAAAGCTAGGTTGAAATTTTTTCCTTACTTGGTGCTAGAAGGTCACTGTTTTGGATTGTACTCTAGTGTGAACCCAGCCAAGATTTCAAAATAAGGTCATTTTCTGCTGGGTAGGAATGTATCCAAACCAGCCCCAGGGCCAAATACTATAGACACAAAGCTTCTTAGAAACCAGGGAAGTGTCTCAGAAAGCTTAAGAGTTTATCACCCTAGCACCTGTTGAAATAGTCTCCTTTTCCTCAGGGTGGGCTGCCTGTTGTGAAACCTCTGAGGTGCCTGGACTGGTCTGCTCTGCAGAGGGATTCCCAGGCTACAGGGGTGGGGGAGGGAAGGTGAGGGGTACATGTGGGGCCTCTGAGGAAGTGGCCTTTAAGGTGGGGTTTTTGGATAATGGGTAGGATTTGTTTTTTCTTTTTTTTTTGTCTTTTGTTGTTTTAGGGCCGCACCCACGGCATATGAAGGTTCCCAGGATAGGGGTCTAATCGGAGCTACAGCTTCCGGTCTATACCAGAGCCACAGCAACGCCAGATCCGAGCTGCGTCTGCAACCTACACCACAGCTCACGGCAACGCTGGATCCTTAACCCACTGAGCAAGTCCAGGGATCGAACCCACAACCTCATGGTTCCTAGTCGGATTCGTTTCCATTGCACCATGACAGGAACTCCTGGGTAGGATTTTTTAAAAGTTTACTTAGATGTAAGATTAAATTTCATACGCATGGAAGAGGGTATTAAAATCTGTACAGTTGAGAGAATATAAAGCAAACATCCATGTAGCCACCAGTTGTATTCCTCGCTGCACCTCTGAGGGAACTGCCTTGGTGATGACCGTTTTGTTGTTTTTCTTTATATTTGTGTCACTCGTGTATACATTCTTGATTAATGGTTCAGTTTTGCCTACTTATGAATTTTATATAAATGGACTCGTACTGTGAGTTTTTTTTTAAATTATTTTTGCCCACACCCGCAGTATGGAGGTTCCCAGGCCAGGGGTCGAATCGAAGCTGTAGCCACCAGCCTGTACCATGTACCACAGTCACAGCAATGCCAGATCCGAACCTTGTCTGCGACCTACACCACAGCTCACTGCAACGCCAGATCCTTAACGCACTGAGCAAGCTCAGGTATCGAACCTGCATCCTCATGGGTGCTAGTCAGATTTGTTTCCACTGAGCCACCACAAGAAATCGAAGGGATTTTTTTTTTTTTTTTTTAATTTGGCTGCTTTCATGTAACATTGTGAGAGTCATCTGTGTTGATGCTAATAGCTGGTAGTTTGTTCATTTTTATTACTGCACAATGTTGCATTGTAAAAATGCACTATAGTTTCATTTATCCACTCTTGTGGATATTTGTGTTCTTACATGTTTATTGGTAAGTATGTGCAAGAGTTTCTTCTGGCATGTATACCTGAGAGTGGAATAACAGAGTCATAAATTATGTTCGTGTGTGTCTTCAGATTCACTAGATAATTGCAAATATATTTTCCTTAGTTGGGAGAGTAGAATTATTACCAAATTGGGAAAGTGAGCAGGGGCGTCCCAGCAGGGAACTGCTTATGCAGAGATTCCAAGCCATAAACCAGCACATACCTCAGAGGACCTAGCCATCTGAGGCTGACTATTGGGAAGGGGTAGAAGCCACAGAGCCTCTGGGGCCAGGCTGCCCTCTGGGGAGGGACAGCATGGACACACATTATGGGGAAGGCTGTTCTGGGGCCTCCTTCAAAGCGTCTGCCTATACTTCTTCGAAGGTGATAGTCCCATTGCCTACCTGGAGTGCTCGGACCCGGGAGCCTGTCACAGACAATGTGGAGAAGTTTGCCATCGAGACGGAACTCATCTACAAGTACTCTCCCTTCCGCAATGAAGAGGAAGTGATGGCTCAGTTCATGAAAATTCCTGGGGACAGCGGTAAGGAGACCTAAAATCTGGGCCCTCCAGAGCCATGAATGGTGTGGGAATTGGCTAAGGGGGACCTGGCAGAATGAAAGGATGATTTTTGTTCGATTTTCATAAAATGTTTTAGGAACGCTGGTCATCATCTTCAACCTCAAACTCATGGATAACGGAGAGCCAGAGCTAGACATAATCTCAAATCCAAGAGATATCCAGATGGCAGAGACCTCCCCAGAGGGCACGTGAGTGTGGCTGGGAGGGGAGAAAAGGAGGGTGACCGGAGGGATGGAGGGGCAGGCTGGTTCCCTGAATATTCCAGTTGGTCAGGCTGAGAACCCCACTCTTCCTGCCACAAAGCAGAAGGGATGAATGAAAGGATAGCAGGTCCTCAGCTAATCCAGGTGGAAAGACTGATGAGCCCTTGCCCCAGCTCTTTAAGTAAACAGGAGGAGAGCGAGGCCTGGAGCCAGGGGAGGAATTCCCAGGTCTATGGTGGGGCGGTTATGGGACCAGGTCCAGTGTCTTTGCCGGGGACATGATGGGAGGTGGGGTGTGGTGCCCACACAGAGGAAGCACCCCTGAGGGCAGCCGGGGTGGGAGATGGAAAAGTGGGGGGCCTGCAGAGAGGCGGTCCAACTAGACCCTTGGTCGGGTGAGTGATGGGGTGGGCCACAGCACCTCTCCCCCCACCTCCAGGAAGCCAGAGCGCCGCTCCTTCCGCGCCTATGCCGCCGTGCTCTACATTGATCCCCGGATGAGAATCTTCATCCATGGGCACAAGGTGCAAACCAAGAGGCTCTCCTGCTGCCTGTATAAGCCCAGGTAGGCCTTCTGTTTCCCTTGGGCCTAGCGAGGATAGGGCCTGGCTACTAGTCTCTGGGGCAGAGTTGGAGTGATGATGGATAAGAGACTCTGACAGTGTTGACTGTGTTTGGACCCTTAAGCTGCTTGTGATTTACTGTGGACAAACTGCTGGGTCTGCGGGAGGGACGGAGGTGGCTGATGGCTGTGGAGGTTGGCTGCTGAGGCTTATTCAGTTTTGCCTCCTGTGAGATGGAGGGTCCCAGCCTGGCATGGTGAGCTGTCTGAGTCTCTTGGCTGCACGGCCAGTGGACCTTTAGACACCACCCAGGAGAGCAAGGGCATTGGCTGGTTGTTGAGGTTGGTTTCTACTGTGGGATCAGCATGCCCGGTCAGTAGTGAAGCTGCTTTTCAGAGGTGGAGCAGGAGGCAAGGGGCAAGTGGAATAGTGAATTGAGTCTTTTTTTTTTTTTTTTTTTGTCTTTTTGCCTTTATCTAGAGCCGCACCTGCGGCATATGGAGGTTCCCAGACTAGGGGTCTAACAGGTGCTGTAGCCGCCGGCCTTCGCCACAACCACAGCAATGCAGGATCTGAGCCACGTCTGCAACCTACACCACAGCTCACGGCAACGCCAGATCCTTAACCCACTGAGCAAGGCCAGGGATCGAACCTGCAACCTCATGGTTCTTAGTCGGATTCGTTAACCACTGAGCCACGACGGGAACTCCGGAACTGAGTCTTTTTGCTAAAGTAAGGTTGTCTTTTGAGTCATCAAGAGGGGCCAGGACAGTTGCTGCCCTGCCTCCCTGCTACTCAGGTTACTTTACCCTACCCCTAACCCCCAGGATGTACAAGTACACATCAAGCCGGTTCAAGACCCGTGCGGAGCAGGAGGTGAAGAAAGCTGAGCATGTGGCACGGATTGGTAATGATCCCCTTGGGCAGGAGGTGTTGGCAGGGGTCATCTGGGGGACATTACTTGTGGCAAAAGCAGGATCCAGGCCAGGGCTCCACCATCCAGCATGCAGGGCTCTTCTGACCCACTTGGTCCAGTCCCCTTGCACCCCTCCCTCTGAGTTCCAGTCCCCTCAGCAGTTTTTCTCCCCAGATTGCTCCAGCCATTTATAGTCACTCATCTAAAGCAATGTCTGTCCCGAGTGAAGACTCCCACACTGTCCTCTGGCACAAATACTTGTGAAATTGGTTTTCTTGACTCCAGGGCAAAAATCTCAAGATCTTTCATGCTGACAAAGCTTGGCTGCCTGAGGAGAGTCTCTGGTTACCTTAGGCAGCTTTTGATCTATTCTGATTCATTTGTAAAGTTTGAACAGCCTGTCTATTTTCCTTGGGCTTTCCAAGCAGGGTGGCTGCTCTCCCAGCTCTTTTTGGCCCCCGCCCATACATATATGTCTTGTCCAGTGGGGACCCCTCTCTGGGGTCCAGGAGGGGCCACTGAGTTTTGCCCCTTTGAATTTTTTTTTTGTCTTTTTGCCTTTATCTAGAGCCACATCCGCGGCATATGGAGGTTCCCAGGCTAGGGGTCTAACAGGAGCTGTAGCTGCCGGTGTTCGCCACAGTCACAGCAACGCGGGATCCGAGCCTCGTCTGCAACCTACACCACAGCTCACGGCAACGCCGGATCCTTAACCCACTGAGCAAGGCCAGGGATCGAACCCGCAACCTCATGGTTCTTAGTCAGATTCGTTAACCACTGAGCCACGACGGGAACTCCGCCCCTTTGAATTCTTGTCATGGTTTCTTTCAGCTGAAGAGAAGGCGAGGGAGGCAGAGAGCAAAGCTCGGACTTTGGAAGTGCGCCTTGGCGGAGACCTCACACGCGACTCTAGGGTGAGGCCCCAGACCTGCAGCTCTTCTCCAGCACTGCTGGCCTGACTCAGTCTCAGCAAGTCATGAACCCCTGGCCCTGAAGCTGAAAAGTGGGTTGTGAAGATGTTTCCATAATTACTGTTGAGCACACCATATGGCAGAATCGTGGCTAACCCTTTCAGCACCCCAGCAGCCATATGAGATGGACACTGTTGGTATCCTCAGTTTGAAGGAAGAAGTTGAAGAGTGTCACTTGCCACAGGTCTCTCTATCACACAAACACACACACACACACACGCAGGCACACACACACACACATAGAGTAGTAAGGGTCAGGGCAGTTCTCCACCCCTTCCCGTGTGACATACACCTGTTGTTTCAGTTTGGGGTGTTTTCTACTTCACGTCAGTGAGTCTGGTCGAGTAAACCACAGCATTTGAGTTTGTCCCCAGTGAGGGCCGTTTTCTGTGGAAAAGTCAATTTCCAGCTCTAGTTTTGCATCCATGTGATTTAAAGTAAGACATTTTAAATGTTTTGCATGTGTTATTGTTATACCACTTGCTGTGGCTCAGAGCACCTTCTTACCTAAGACTGGTGTATGTTTGCAGGTGATGTTGCGACAGGTCCAGAACACAGCCATTACCCTGCGCAGAGAAGCCGATGTCAAGAAGCGCATCAAGGAGGCCAAGCAGCGGTGAGGGCCTGGGCTGACCTTGGGTCTTACAAAATTATGAGCTTTTGTACTGCTTACTGACAATGAGCTTGAGGAATCCCTCCCTATCCTGCGAGGTTGCCATTCTGTTGCATATAGGTTCTTTTGAGAAAAACATCAGTGTTGTGACCCCAAAGGCTTGTGAAATGCCCACGACAAGAGAGGTTCCCCCCCAACTTAGTTCCCTCCTGAGCCAGGACAAGGCAGGCAGAGCCCACACCTTGAGCTGGGTTCCAAGCCTTCCTCACTGGTGGTCGTCTCATCTCACCTCTGCCCCTCCCTTTCCAGCTCTTCCCCCCCCCATCTTTTCCCTTTAACTTTCCTTTTTTTCCCCCCTTTTATTTAAAGGACATATAAAATGTCCATTGTATACAACTTGTAAAATATAGAGCATTTAAGAAATATAATCGCAAAGTTTCTTGTAGTTTTCCCATCCGGTGATATCTGCTCTTAATTTTGTATCCCTGGTTACAAGTGTGGAGTAATGCTCTGGGTTGAGTTCCTTCCTTTCCATCTAGACTGGGCATTTTTCCTGGCTCACTGCATGATCTGTGTCTCTCTCCACGTCTGGAACCTCTCCAGGCTATGGGCCTGAATTCCCTGTTGCTTCTTGGCCTCCTTGCTACAGGCATAGGTTTTGGGCTTCTTCCTTCTAAGTCCATCCACTGATCATGTGTTTTTTAGTTTCCACGATTTTGTTGGCATTCATTCCATGATTGCTTCTTCTCTCACTTACACGTTTATTGTTCTTTGGAGTTTTTGTGTTTTTAAAATTAATTACTGTCACATTAGTGGAGTAGTTATACAAATTACCTTGCGTTTATTCCACTGTATAACTTTTTTTTGCAGAGATTTGCAGCAGCTTCATAGAATTCTGTTCATACTTAAATCCATCCCTGTTTTGATACCAAAAGCTAATAAAATCGTACTTTTAATTAGGGAGCTCAATGTGACTCAACAGTGCATATTCTTATCAAGTCTAAAAGGTTACTCGTTGAATGCAAGTGCAAAACTTAAGTGTCTCAAGTTTAGGCTTAAGCTTAAAGCATCTTAAACACCGTGGTGTTTGTGTGTTAATGGATTGATCTGTTTGAACTTATCTTTTGTCTTCTCAGAGCACTTAAAGAACCTAAAGAACTGAACTTTGTTTTTGGGGTCAACATAGAACACCGGGACCTGGACGGCATGTTCATCTACAACTGTAGCCGCCTGATCAAGATGTATGAGAAAGTGGGCCCACAGCTGGAAGGCGGCATGTGAGTGCTGCTCAAGGAGAGCTTCTGGCCCAGGGTGGACAGCAGGAGGGCTGTGGCCAGTGGGGTGACAGCATGATGTCTTCTTCTCCTGCAGGGCGTGTGGCGGGGTCGTTGGGGTTGTTGATGTACCCTACCTGGTCCTGGAGCCCACACACAATAAGCAGGACTTTGCTGATGCCAAAGAGTACCGGCACCTGCTGCGGGCGATGGGGGAGCACCTGGCGCAGTACTGGAAGGACATCGCCATTGGTAACAGCCCTTTACCTGGGGCCTTGAGTATCTCACCGCCTGAGGGGGCTGGCTCCTCATACGTGTGTGGGGATATGCCTTTCAGCCCAGCGGGGAATCATCAAGTTTTGGGATGAGTTTGGCTACCTCTCTGCCAACTGGAACCAGCCCCCATCCAGTGAGCTGCGCTACAAACGGCGGAGAGCTATGGAAATCCCAACCACCATCCAGTGTGGTGAGTTGGGGGTCAGAACCCCTTCCTGACTCTTTTCCATTCTAGTCCCCATGCTGGCCTCCTATGTCCCAGTGGGGATCCAAGTCTGTTTGATGATGGCCCAGCAAGCCGTGCCCACCTGTCCCTCCTGAATGAGGCAGGAAGTCTAACCTGCCAGGTCTAACTCAGTTTGGTACCACATTGATAGAAGCGTAAGTCATGACCGAGCCAGGATCCTGGTGGTGGAGAGAGGAGTTGGGGCTCTGCTGAGTGTCTGCGATAGGAAGTTTCCATCCTTACCGAATCACTGTCCCTGAGAAGAGTCACTGTTTTGTGAGGAAGGCAGACCTGGAGCCAGGCTGGGGATTTTTTTTTTACTTCTCTGCCTTGAGCTCGGCTTGAAGGAGCCTGATTGTTGGGCATGGCTGGTTATTATTTTGTGGGGGTGTTTTCTATGTCACAGATTTGTGTCTGAAGTGGCGGACCCTCCCCTTCCAGCTGAGTTCTGTGGAAAAAGAGTACCCTGACACCTGGGTTTGCTCCATGAACCCTGATCCTGAGCAGGACCGGTGAGCACTTTCTCTTGTAAGGAGTTTGTGGGCATCTCTCCGCCTCCCCCTACTTTGTGTTCTCTATCACTGTGCTTCTTGAGGTCAGTGCTCATGCCCTTACATCTCTGTCTTGCTGTACATAGTAAGTGCCTGGAAATAAGAAACACGTCCTGAAGTGAGTATTAATTGTACATTTGCGAACTCTGAGGTTGCTCTGGTGAGAGAGCATGGTTGGCTGAGGAGGAAGGACCTGCCCTACTTGGAGCTGTCTTGCTACGCCCTCCCTAGTGCTGTCTCCCCACAGGTGTGAGGCTTCTGAACAGAAGCAGAAGGTTCCCCTGGGGACATTGAGAAAGGACCTGAAAACACAGGAAGAGAAGCAGAAGCAACTGACAGAGAAAATTCGCCAGCAGCAGGAGAAGCTGGAGGCCCTGCAGGTGCTCGGGTCATGAGCGGTGGGCAGATGGGGCAGGAACCCTCAGTGGCTCCCCGTACTGTCAGGCTCAGTTTCAGCCTCCTCTCACCATGAGTGCTGCCAGTGCTTTCAGACCCCAACTTGCAGGCACACTGGTTCTTGAGTATGGCTTGATCATTCTTTAAAAAGAATTTTTTTGGGAGTTCCTGTTGTGGCGCAGTGGAAGCAAATCCAACTAGAAACCATGAGGTTGCGGGTTCAATCCCTGGCCTTGCTCAGTGGGTTAAGGACCTGGTGTTGCCGTGAGCTGAGGTGTAGGTCGCAGACATGGCTCGGATCTGGTGTGGCTGTGGCATAGGCCAGCAGCTGTAGCTCTGATTTGACCTCTAGCCTGGGAACCTCCATATGCCATGGGTGCGGCCCTAAAAAGCAAAAAAAAAAAGAAAAAAAATTTTTGTTTATATATTACAAACAAGTCCACTTCGTTTAGAATATTTTGAAACTCTAGAAAATAAATGCCCTATCTTAGAGGTAATCCCCATTGACTACATATCCTTCCAACTTTTTATGACTACTCCATGCACATAAATACATATGTTTTTTTAATTAGAAATAATGGAGATCGTGACATTTGTGTCATATCTCACAAACCTTTTTTTTAGTGCATAATTATTTTCTCAGGATGTTTTCCAGAAGTGAATTTGAAAGAATAAGAGAGTTCTAGAATTCTGTGGGTCTTTTTAAAACTATATCCAAATTATCTTCCAGAAAATGTATTATATTCTGTTTTTTACCAGCAGTACATTTATTTTTAAATGTTTTGCAAATTTGATAAGCAAAGATATACTTCTTATAATTTGAACTTCATGTTTCTAGAATTAAACGATTTTTTTTTTCACACGTCATTTTTTTAGAACTGTTTATTCTCTTATATTTTTGTTGCTTTAAATTTTTCTTTAATTGATTTTTCAGGTTTTTTCTTAGATATGTGTGGCATCAACTCTTTATCATACTTACTAGAAAAGCTTTTCCCTTTTTAGCTTCTGCCCAGGTAGATGCTCTCTAACTCGACCATTGTATGCAGGCTTCCCTGTCTGCGGAATCCCACCTGTACTTTCTGGCTTTGTCCATCAGGGATCTCCAGGCTTTTTTGGCTTGTTTTGTAGGAATCTGGTCCATTGACACTTTCCCCCAGTCTCTAAATTGTGGGATTAATCACATAGAATGCTGTAATTTGTTGGCAGTTTAGTGTCTGTGAATTTTTGTCTCCCCAGTGAGAATGGGAGGCTTGTATAATAGGACTGTGGCCCAGGTTTTCTTTCTCTTTTGCCAGCTATCCCACACTGGGGATCCAGAAAGCTGGCTTGAATGTACCAGGATATGCAAACAGCCTCACCATCATGTTTACCCTGCAGAAAACCACACCCATTCGCTCCCAAGCTGACCTGAAGAAATTGCCCTTGGAAGTGACCACCAGGCCTTCCACTGAGGTAAAGCTGGGGCAGGTGAGGGGCTTTTCCTCAGGTGTCTGTCTTGGGCTGAGATCTGTGTCCTCACTTTCTCTGGGCCTCTTTCAGGAACCTGCACGTAGACCTCAGCGTCCTCGGTCACCTCCTTTACCTGCTGTGATCAAGAATGCCCCAAGCAGACCCCCTTCCCTGCAAACTCCCAGGCCAGCCAGCCAACCCCGAAAGGCTCCTGTTGTCAGCACCACCCCAAAGCCTCCTGCCCTGGCAGCCCGGGAGGAGGCCAGTACTTCCAGGCTGCTCCAGCCACCTGAGGCGCCCCGAAAGCCTGCTAATGCTCCAGTCAAGACTGCGCCCCGGCCTGCCCCTCTAGTGCAGCCGCCGTCACCATCTCTGCTGCCCAACTCCAAGGGCCCTCGGGAAGTCCCTGCCCCCAGAGCCATTAGGACTCCAGTGGTCAAGAAGCCAGAGCTGCCCAGTAAACTCTCCCCAGTGAGTCGGACAGTGCCTGCTGGGGTCGGGGGTGGAGGCGGGGTGGGCGGCCAGGGGGCAGAGATCAGGCTTCCCTGCTGCCCCTGCAGAGGAATCTGATAGCAGAACGGACTCTCGAGGGCACAGAGCTTGTTGGTTTCCTGTCCAGGGAGCTCTTTGGTGCCCTCTGTGAGTGTTGGTCCTCTGCAACCTTGAATCACCACCGGCTTTTCATGCTGTGCTTAGGTTGGCAGCCTGGTGGCAGCCTTGGTGGGCTGCAGCAGTGGCTGGCTCCCTGAGACAGCCTGGAGCAGAGTCCTCGCGGGTGCAGGGTCGGGGGTTGCCGTATACCCAGTACTGTCAGGAGCCTTGCCCGGCGGGGACTGAGACACGCAGACCCTTCTCTGAATGGCTCTTTTAGGCTAGAAGGGATCTTTCGGCACCTCCAGGGCTGACAGGATCCCTCACGCTCCCTTACCTCTCGCTGTAGGCCACTTCTGGTCGGAAGCGCAGTCTTGGGGTTTCTGATGAGGAGGAAATGGAGGAAGAGGCTGAGAGGAGGAAGGAGAGGTCCAAGCGGGGCAAGTTTGCTGTGAAGGAGGAAAAAAAGGACTTGAATGAGGTAGGTTCTCAGCCCCTTCCCGCCCCTGGGTCTCTACTCACCGCCTGCAGTCTGTGACATGAGCCGTCCAGAAGCCCATCTCTGAAGGACTCTAGTCACAGTGATGACTAGAAACAACAGTGCCAGGTAGGGTTGCGAGTGAGACTGGCTTGTGGCTCTGATCAAAGGCCTGAGGTCACACCGATGCAGATCTGTGGTGGTCTGCTCCTTGCCGTTATCTTGCTTATCGAGGTTTATATAGAGGCAGACGTGTAGACACCTAAGGTAGTGGTTTAAAGAGCGGCTCTCAGTGAAGCCTGGTGATTTAAACAGCTGCACGAGACAACTTGAGGTGACTGCTGAGGACCCTGGGCAGACGACCTGCTCTTCAGGGGCACTGGCAGTGCCTCTGACAGCCTCTGTTCTTGCAGCTCTCAGACAGTGCTGGGGAAGAGGACTCAGGTGATGTCAAGAGTGCCCAGAAAGGTGAGTTCCGGGAGTGCCTGGCAACCTGTGGGGTAAGTGGCCCCTCGGCCAGCAGCACCTTATCCTGGAGGCTTGAGAAGGCTTTCCTGGCTTTGGACTCTCATGTGACAGTGGTTTCTGGTCTCATTCTGAGAGTTCAGAGGCTGGCACACCCTTGTGTTTATTTTTAGCATCAGTTCCTTGGTGTTCACCCCTGACAGTCAGTTACCTTTCTGCTCTCCGGCACCCTCATGACAGGTGGGGAAGGAGACCGGGGTGGCTGGGCTCCAAGGTCCCTGGTATAGTGGGTCAAGCTCCAAGGGGTTCTTGTCCCTGTGAACCTGTGACAACCCTTCCCAAAATGGCCCTGACTGGGAGAGGGGCTCTAGTCTAATTTTCTGACTCCAGCCCAATCCCACTCTCAGATAAAGGGCTGCATGTGGAGGTGCGTGTGAACAGGGAGTGGTACACAGGCCGTGTCACAGCCGTGGAGGTGGGCAAGAACGTGGTGCGGTGGAAGGTGAAGTTTGACTACGTGCCCACAGACACAACGCCAAGAGACCGCTGGTAATGCCCCTTCCAGGAAGCCGGGTTGACAAGAGTTGGCCAGGGCAGGGGCAGGCAGCCTGTCCTGGGAGCCTGGGACACAAGCAGCACAAACACTGTCCCCCCTAGGGTGGAGAAGGGCAGCGAGGACGTGCGGTTGATGAAGCCCCCCTCCCCGGAGTACCAGAGCCCAGACACGCAGCAGCAGGGTGGGGAGGAGGAGGCGGCGGCGGTGACCCAGCAGACCGTGGCCGCGGCGGAGCCCTCCACCTCCGACTGCATTCGCATTGAGCCTGACACCACTGCCCCTAGCACCAGCCATGAGACCATCGACCTGCTCGTCCAGATCCTTCGGTGCGTTCTTGTCCTTTTCTGAGGCTAGCAGAGACTCTCCACCCCTTTGTGTCATTCTGACTCCTGCTGTACCATTTCTCTTGTTTAGGAATTGTTTACGGTACTTCCTGCCTCCAAGTTTCCCCATCTCCAAAAAGGAGCTGAGTGCTATGAATTCGGAGGAACTAATATCGTTTCCTCTGGTGAGTCTGGCCCGACCTTTGGTTTTTGACTCTGCAGTCCCACTTGGTGCTTGATGCAGTTGCCAGCTCTCCGCTTTGCGCCCCCTTCTCCACGCAGCCAGCTTCCCTTTCATCTGCTGAGAGAAGAAAAGGGGGGTACTTGATGTTGTGGAGCTTAGCTGATGAGGTGTTGGGACAGCAGGCCTGGTGTGAACTTTTTTTTTTTAAAAAGGGCGTCATCCTTGGCATAAGGAAGTTCCCAGGCTAGGCTAGGGGTCAAATCGGAACTGTAGCCGCCAGCCTACACCACAGCCACAGCAATGCCAGATCCGAGCCGTGTCTGTGACCTATACCACAGCTCACGGCAGCTCCGGATCCTTACCCACTGAGCGAGGCCAGGGATTGATCCTGCATCCTGATGGGTACTAGTCAGCTTCATTACCACTGAGCTATGATAGGAACTCACTGGTGTGACCTTTTATGTTGAATACATCCCTTTTCCTCTGCCGAGGTAGGCAACAGTGAAGAGCTTAGGCTGAGTGCCTAAAACTTGACTCTCAGTGGGAGGTATAGAGAAGCTCCAGTGTGTGGGGACAAGCCCAGTAAGTACAGATGTGGTGCCTCAGGGTGGGAGCAGCTAAAGAGAGCCCTGCCTCCAAATACTTAAGAGTGAGTCGACACTGAATTGTGAGCAGATATCTAGACTGGAGGCTGCAAGCAGTAAGTGGGTGGGAGGGCTGGGGCAACCTGGGGGAGGGGAAAGCGACTCAGTCTGAAGAAAATGTGGGTTTGGACAAGTGTTTGAGTTATGGAAGTGTTTGAGGCAGAGGGACTATTGTGAGTAAAGGCTCAGGTCTGAAAGGGCAGGTGGGGGCCAAGGCAGCAGGTGTGGTGAGCACTCAGGGAGAAGGGGCCTAAGGGTCAGATAACAATGTGTTGGTAGGGCCTGGCCTGAGATGCAGTGGCTTGAACTTGGTATGAAGTGGACGCCCAGCTAAAGGTTTGAGCGGATGGAATTGCTGACTGAACCATGTCCAGGGCAGTTGACAGCAGACTTCTTGAGGAGCCAGTTAGCAAATGTTTTCAGCTTTATGGGCTAGGAGGTCTCTGTGGCAGCCATTCAGCTCTCCCATTATAGTGTGGAGGCTGCCATAGACGACATGCAGAGGAATGGATGTGGCTGTGCTCCAGTAAAGCTTTGCTTACGAAAGTGGGTGGCAGGCTGATTTGGCGCACAGGCAGTAAGTCGTCTGCTGCCCCTGCCCCTAAGAGGCTAACGCTGGTTCTGGGTAGGATGGGGTGATGAGGTGCAGAGACAAGGGGCCGGTCTAATAGTAATAGGTCTGAGGTGAGGGAGGGAGAATGGGAACCAGAGTGGTGTGAGGGGAAGGGTGACTGGCAGGTGAAGGGGTCAGGTCAGAGGTCCTTTGTTTACTGAGGACAGGCGATGGGAGAGGTGGCAGAGGCCACGTGATTCCCTTTCTCTCAGGCTTGTGGGAAATGGAGGTTGGTGACAAAACTAGGAGAGGAAACAGAAGGTGAGGGTAAGGAAGACAGTCTATGATTTAACCGTCTTGGGGTGGAGCTAAGTGATTCAGATGTATGACCCCCCCCAACCTTCATCCTTATGGCGGCCATATAGGTGGGCAACAAGGTCTTCTCTGATCTTGAGAGCACTTGCTCATGGGTCTGGCATCCCTTCAGACCGAGCTTCCTTGTGCTGAGCCAGTTGAGGGCACCATGCCCATCTTGAAGGGCCCTGGGGACCCCTCTGTGCTCATGCACGCACCCTCTGACTCCCCTCCTCACAGAAAGAGTACTTCAAGCAGTATGAGGTGGGGCTCCAGAATCTGTGCCATTCCTACCAGAGCCGTGCTGACTCTCGGGCCAAGGCCTCCGAGGAGAGCCTGCGCACCTCCGAGAGAAAGCTCCGCGAGACAGAGGAGAAGCTGCAGAAGCTGAGGACCAACATCGTGGCGCTCCTGCAAAAGGTGCAGGAGGTGAGCCAGGCAGCCCTCTCATTGCAGCTGGACCACCTGATGTCTCAGGGAGGGGGGCGTGGGCACCTCCTGCTCCCTTCTCCTACTCACAGGAATCTGTGGTTCTAGCCCTGGCTGCACAGCATCCTGACCAGGAGGGCTGGAGGTGGTGCGGCTGCCAGGGCCTCATCCCAGCCAGACCCACGGTATCAGACTTTTGCCCTTGTTTAGACATTTTGATGTACAACCTTATAAAACAGACATTCTTTTCCAGATGACGCCCAGATGGGATTGGGTAGCCCAGAAGTAGGGAGTGCCCTCTAGAGTCTCAGCCCTTCATCTGGGCAGTAAACACTGAGGGCTTACTCTGTGCCTGTCCTTTGCACCCTGGGTGAGCCAGACAGGCCAGATAGGGTCCCTTGCTCTCACAGCCCAACTAGTGGAGCAGGCACTTTTTGATGGTAGGAAGTGCCATGAAGTAAATACAACAAAGAGACAGAAAACAGGGAGGCCGCTTTACTTGGGTGTTCGGGGGTGGCCTCTCTGAGGATCTGAGCTGACTGCAGAACCAATCATGCAGGAGTGGAATGTGAGAGCTTTGGGTAGAGGGACGAGCAGGGCCTGAGGCAGAGCAGGTCCTGAGGCATAGAAGAGGCAGGGCCTGTATAGGTGGGAGGTCTCTAAGGGGTGTGGCACTAGGACATTTCAATCTAAGACATTTACTCTGGTTGATTATAGGAGGGCCTGGAGGGGGCAGAGGTTAGAATCCGGGACTCCAGTGAGGAGGTTCCCACAGTTCTCTGGGTGAGAGATTCTGGCGGCCTGAACCTTGGATGGTGACAGTGAGGAGGAAGAGAAGTGGGCAGATCCGTAATATCTGAGGGAAGGGGAGGAAACAAGGGTGATTGTTCTGGTTGGTCTGAGCTCTTGGGTAGAGGGAAGGTGGTGTCTGTGCTGAGCCAGGAGCCATTTGGGGTGGGTGGTGCTGTTGTGCTGCTGGACGTATTCAGTCTGAGAAGCTAGCAGCACATCTAAGGCAAGTGGGAACCTAGGGTTGAGGCAGGGCAGGAGCAAAAAATCTGGGCGTCATCTGTGTACAGATGGGGAGGGGGTGGAGCATCAAGATGGGACAGGCCTGACGGCCGGGGTGGGGTGGGTGGGGAAGGAGGGGACTGGGGCTCAGGCCTCACGGGCTGCAAGAAGGGTGGGGAGGTGGGTCCCCCACCACCGTGGCCCCCAGCTGACCGTGCCCTGCTCTATTCCAGGACATAGACATTAACACAGATGACGAACTGGATGCCTACATCGAGGACCTGATCACCAAGGGGGACTAAGGGGCCCAGAGCCAGAGATCAGCTCCCTTGCCCTTAGGCGAGCTCCTGGGGGTGGCATATCATTTATTTGTTGGCGGACTTACCTTGGTTTCAGTCACATGGGACATTTGTGCTTTTGGAGGGAAAGAGACTCTGATTCTTTGAATCTTCCTCCCTAAGTTTATAAATATTTATTTTTTAAAAGAAACAAGATGCTGTGCCTGCTATGAGACCATGCATTTTTTTGGTGACTTTTGGGCAAAGGACAGAGAACCAGGATGCCAAATTGGAGCTGAGCCTCTTCTGTTGGCTCTGGCGAATCCAGTGCCATTTGGAAGTTGGAAGAGGCTCCAGGGCTGGGGGAGGAGGGACTGGGTCCCCAGCGTGGTGCTCTCCCAGGAGCCACAGGTCAGGGAGAGGTTCAGCGCTGAGGGGTTCTGCTTCTTGTGGCTTCTGTCCAGGGTGTGAGTGGTGGCCCGAGTGGTCAGTCTTCTTGGCTATGGCACTGTCCAAACAGCTTGGGGAAGAAAGACCCTTCTGTTCAGCTTCCCCATCCACCACCTAAATTCCCCCTGCTGGAGATTTCCTCAGCTGATCGTGGACAGTGATGTTTCCTGCCTCAAAAATTTGAGTTGGGTTGAGGAGAGGACAGGTCCGACTCTGGTCAGATTGCTGATTTGGGTAGCACACTGAATGTTTAAATTCCAAAGGGTCCTCTTTTGGAAAGGGCCTTGCATGTGAAGGAGCCTCTGTGCTGATCTGGTGGTGGCCTCACCTGGATGAGGCCGGGTCCTAGCACACCTGCCTGCATGGGGCCAGCGATGTGGAGAGCCTGCTGCTACCTCTTAGTGCTTCCCCTCTGTCTGGCCCACCATGCCCAGTCAAGGCCCCTGCTTTGGGGCCAACAGGAGGAGGGGGTCACTGAGCCCCTCCATGTGGGAAGTGGGCCATAGGAACTCCAGAGGCAGCTCTGCAGGAAGCACACCATGCCTTCCTTCCCACCTGGTCACAGCTTCTTAGAGCTGTGTCCCTCAAACAACTTCTCAGGGTCAAAGACAAAGGCAAGAGTTGCTGAGTTTTCTCTTTAATGGCCATTGGAAAAATTTTGTTTGATTTACCCCAGCTCTCTTCTTCCCCCTCTTTATTTGGGGACTTTTGGGTTTGCTGAAGGCACAAGAACTACGGCCTTATACCACTGGTCTTCAATTCAGACCTTGGTGTTTCCAGCGTCTACCCACCTCTGATCAGCAGTGGCCACATGCCACCATGTGAAGACTGCAGAAGACTGGGAAGCACTGGGGAGGGAGTCAGGCCACACTGGAATTGGAAGTCTTTGCCCGCCTGTGCACGTGGCTTGAGCACCTGTGACTTGTGGGTTTGGGGCTTCCCCAAACTACATCCCTGAGTAGAGGGCAGGGGGAAATACCACCCAGAGAGACCCTGATTGCTTCCCCTACAAGATCCTCAGTTTTGGGGTTTCTTGAGCTTGTGGTTCCTCTCCTATACAACTGGCTCTCTCCATCACAGGCAGCATATGGTCCATTTTTGTCTCCAAATCTACTTTTAATCTAAATGGAAGTTGGTTCTGCATTTTTACCAGAGGGTAACACTCAAGTTTTTTATTTACACACCTGTAATCAATATGCAATATTATAAACTTTTAATGGTGAGAATCCTGAACTCAGTCTGTTTTCTTCTCTTAGTAAAATCTAGCACCACCTTCTTCGTTTTTTCCACCACTGTGGCTTTAAACTGTCTTCAAATTCTTCATCTGCAGCATCTTCATTGTCTGATGTCTTTATCCTCTTTAACACCCACAGAAAGTAAAATACTGAATTTAAACCTTTTTAGCTTCAACTCCTGGGTGCACCCACTTTGCTGTTTAAATCCAGCTACAGCTATGCTGAATGCAGCTCACTTCCCAGGCAGAGCTCCTGTGCTCTAGGTGGGATGATGAGATGCAGTGGTCCCTCCCCTTACCCATCACAGATGACTGACTTGCTTGGAACTGCCTAACGACTTGGAAGTTCCTCAGTTCAAGGAACTGAGAGGTGAATGAGTGCAGCAGCCCTTGTTTTTAAGGAGTGGGGCGGATGGGGACTTCATTTCGGTTTTTGTTTCTTCAAATGATACAGGCACGTGGTAAAAACTTAAACAGTACAGAAGTCTGGACCATGAAAATCAAGGCTCCTTCCTATCCCCATCTCCCCTGAAGAGATGCCATCCTGAGTACACAAATACATGTCCACTTTTTTCTGCTTCTGCCTGTTCCCCACTTAGGAGCAAGCCTTGGGACCTGTTTCTGAAGAGTTCACATGGGCCTACTTTATTCTTCTGAACAACATGGCATTTCATTGTCTTGGGTTACTGTCATTTAACAGTCCTGTTCCTAGACACTGGATCCGTTTTGGTGTGTGGGTGTGTGTGTGTGTGTTTGTTTTTGGTATGCCCACTGCATGTGGAAGTTGCCTGGCCAGGGGTTGAACCCACGCCACAGTAGCAGTCCAGTGACCATGCCAGATGCTTAACCCACTGTGCCACAAGGGAAGTCCAGACGTTTGGGTTTTTAGTGATTATGAAAAATGCTGGTGTATGTGTACTTAATCATTAATTCAGATCTGTGTTTATATAGGATAAATTCCAAAAAAAAAAAAAAAAAAGGCTATGTCAGGTGGTGGATGCATTAAAAATTCTAAGATACATTCCAGAAAAGACTTCCAATTTCAGCTCCTTCCAACAGCGTGTTTCCCTCATACATTTTCCTGCTATGTAGTTTCTTCCAGCTGCGCTGTTTACTAATCTGAAAGGTGACGAGTGATGGGTTTTTGAGTTGGTTTGAATTAACGTAAGTAGACTGCGCATCTTTGTGGGCCAGTTGTGTTTCTCTCTGGGATAGGGCTATAATTCTGGGTCTTGGGGTAGGACTTTGTAAATCAGATGCAAAACAAGTCAGATGAAGTCCTCAGGGAAATGTTCACCTTATACCGCCCCCTTGGCTCCTAAATGTCCCTGGATTTAGTGTTAAAAACCCCACTTTACCATCAATACCATTACCAGGTCAGGACAAGGGTTTAACATTTTTTTAACCAAAGGAAGGCATGGGTTAATAACAGGCTGAGAAACTTCTCTGATTCCTCCTGCATCCATTCCTGTGACACTGCACTTTGGTTCTTACTGGGGCCAGTTCCCCTTGAAAGACATGACTGTCTTTCAGTCCTATGGTTCAAACAGCATTGACCAAGAGTTCATAGCTCTACAGACCAGTTAGTGTTAAGACTGATAAAACTCGGGAGTTCCCGTTGGCTCAGTGGTTAACCAATCCGACTAGGAACCATGAGGTTGTGGGTTCGATCCCTGGACTTGCTCAGTGGGTTAAGGATCCGGCCTTGCCATGAACTGTGGTGTAGGTTGCAGATGTGGCTTGTATCCCGCGTTGCTGTGGCTGTGGTGAAGGCCAGCGGCTGTAGCTCTGATTAGACCCCTAGCCTGGGAATCTCCACATGCCGCGGGTGTGGCCCTAAAATGACAAAAGACAAAAAAAAAAAAAACAAAACCTGGTAACTCAAACTTCTTTGCCATTTACGGAGAACACAAAGTTTGGCCTGAGTGGGCAGTGCCTCCAGTGGCTACTCTTTCCTGATGTAAGGCTGTAATGCAGCTGGGACAGGCTGTAAAGATCCACTGGCAGTTGCCAAGATGCCTGAAACATCCTCAAAATTCCACTGGAGGATTCTGTCCATTGTTGGAAATTGAACTTCTGAGGCTTCCTTTGGAATGGCCACGTTGCTCTTGGTCCTTGGGCAGGTAAGCAGCCAGCTTGCCCACAGAAGGCAGAGCTACAGAAGAACATGCATTCTCTGCTGCCACGTTTGAGGTGCTGGACTGTCCTCAGCACTGCTGGGGCACCCTCTCCATAGCGGTCAAGGCGTAGACTGGACAGAGGAAGGGCCTGGCAAAGCCCATCCCTCTCAGCAATGGGCCAAAATGTTGCCAAGCCAGTTTTTCAGTCTGGAAATTTTCATCCATTAACTTGGGATATGCCAGGCCCAACTGGGGCTCTTGATGGGTCCTGCAGAAATTTCTTTCCTCCTTCCAGCTCACAAGGCCTCAGACAAATCACTGCCCATCCTGGGTTCCCCTTTTTCTCTAAAATAAAGGAGTTGGACAACACCAGAGGTTTTCTGGCTTACTGAGCCTCAGGGCTAGTTCTCCAGGAGAAGTTTCTCCAGAGGCCCATATAGATAGCCAGTAATTGAGCTGGTGTCAATTGGCATGGGGCCCAAAGCCCTTGCTGCCCTGATCCCTTATCTTTGCTTCTGAGATTGACTGGTCCAGACCCACTACCTGTAGGCCTTCCACTGCTTACTCGATAGCCATACTCATGGCCCTCTAACCATCTGCCCATTTCAGTATCCCTTAAGGTGTTGAGGGTGGGGTTTCTTGCCTCCTTGGGGATGCTGGAGGGGTTGCCTCTGGTACTACCTGGGGGTCTGATTTTCTCACCAGCTTCCAGTCAAGGCCTGGAGGGTAGAGAACTCATTCCACGGAGGCAAACTTGGACCAGGAAGAGGGGAAGGCTCTGACGGACACATCTCTCCTTTCTTGCCCCCTCTGGACTCTGCTGAGATGCTTCATGTGGGGTCACTTCCTGCCCAGCCAACTGCAGGTTCCTTGGGAATCTATGGGCAGCTCTAATCCACCACTTTGAATTTAGGGTCCTTCCTTCTCCACGTCTCTCTTGCTCTGTTGAAGCTCTGGGCTCTCACTCCCCTCCCCAGCTCTCCACCATTTAAGCCAGCCTGCCACTAGCCAGGCTTGGGGCACTGCGATGGGAGAACTCTTAACTCAGAAAAGTTTTGCCTTTCTCACGCTCAACTGTCAGCCAATGCAATACAGCATGAGCCCGAGGCCTGGCTGCAACCTCTCACCTGGCCCAGAGGACGTGGCCAGGACCCAGCTTGTGGCATCTTTTTCCAGAGGCTTTGTACGTATTCAACACTCAGTTCCACCCAGAAGCCAGCCTTCTCCCAGGCAGCCAATAGTTGTAGGACCAGATATCACCCCTCCAACTTTGCGCCAGAACCTCGAGCACGCCTGTGCGGTGCGGCCCCACCACGTGGTCTGCGCCCTGCGCGTGCGCCTTGGAACCCTGGTGAGTCCGAGGACTGACTTGCCCGACCTCAATGAGCAGCCTCCGCACCTCAGTTGGGTGAGAGAAGAGCGTTGGGGGCCAATCCTGCTGTGTCAGACTCATTCCGGGTTCCGACATCGCGTCCCTGCGGCCCTATCGCGCACGGCCAGCTCCGGGGCCAGCCTGCCTGGGGGCGGCAGCCTCGACGGTCCCACATCGTGGGGCCAGCGGCAGGCTCACACCCTCGGCAGAGAAGCAGTTTCGCCCTGGAGACTGCGTGTTAAGTCCGGGCACAGGTGAAAGCTCTCCCACCCCCACCCCGGTTGTTTTCTCACCAATTCTTGGGTCACCACGAAACTTTTTATATAGATGTTCTTAATGGTGCGGTGCTTTTATATAAGCCAGACTGAAGGCCTGGAAAAGAAGCTGCATGTTTTACATTTTAAAATACCCTTTCCTGGTAATTTCCCTTGAAGGCCCTGCCCGCTTGCTGCCTCGGCCTCTCTGGGCCTGAGGCGCGGCACCTGAGGCCTCTTAGCTTAAAGCTGTGGCGCACAGCTTTGTTTTCCTTATGGTGTGTCTGTCCTTGGCTTCTGGTGTTTCTTGAAAAGTTATGGGGTTTCCTATGTTGTTTAAGAAAATCCTTCCCCCTCTTACCTACCCTCAAACATTTTACCTTTTGTGGCTCCGTTTCAAAGTTTTTTATGTCAGCCTCCACTCCTTGTGGAAAATGTTTTAATATAAGCGGTAAGGCTGGAGCCAGACTTTAATTTTGGTTTTTGCAGATGGAAATTCACTTATGCCCGCCCCATAAGTGAATTATTATTAAATGACCCACTTTGGTCATTGTTTATATTACATTCTATTTGGTTTTGGACCTGCTGGGCTTGAAATGACCCTTAACTATGTAAGTGGAGACATCCTGTTACCAGTAGGACAGGCAGTTACAAAGTGCTGGATGAGGGCCTAGCTGAAACTGGAATTGGGGGCGTCATCAGTATCTCGAGGTATCAGTGACCTTCACTTTTTTTCTTTTTAAAGTATTTTTCCAGGCTAGTCTTAGAATTTTTTCTCACATGAAAGTTTAAAATCAAGTTACTCAATTCATGCCAGTTCCATTTGGAATTTAAATTATAATTGCATAAGATTTAGATGTAAATTATGGGACGGTTGACATTTTTATGATTTTAAATCTCTCTAGACGGATACAAAGTGGTTTTCCATTTCTTTGACTCCTTTTAGATCTTCCAGGAAGATTTTACTATTTCTTCATACAGGTTCTGTAACTTTATTGTGTTATTCCTGTTTTATGTTTTTTGTTACTGTTGTGAAGGAAATTTTTCTTTCTCAATTCCTGATATATAGAATAATATATAGAAAAGCAAATTATTTAAATAATTTATTTTCAACCGTTGAACTCTGATAGTTTTATTTTTTTCCTGTTGCTTAATGAATTTTATTACAATTATAGGTGTACAAAAATCATCACAACTCAATTTGATAGCATTTCCATCCCAAACCCTCTGCATCCCTCCACCCCCCAGCTTGTCTCATTTGGAAACCATAGGTTTTCCAAAGTCTGTGAGTCATTATCTGTTCTGCACAGAAGTTCACTGTGTCCTTTTTTTAGTTTCCACATGTAACCGTAGCATTTGATGTTGGTGTCTAATTGTCTGACTGGTTTCACTTTGCATGATAATTTCTAGGTCCATCCATGTTGCTATAAATGTTGTTATTTCATTCCTTTTAATGGCTGAGTAATATTCCATTGTGTATATGTACCACATTTTCCCTATCCATTCCTCTGTTGATGGGCATTTAGGTTGTTTCCATGACTTGGCTATTGTACAGAGTGCTGCAATAAACAGTGGAGTACATGTGTCTTTTCGAGTCGTGGTTTCCTCTGGATAGATGCCCAGGAGTGGGATTGCTGGGTCAAATGGTAATTCTATTTTTAGTTTTCTGAGGAATCTCCATACTGTTTTCCACCGTAGTTGCACGAATTTGCATTCCCACCAAGAGTGTAGTAGGGATCCTTTTTCTCCACACCCTCTCCAGCACTTACTGTTTGTAGACATTTTGATGGTGGCCATTCTGGCTGGCATAAGGTGGTACCTCATAGTGGTTTTGATTTGCATTTCTCTAATAACAAGTGGTGCTGTACATCTTTTCATGTGTTTTTTGGCCATCTGAGTGTCTTCTTTGGAGAATTGTCTGTTTAGATCTTCTGCCCATTTTTTGGTGGGATTGTTTTTTTTTTTTTGGTATTGAGCTGTAGGAGGTGTTTGTAAATTTTGGACATTAATCCCTTGTCAGTAAATTCATTTGCAAACATTTTCTCCCATTCTGTGGGTTGTCTTTTTGTTTTGTTTAGGGTTTCCTTTGCTGTGCAGAAACTTTGAAGTTTAATTAACTCCCATTTGTTTATTTTTCTTTTTATTGTCATTACTCTGACAGGTGGATCTGAGAAGATGTTGCCGTGCTTTATGTCAGAGAGTGTTTGGCCTATGTTTTTCTCTAAGAGTTTTAGAGTATCTGGTCTTATATTTAGATCTTTAATCCATTTTGAGTTTATCTTTGTGCATGGTGTTAGGAAGTGTTCTAGTTTCAGTTTTTTACATGCGGCTGTCCAGTTTTCCCAGCACCACTTATTGAACAGGCTGCCTTTTCTCCAATGTATATTCTTGCCTCCTTTGTCATAGATTAGTTGACTATAGCTGCGTGGGTTTAATTCTGGGCTTTCTATCCTGTTCCACTGATCTGTATTTCTGTCTTTGTACCAGTACCATACGGATTTGATGACTGTAGCTTTGTAGTATAGTCTGAAGTCAGGGAGCCTGATTCCTCCAGCTCCATTTTTCTTTTTCAGAATGTCTTTGGCTATTCTGGGTTTTTTGTGCTTCCAAACAAACTTTAAAATATTTTGTTCTAGTTCTGTGAAAAATGTCCTTGGTAATTTGATAGGGATTGCATTAAATGTGTAGATTGCCTTGGATAGTATAGTCATTTTGATAACATTGATTCTTCCAATCCAAGAGCATGGTATGTCTTTCCACCTGTTCATGTCATCCTTGATTTCTTTCATCAGTGCCTTATAGTTTTCAGAGTAGAGGTCTTTTGTCTCTTTAGGCAGGTTTATTCCTAAGTATTTGATTCTTTTTGATGCGATGGTAAACGGGATTGCTTCCCTAATTTCTCTTTCTTATCTTTCATTGTTAGTATATAGAAATGCTGTTGACTTCTGTGTATTAATTTTGTATCCTGTGACTTGCCAAGTTCACTGCCAAGTTCACTGATGAGCTCTAATAGTTTTCTGGTAGAGTCTTTAGGATTCTCCAGGTATAGTATCATGTCATCTGCAAATAGTGTTAGTTTTACTTCTTCCTTTCCAATTTGGATTCCTTTTATTTCTTTTACTTCTCTGATTGCTGTGGCTAGGACTTCCAGAACTATGTTGAATAGTAGTGGCGAGAGTGGACATCCCTGTCTTGTTCCTGATCTCAGTGGGAATTCTTTCAGCCTTTCACCATTGAGAATGATGTGAGCTCTGGGTTTGTCATAGATGGCCTTTATTATGTTGAGGTAGGTTCCCCTATGCCAATTTTCTGAAGGGTTTTTATCAGAAATGGGTGTTGGATTTTGTCAAAGGCTTTTTCTGCATGTATTGAGAGGATCCTATGGTTTTTATTCTTCAGTTTTTTAACGTGGTGTATCACACTGAACTCTGATAGTTTTAAAAGTAAACTTGTGTTTTATAGATGAAATGTGCAGATTTGCCAGTATGCTAGTTTAATTGCTGAACTTCTGAAACAGTGTTAAGCAATTATTGATCCCAGGTCTTCTTTTTCTCTTGTCTTTTTTAATTTAAAATTCTGAGACGTGGAGTTCCCGTCGTGGCTCAGTGGTTAACGAATCTGACTAGGAACCATGAGGTTGTGGGTTCGATCCCTGGCCTCACTCAGTGGGTTAAGGATCCGGCATTGCAGTGAGCTGTGGTGTAGATTGCAGACGCGGCTCGGATCCTGCGTTGCTGTGGCTGTGGTGTAGGCCGGCGGCTACAGTTCCTATTAGACCCCTAGCCTGGGAAACTCCATATGCTGCAGGTGCAGCCCTAGGTAAGGCAAAAAGACAAAAAATAAATAAATAAAAATAAATAAAATTCTGAGACGTGTTTTTCTGTGTATTTTATTTTCTTTATAACTGTCATTTAGATGAATGTTTTTTTAAATAATGATTTTTATTTTTTCCATTATAGCTGATTCTGTCAATTTTCTGCTGCACAGCAAGGTGACCCAGTCACACATACATGTATACATTCTTCTTTCTCACATTAGCATGTTCCATCACAAGTGACCAGACATAGTTCCCAGTGCTGTACACAGGATCCCATTGCTTATCCATTCCAAAGGCTGTAGTTTGCATCTGTTAACCCCAAATTCCCAGGCCTTCCCAGTCCCTCCCTCTCCCTCTTGGGAACCATAAGGCTGTTCTCCAAGTCCATTATTTTCTTTTCTGTGGAATGGTTCATTTGTGCCCTATATTATGTTCCAGATATAAGTGAAATTATATGGTATTTGTCTTTCTCTTTCTGACTTACTTCAAGTGTGCAAGTCTCTAGTTCCATCCACGTTGCTGCAAATGGCATTATTTTGTTCTTTTTTTTATAGCTGAGTAGTATTCCATTGTGTGTGTATATATATATACACACACCACATCTTAATCCATTCGTCTGTTGATGGACATTTAGGTCGTTTCCATGTCTTGGCTATTGTGAATAGTGCTGCAATGAACATGCAGGTGCATGTATCTTTTTCAAGGAAAGTTTTGTCCGGGTATATGCCCAGGAGTGGGATTGCTGGGTCATATCGTAGTTCTATGTATAGTTTTCTAAGGTCCATCCATATGGTTTTCCATAGTGGTTGTACCAATTTACATTCCCACCAACAGTGTAGGAGGTTCCCTTTTCTCCACACCCTCTCCAGCATTTGCTATTTGTGGATTTAGCAATGATAGCGATTCTGACTGGTTTGAGGTGGTACCTCATAGTAGTTTTCATTTGCATTTCTCTAATAATGTTGAGCATTTTCTCATGTGCTTGTTGGCCATCTGTATATCCTCTTCGAGAAATGTCTATTCAGATCTTTTGCCCATTTTTCTATTAGGTTGTTGGCTTTTTTGCTGTAGAGTTGTATATAAGTTGTATATTTTAGAGATTAGGCCATTGTCAGTTGCATCGTTTGAAACTATTTTCTCCCATTCTGTAAGTTGCCTTTTCTTTTTTTTTCATGGTTTCTTTTGCTATGCAAAAGCTTGTCAGTTTGATTAGGTACCATTGGTTTATTTTTGCTTTTATTTCTTATGCTTTGGGAGACTGACCAGGTCTTTTTTCCTGATGCAGGTGGAAATGCACATGTTAGGATTGAACAGGATATTGTCTCTTTGTTTTGGTGACTGACCTTTAAAGTGTGGAAAGAATTTCTTTCTGTTGTCTTGTTTTTTTAAACTTATGGCTTCTGGACAAAGCCATGCTGTCAATCTTGCCTGAGTTGAGTATGGGGGTGGGCACCAGTTACACAGAATTAAATGTGGGTGGTAAGCCCCCTACCCCCCATTGTCAAATGCCTTTTCAGCATCTATTGATAAAACCGTGTGGGGTTTTTCTCCTCTAAGCTCCTGTTTTAATGATTATTTTTATTAGACATTGAGTAGCTACAAAAGAATATTGTATTTATAAAATATTTATAAGGTAAGAAGAATGTGCAGTATATATCTATCACCTGGTTTAAGAAAACACATTATTATTATTTTATAATCCTTGTGCCCCTCCTGGGTCATTTCCTCTTTCCTCCTTGCTCAGTGGTAACCACCATTCAGAATTCTGTGCTGTGTTCATCTTTTCTTCTCTCTTTTTATACACTAACCACCTTGGTTTGTATGTCTAAATAAGTGTTTCGTTTTACCTGTTTTTGAAGTTAAACGCAATTTGCTTTCTCTTTTCAATATTACGTTCCAGAAATTCACACATGTTTTTGAGTGTAGCTGAAATTTATTCGTCTTCACTACTGAATTAGTAATGGTGAATACTGTAATGAAAATGAATTATACCTACAGTGGAAATACCACAATTAAAAAAAAATCAGTGTCTCTGTGATTGGCATTTGGGTTGTTTCTAGCCTTTTGCTATTACAGTTCATCTGTGGACATTCATGTTTATGTCTCTTGTTGCATATATAATCTTTGTAGTAGACTTGCTGCATCACAGGCCATGCCTATTTCAACTTTACTAGCAAATGCCAAATTCTTTTCCGAAGCAGTTGTATCAGTTTACATGCCCATTGGTACAAAGTGCTTCTTTCTTCTACTCCTTTACCTACATTTTTCCCTTTATTTTTTATTTTTATTTTTTTGCTTTTTAGGGCTACACCTGTGGCATTTGGAAGTTCCCAGGCTAGGGGTCAAATCGGAGCTACAGCTGCCAGTCTACACCATAGCCACAGCAGCACAGGATCCGAGCCGCATCTGCAACCTACACCACAGCTCACAGCAACACCAGATCCTTAACCCACTGAGCAAGGCCACGCATTGAACCTGCATCCTCATGGATACTAGTTGGGTTTGTTAACCACTGAGCCATGATGGGAATGCCCTTCCCTTTATTTTTCATAAGTTTAATTTACAACAGTGTGTTAGTATCATGTGTACAGTAAAGTGATTTGGTTATATGTGTGTGTGTATTCTTTTTTAGATTCTTTTCCCTCATAGGTATTACAAAATATTGAGTATAGTTCCCTGTGCTATACAGTTAAGTCCTTGTTGGTTATCTATTTTATATATAGTAGTGTGTATATGTTAATCTCAAACCCCTAATTTATCTCCTCCCCTTCCCCTTTGGTAACCATAAGTTTGTTTTCTATGTATGTGGGTCTATTTCTGTTTTGTAAATAAGTTCATTTGTATAATTTTTTTTAGATTCCAAGTATAAGGAATAACATATGATATTTGGCTTATTTCACTTACTATAATAATCTCTAGGTCTTTCCATGTCGATGCAAATGGCATTTCATTTTTTATGGCTGAGTAATATTCCATTATATATATATATATATATATATATATATATATATATATATACACACACACACACACATATATATACACACACATGCGCGCGTGTGTGCATGTGCACACATGCCATCTTTATTCATCTGTTGGTGGACATTTAGGTTGCTTCCATGTCTTGTCTATTGTAAGTAGTAGTGCATTGAACATTGTGGTGCATGTATCTTTACAAATTATAGTTTTCTTTAGATATATGCCCAGGAATGGGATTGCTGGATCATATGGTAGGGCCTTTTTTAGTTTTTTAGGGAACTTCCATTTCTGTTTTCCTTAGTGACTGTACCAATTTACATCCCCACCAACGGTGTAGGAGGGTTCCTTTTTCTCCATACCCTCTCCAGCATTTATTATTTATAGATTTTTTGATGATGGTCATTCTGACCAGTGTGAAGTGATACCTCATTGTAGTTTTGATTTGCATTTCTCTAATAATTAGCCTTGTTGGGCATTTTTTTAATGTGCTTGTTGGCCATCTGTGTGTGTTCTTTAGAGAAATTTCTATTTAGATCCTTTTTTTTTTTTTTTTTGTCTTTTGTCTTTTTAGGGCCGCACCCACAGCATATGGAGGTTCCCAGGTTAGGGGTCTAATCAGAGTTGTAGCTGCTGGCCTACACCACAGCCACAGCAACATGGGATCTGAGCCATGTCTGCGACCTACACCACAGCTTATGGCAACACCGGATTCTTAACCCACTGAGCGAGGCTAGGGATTGAACCTGCAACCTCATGGTTCCTAGTAGGAGTCATATCCACTGTGCCACGTTGGGAACTCTGATATTTAGGTCTTCTACCTGTTCTGATTGTTTGTTTGTTTGTTTTTATATTAAGCTGTTTGTATATTTTAGAAATTAATCCCTTGTCTGTTGCATTGTCTGCACATATTTTCTTCCATTCTTTAAATTGCATTTCATTTTGTTTATGATTTCCTTTGCTGTGCAGAAGCTTTTAATTATGTCTCATTTGTTTATTTTTGTTTTTATTTCTATTACTCTACGAGATGGATCCAAAAAGATATCGCTGAGATTTATGTCACGAGTGTTCAGCCTTGGTTTCCTCTAAGAGTTCTGTAGTATCCGGTGTTACATTTAGGTCCTTAATCCATTTTGAGTTTATTTTGTGTATGCTGTTAGAGAATGTTCTAATTTCATTCTTTTACATGTATTTGTTTTACCAGCACCACTTATTGGATAGACTGTCTTTTTCCATTTACATTCTTGCCTCCTTTGTCATAGATTAATTGACCATAGGTGGACAGGTATATTTCTGGGCTTTCTGTCCTGTTTCATGGATCTGTATTTCTGTTTTTATGCCAGTACCATACCTTTTTGATTATTATTGCTTTGTAGTATAGTGTGAACTCAGGGAGCCTGATTCCTCCAGCTCTGTTTTTCTTTCCTAAGATTTCTTTGGATATTTGGGTCTTTTGTGTTTCCATATAAATTTTAAAATGTTTTGTTTAAGTTATGTCAAAAATGCCATTGATAATTTGATAGAGATTGCATTGAATCTGTAGATTGCCTTGGGTAGTATAGTCATTTTAACAATATTGATTCCAACCCAAGAACATGATATATCTTTCCATCAGTTTGTGTTGTCTGAAGTTCCTTTCATTAGTGTCTTATAGTTTTCAGATGTCTTTTGCCTCCTTAGGTAGGTTTATTCTTAGGTATTTTATTCTTTTTGATGGTAAATGGAATGGTTTCTTTAATTTCTCTGATCTTTAATTGTTAGTGAATAGAAATGCAACAGATTTATGTATTGGTTTTGTATCCTGCAGCTTTACTGAGTTCATTGGTGAGCTCTAGTAGCTTTTTTTTTTTAACTGAGGGATAGTTGACTTACAATGTTGTGTTAATTTCTGCTGTACAGCAAAGTGATTCATTCATACATATCTATACATTCTTTCTTTATTTTTTGGTCTTTTTTTTTGGGGGGGGGTTGCCACACCTGCAGCATAGGCTAGGGGTCCATTCGGAGCTGTAGCTGACAGCAATGTGAGATACGAGCTGCATCTGTGACTATACCACAGCTCACAGCAATGCTGGATCCTTAAGCCACGGAGTGAGGCCAGGAGTCAAACCCATGTCCTCATGGATACAAGTCGGGTTCATTAACCGCTGAGCCATGATGGGAACTCCTACATTCTTTTTAAAAAATATTGTTTTCCATTATGGTTTATCATGGGATATTGAATATAGTTCCTTGTGCTATATACCGTAGGACTTTGTTGTGTTTGTATCTAGTGCCCTTCTGGTAGTGTCTTTAGGGTTTTCTATGTACAGTAAGTATCATGTCATCTGCAAACAGTGACAGTTTTACTTCTTTCCAATTTGGATTCCTTTTATGTCTTTTTCTTCTCTGATTGTTGTGGCAAGGATTTCCAAAACAATGCTGTATAAAAGTGGTGAGAGTGGGCATCCTTGTCTTATTCCTGATCTTAGAGGAAATACTTTCAGCTTTTCACTGTTGAGTGTGATGCTAGCTGCGCATTTGTCATATATGGCTTTCATTATGTTGAGGTATATTCCCTCTATGCCCACTTTATGGAGAGTTTTTTTTGTCATAAATGTTGAATTTTATCAAAGACTTTTTCTGCATCTATTGAGATGATCATATAGTTTTATTCTTCAGTTTGTTAATGTAGTTTATCACACTGATTGATTTTTAGGTATTGAAAAATCCTTGCATCCCTGGGATAAATCCTACTTGATCATGGTGTATGATCTTTTTAATGTATCATTGGATTCAGTTGTAGTATTTTGTTGAGGATTTTTGCATATATGTTTATCATCAATATTGGTCTGTAATTTTTTTTGTGTGCGGTGCCTTTGTCTGGTTTTGGTATCAGACTAATGGTGGCTTCATGAAGTATTCCTTCCTCTGAAGTTTTGGAATAGTTTCAGAGGATAAGTGTTAACTCTTTTCTAAATGTTTTACTCACCTACATTTGACATTTGTAGACTTGATTTTTTGCCAGTCTGATGAGTGTATAGTCTAATCTCATTGTGGTTTTTTTTTTCTTTTTAGGACTGCACTTGCAGCATATGGAGTTCTGAGGCTAGGGGTCAAATCAGAGCTACAACTGCCAGCCACAGCAATGCAGGATCCTCACCGCATCTGCGACCTACACCACAGCTCATGGCAATGCCAGATCCTTAACCCACTGCAAGGCCAGGGATTGAACCCACAACCTCATGGTTCCTAGTTGGATTTTCTTCTGCTGCACCACAATGGGAACTCCTCATTGTGGCTTAATTTACATTTCCCCAATTTCTAATGTGGTTAAGCGTCTTTTCATGTCTGTTAACCATTTGAATTTCTTTTCTGATAAAGTGTTTGCTCTTGACTTTTGCCCATTTTTCTATTCTTTGGTTTTCCTTTTATTGACTTGTATTTTTGCATTTTCTGAATACAAGTTCTTTATAAGTTATCTGTGTTGCAGATATCTTCTACTCTTTGGCATCTTTTTTTTTTTCCCTTAACCCCACTGAGTGAGGCCAGGGATTGAACCTGCGACCTCATGGATGCTAGTCAGGTTTGCTAACTGCTGAGCTAGGATAGCAACTCCCATGAAGATATAATTTTAAATTGTCTTCTAAAGTATTAATAGTTTGTTGTTCACACACACACACACACACACATATATATGTGTGTGTATATATATATATATATATATATATATATATATTATTTATTTTTATTTTTTTGTCTTTTGAGGACCACACCTGCGGCATGTGGAGGTTCCCAGGCTAGGGGTCTAATCGGAGCTGTTGCTGCCGGCCTACGCCAGAGCCACAGCAGCGCTGGATCCGAGCCGCGTCTGCAGCCTACACCACAGCTCACGGCAACACTGGATAGTTAACCCACTGAGCAAGGCCAGGGATCGAACCCGTAACCTCATGGTTCCTAGTCGGATTCGTTTCCGCTGCTCCATGATGGGAACTCGCTATCGTTCACATATTAACAGATCTTTAATCCATCTGAAATTGTCTTTTGTGTGTGGTGTGAGGTAGAGCTCCAGTTCCTTCCTTCCTTCCCTTCTTGATTATCCTTATACTCTTTATTGAAAGGTCTAACCTTTCTCTATTAACCTCTCTTATATATCACATTTTCATATGTGTGTGTGTGTGTGTGTGTGTGTACATCTGTTTCTGGATTTTTATTCAGTTTTATATTTGTCTTTTGTCTCTTTATGGCACTACCACACTGATTTAATTATTATAGTTTTACAGTAAGTTTTGATATCTAGTAGACCTGGTCATACCACTTTTTCTGCTTCAAGAGAGTCTTTACTCTTCCTGGTCCTTTGTATAAATTTTAGAATCATTTCTACAAGCTCTGTGAGAAAATCTAGGGGTTTCATTGGAATTGATTATATGTCATCAGTTGGAGAGAAATTGATATCTTCATAAGTTTTCCAAATCATGAAGATGGTATAACTTCCATTAATTTAGAATTTCTTTAGTATCTTTCAAGAAAGTATTGCAATTTTTCCTTTAGAGGTCTTGTATGTCCTTTGTTTCGTGTATCCTAGGTACCTGATGATTTTTGGTGCTATTGTAAATTATTACTATTTTTTAGCCAAAAAATAGTATGCTATGCAGTATATGGACATTCCCAGACCAGGGATCAAACCTGTGCCATAGCTGCAGCAATTCTTGTTCTTTAACCTGCTCCACCGTAAGGGAATTTACATAAATGATATTTTTCAAAACTTTAAAACTTCATTTTGACAGTTTGTTACTAGTGAATAAAAAGGCTTTTTTTTTTTTTTTTTTTTTAGGGCTGCACCTGTGGCATATGGAAGTTCCCAGGCTAGGGGCTGAGTTGGAGCTACAGCTGCCAGCCTACACAACAGCCACAGCAATGCCAGATCCAAGCTGTATCTGATCTACACCACAGTTCACGGCAACGCCAGATCCTTAACTCACTGAGCAAGGCCAGGGATCAAGCCTGCATCCTTATGGATACCAGTCAGGTTCATTTCTGCTGAACCACAATGGGAACTCCTGACGTTTATTCTTTTTTAAAGAAAAGAAATCAAAGAGTTTATTCAAACCAACCTGAAGATTATAATCTGGGAGAGAGTTTTTCAGAAAGCTCTGAGGACTGTTCCTATAATTGTTTTTACATATTGATTGTTCTAATTTAGAATCTTTTGGATTTTCTATAATATAGCATCTGTAAACAATGGTAATTTTGCCAGTTCTCATAGCTCATATATTTTTCTTGCCTCATGCATTGGCCAGGGCTGTGCAGATACAGTGTTGAATGTAAAGGGTAGAAGTAGGCATCTTTTTTTGTTCCCTTTCTCACAGAGAATTTTTTAAAAAAAATTTTCGGTAGGTATCATTCATCAGATTAAAGAAGTTTCTTTCTATTCCTATTTTTAAGCATTTTTCCCTTTTAAATATCACAGATGCACATTAAATTTTATTTCAAATGCTTTCTGCATCCATTGAGATGATCATTCTGTGTTCTCTTTAATTTGTTAACGTGGTAAATTACATTGGTTAGTTTTTTTTTAAGCTAAACTAATCTCACATTTCTGGAATTGTCTTTTTCTATATTGCCAGATTTGTTAGTATTTTGTTTTGAGTTGTACCAGCATGTGAGTGACACTAGGTTATCATTTTCCTCTCTCTTACTGTCCCTGTTAGGTTTGTTTGTTTGTTCGTTTGTTTGTTTATTGGTTGCACTCACGAGATATGGAAGTTCCTTGGTCCGGAATGGAGTCTGAGCCACAGCTGTGACCCATGCCACAGCTGCAGCAGTGCTGGATCCTTAATCTGCTGTACCACAGCAGGAACTCCTGTCCTTGTTAGGTTTGGGTGACTAATTATACTAGCCTCACGAAATGAGCTTGGGAGTATTTCCTTTACTCTTGGGATAGTTTCTGTAAGGTTGGTTATTCCTTGATCAGTGGTGCCATCTGGAGTTTTGTGTGTATATATGTGAGGGAGATTTTTTTAACCTATTGAATTAAAAAAAAAATGGTTGTAATACTAATCAGGCTTTTCTAATTTTTGAGTCATTTTAAGTTCTATTTTTCTGGAATTTTATTTCAGTTTTCAAAGATATTGTCATAAAATTGTTCATAATATCCTTAAAAGATCTGTAGTATTTGTACTTGTGTCCTTTTCATTCTGAATATTGTTTGTGGGGGTTTATTAATTTTCTCCTTGGATCTGTTGTTCTTATCAGTAAAATTTGTTGATTTTAGTTTTCCTAAGAATCAACCTCAGCTTTTTTTTTTCCCTTTCCTTTCTATAATGTTTTTCATTAATTTCTGATCTTTATTTCCTTACTGGTCCTTTCTTTGAATTTATCCTAATGTTCATTTTCCTACTCAGATTGGATGTTTACTCATTATTTTTTAGCCTTTATTCTTTTATGACATGAGCTTTTCAGGCTATAAATTTTCCTCAAGTACAGCTTTATCTGTATCCTGTAAGTTTAAGTATATAATATTTTAATTTGTTTTTTGATTTTTGTTTTCTTCTTTGGTCCATGAGTTATTTAAAAGTATATTTCTTAATGTTCAAACGTGTTTTTCTAATTATCTTTTTGTTACTAATTTTGAATTGTATTCATTGTGATCTGAGAATGTGGTCTGTATACCAGTTCTTTGAATTTTGCTGAGGCTTTAAGACTGGCTCAAATATGTATCTAATACTCATAAATGTTCTGTATGCATTTCAGCAATATGTATTTTACAGTTATGTGTAATTCACTGTATGTGCCCATTACACGATAAGTTTGTTAATTGTGGTTTTCGAACCTTTGCTGATATTTTTTTGTTGTTCTGAGCTATCATTGCTGGGAGAGATATGTTAAAATTTTCTATTATGATTGTGGATTTATCCATTTCTCCTTGTGATTGTGTCCACTTTATTTTGAAATACTGTTAGGTGCATATGAGTTTTAAAATTTTACTTTTTATCATTATAAAGTGGCATTTTTAATTTCTAAAAGTTGACACCTAGTTAATATTTTTTGCCTTAAAGTCTATCTTGTCTAACTTAGGTATATTTTTGTAAATAGCATATAGCTGGATTTTGTTTTTATTTGATATTTTTTGTTCTTACCCAAAGCTTACTTCAATTTTGTATAATTATTGATGCACTGTTTTTTTTTTTTTACTTATTTCCATCTTCTAATTTTATAATTTTTATTCTTCCTTACCTACATTCCCTTTTCCTCTCCTTTTCCTCTTTAGATTGAAAATTTCTCACTCACATAGGGTGTTTTTCCTGTTTTGGAAATTTCGTATTCCTAAATTAAGTATTGAGTATTCTAAATAATACTCTAAATAATATTTAGTATTCCTAAATTTAAGTATGAGTTAAGTATTTTATGTAATGCCTAACTCATCAAAGTCTAACTCCCTAAGCCACTTGATATTGTTTTAAGAAGTTTTTGTTAATGTCTTTATTATCTTTTGGTTTCTGAAAGATATTTTCACTGGGAACGCTAACATTTTCTCCTCTACCTCAGAGACTGTCTTCTGACTTTCTTGGGTGGTCAGAAGACAGTGAACTCTTAGTTCGATCAATGCTCTTTCAAGGTATCCCCCACCCACCCAGTTTGCCTACCTTTTTTTGTTTCTTTTTAAAGGTCTTGGCAGTTTCACTCTGTTCTAGTTGGCTATGATGTCTTTTTATTTACCCTGACTAGGATTTGTTGGAGTTAACTCTGTAATTAGTGGTTTTTGTCAAAAGGTTTTTTAGTCGTTAACTCTTCAAAGATTGCTTCTGCTCCATTTTCATTAGATGCACCTGAGACTTCTCATTTTCTCCTCCATGTCTCTTCTTTTTTTGTATTTTTCTCTTCTGTGTGTGTCTTTCTGGATAGTTTCCACAGATCTAACTTCCATGTCACTAATACTTCCTTCATGTGTAATCTGTTATAAAATTCTGATTTTTAGTGAGTTTTTTCAATTTCTGCAAGTTCTTTAGTATTCTGTAATGCTTTGTACTCATTTTCAAGCCACCTTACTGTTTCTAGAAATACTTTAAAAAACATGCTTATTTTAAGTTGTTTGCTAATTTTACTAGATTGAGGAGTTTTATGTTACGTCTGATTCGGTTTTTTTTTTTTTTTTTTTTTTTTTGCCTTTGGTCTTTTTAGGGCCGCACTCTTGGCATATGGAGGTTCCTAGGCTAGGGGTTAGATCGGAACTGTAGCTGCCGGCCTTCACCACAGCCACAGCAATGCCAGATCCAAGCTGCATATACAACCTACACCATAGCCCATGGCAATGCCGGATCCCTAGCCCACTGAGCCAGGCCAGGGATAGAGCCTGTGTCCTTATGGGTCCTAGTCAGAATCATTTCTGCTGAGCCATGACGGGAACTACTGATTCTGCTGCTATTTCTGTTAGCCACTGCTTATTAGGCCAATTTGTGTGTTGTGTTTCCATGTGTATTTGGAGATATTATACTGTGAGCTGCTTCATTTTGCTTGCAACTTCACATCTGGGGTTTCATAAGGCCTGGAATGAAGGGGAGAACCTCCAGATAGGATTTTTTTTTTTTTTAGGGCCACACCCATGACATATGGAAGTTCCCAGGCTAGGAGTCAAATCAGAGCTAGAGCTGCTGGCCTATGCCACAACCACAGCAATGTAGGATCCGAGCTGTGTCTGCAACCTATACCACAGCTCATGGAAACGCTGGATGGTTAACCCACTGAGCAAGGCCAGGGATTGAACCCGCTTCCTCATGGATACTAGCCAAGTTCATTATTGCTGAGCCAGGCACAGGAACTTCCATCTAAGGTGTTTTAAAATTTTGTCCAGCACATCTAGTTTTCCACAAAGGAGGATAATCCAGGCACCTAGTCTACCACTGCCAGAAAAAGAAGTCCCTCTTGAACTGGTTGATATAATGATTTCCAACCAAAAGCTTCCCATCTTTGACCCATTCTTGCATGTCTGTGTAAAACCACCCTGGGCATGGGTTTACCAATTTGGAGTATCAGTTTTTTGTATGTGGCTGGATTCTATTTGCTGTTGTATTTGGATATATAAAAATTCTATTTTCACATTCCATTCCTCCCCTGGCAGATCCTTCTCCACTGCCTTCTGGGTCAGGGCTATCTTGGGGTTGCATTACCCCAAGCCTTTCTCTGCCAGGACTCACTGGTGCCTGCTTCCCCACAGACTGGAAAGCAAGGCCCTGGAGAGGAAGGAGTTGTGCAGGGCTGGCCTTGGATCCCACAGCATTAGGGTGTCTGGACAGATGGCTAGATTCTGGCTTTGATGCCTCTGTAGTGCCCTGCCCCACTCCATCCTCTCACCTGGAAGTGCTGGCAGCGGGAGGAGGACCTCCTGGGCCAGACCAGCCACCTTGGCTGGGTCCTGGGAGCTAGTGATCTGATCTGCTTGGCAACCTGGGTAAGAAGTGGCCCAGGTCACAGTTGTTGAGCAGCCCTAGAACTCACCAGGGCCAGTGTTCCCTGTGGAGGGTGGTGAGGGCCTTGGCTTGGCCTCAGGCCAGACTGTGACCCTCTGCTAGATGCTGCTGTAGCCCTCCTAGCCCAGACCTTTCCCACCAGGTTTTCCAGCCCCAACCCTCCCTATCCAGACCAACCTTCCACTGCCTGCTTCTGGCACTGAGCAGAAAAAAAGCCCCGTGCTCCTCTCCCATGCCACCTTGTAGGCTTTCACCTGCTCTAGCTGGTCATAGACAGACTCAGGGACAGGGCTGTGGAAAACTCCAAATCCAAGTTTTTTATTAGCAGTCAGAAGCTGTTCACTCACAAACAATTCTGAGAAGAGGAACATTGGACAGCTCTGCTGCAGGTCCAGTGGGCCACCTGCCCACTCTCCAGTGGGCACCCTAAGGCATTTCACACATTGGTGTTTTCACTTTTGTTTTTTATAGAAAGAAAACCAGTCCTGGAGTAGAAAGTAAAACCATGTGATGAATTTTCAGGATCTACCTGAAGTGGGAAAGGTTGGAGTGGGAGTTCTGAGGGGCTGGGACGGTGGCCACAGTATCCCGGTCCCCAACCCCCCTTCCCCACCCCTCCCCGCCATGGTTGGCAGAAGCCATTGGAAGGGGGTCTGAGGAGAGCGGGGCACAGCTGATAGGAGGGCCAAACTCAGACAGGAGTGCCCTGTCTTCATCATTTTTTCACTTCCTTATACCATAGAAATTTAAGCAAAATAGCTATTTTGTATATATTTATATATCATATATATAAATCAGGCAAATAAAGAGTTCAGGGGTTGCTGAGATGGGACACCGCAGAGGTGGGATGCTGGGTCTCTGGTGCCCAGGACACCAGCCCAGGCTAAGCCGATTGTTGGTTCTTATTGCTGATTCGGGGCCTGGTTCTGGGGCCGGAGCACCTGCAGATCTGGCCCTTGGCTGTTCCTGTTCTCTCAGGGGCTGGGGAGCAGCCCCAACTGGCCAAGGCTAGGCGGGGGCGGTTGCCTTCAAATCCACATGGTGGCCCCTCAGCGACCCCTCCCTCACAGTGGGTGGAGCTGTAGCTCCAGAGACAATTGACTTGTGCTCTCCTTCTCTGGAGGGTCCTGGGCCCCTGTGGGGTCGGCAGCTCAGACACAAATGGCCTTGCTGTTTGAGCTACAAAATGCTCCCCATTCAAAGGGTTCTGTCTGGCTTCCTGATATCTTAAAAAGAAGGGGCTCTTGCCAGGACACTTCTGTGGCAAGAAAGCACACTTAGAAAGTTGTCCACTAAATGCTGTACTAAAAATATTTACTAAACATATTGGCTGGAAAGAAATGGAGATCGTTTTTTAAAAAAAGTCAAAAGTTGCTCCCTGGGAGAGACCAGTTTCTCTCTGGGTGGGGCTGGTGACTGGGGCAGCCCAGGGCCCGGGCCAGCCTGCCTGAGTTGTGGAAACTGGAGCTGGGGTCCGATGGGGCCCAAGTCCATGATAAAGGGGCTCAGGAGACCCGGGGCACCTGGGGCTGTTGAGAACCCGGGTCAACACTTACTCCTTCCAAGGCAGGAGCCCCCAAAAAGTTATTAAAAAAAAAAAGGAAAGGTGAGGTGGAAGGGCTGTTGAGTACTAACTTGAGTGCATTAAATAAAAGGTGGATCAGGCTGTGCAGGCGCCTGTATTTGCAGGAATGGGCGGCGCTCAGAAGATGTTGGGGCACATGTGCCAGTCCTGCTTCTCTTTGGCCTCCCAGTAGCCGCCCTTGTACATGCAGGCCGTCTCCCCGGTCAGCGGGTCCAGCCTCCTCTCGAACCACAGCGGCACGTACACCTCGGCCTCCTTCTCTGCTGGGCGGCACAGCGGGCGGTGGATGGGCGGCCTGCCTCTCCCTGTGCCCCGGGAACCCGCTCCCTGGCCCCTCTCACACTGGCCCCCCTCCTCGCTCCCCAGGCGCCCCCCTTCCCAGCATCCCCTCCCGCCTGCCCTGCTCACCTTCCTCTGCGCCGCAGCCCCTCGAACAGGCCTCCAGTCGCCGCCGCCGATTCACGCGCTGCTTCTCCTCCAGCCGCTGCTTCTCGGTGTTGGCCATGTCCCAGTGGCCCTTCTCCATCAGTCGCTGGTCCGGCCGCAGGCGGCTGTCGGTGGGCGCCACGCCCTCCTCGTGCTCGTTGAGTGTCAGGGCCAGTTCGGAGAAGTAGTACATGTTCTCCGCGTTCTCCCTGCAGCGGCCCCGGGGGCTAAGCGTCCAGGCCCTTAGGGCCCCCCTCCTAGCGTGCCTACCCCGTGCCCCCAAACCTGGCCGTTGCGTTCCACCTCACCCTGTCCTCCCTGCGCCTTGCAAGCTCCACCAACCCGCATCTGTTATATTTCTCTAGGAATTTGTCTGTTCTGTCCAATTTTTCATATTTATCGGCCTGAAGTGTTTCGGAATGTCCTCACTGCTTTAATGTGTGCGACAGTAATGTGCTCTTTCGCACCTGTGGTGTAGGTGCTGTGCGCCTTCTCTCTTTCCAGTCAGGTCAGAGGTCTGTCCTTTTTCTTCATTGGGGGATGAAGGTTGGCTGTTCCTGTGTTAGGTTTTTCCGCTTTGTTGATTTTCTTTGTATTGTCTTCCTTCTACTTTGTTGGGGTTCCTATTGCTGCTCCTTTTCTAACCTGGGATGCTCAATATTTTTCTGCGTTTCTGGAGCCAAAGCAGTGACAACACTGGATCCTTAACCCACTGTGCCACTAGGGAACCCCTGGCCTTTTTGTTTTAAAGTCTGTTTGTGATATTACTGTAGCTGCAGGAGTTTTTGTATTTTGTGTTTGTATTTCTATGTGTACATATATATTTCCATCCTTTTGTTTCAGTCTTTATTTTATTTACAGGTATTTCTTATAAATCTACATATAGTTCGATTTTTAAAAATTTGTCTAAAAGCTTATGCCTATAATGAGAATAATGTAATTACTGTTATGTTGGATTTAACTCTAATAGTATCTTTTTTTTTCTTTTAACCTTTTTAAGGCCACACCCATGGCATATGGAGGTTCCCAGGGTCAAATCAGAGCTACAGCTGCCGCCTACACCACAGCCACAGCAATGCAGGATCCAAGCTGTGTCTGCAACCTACACCACAGCTCACGGCAACACCAGATCTCTAACCCACCTAGGCCAAGGATCAAACCTGCAACCTCATGGTTCCTAGTCGGATTCATTTCTGCTGCGCCACAATGGGAACTCCAAATACTATCTTTTTTTGTTTTATTTCTTTTCATACTGCTGCCTTTTTGGACCTCAGGTACATAGTTTTGGATTAGTCATAATCCTTTGTACATTGGTCCTTACATGGCTTGCTTATCATTAATGCAACCTTGCTACCTAAACAAAAGGTAGACTCCTGACAAAATCTACATCTAAACCTGTGGAAAACTCATCAATCCATCCCCTTCTCAGGTAGCCATCAGCAGGACTCCTGGGTTCATCAGTCCTTTTAATATAATTTTACTGCATCTCTAGGCATGTATGTCTGTGTACTCATATATATTTTTTTTAATTTTTTATTTTAATAATTAGTGAGCATTTTTTATGTGCCTTTAGACCCTCTGTATGTCTTCTTTGGAGAAATGTCTATTTAGTTCTTTTGCCCATTTTTTGATTGGGTTGGGTTTTTTTGCTGTTGAGTTGTATGAGTTGTTGAATATTTTGGAGATTGTCAGTTGCATTGTTTGCAACTATTTTCTCCCATTCTGTAGGTTGTCTTTTCATTTTTTTAACGGTTTCCTCTGCTGTGCACAAGCTTATAAGTTAGATTAGATCCCACTGGTTTATTTTTGTTTTTATTTCTATTGCCTTGGGCAGCTGACCTAAGAAAACATTTGTACAGTTGATGTCAGAAAATGTTTTGCCTATGTTCTCTTCTAGGAGTTTTATGGTGTCTTGTCTTATGTTTAAGTCTTTAAGCCATTTTGAGTTTATCTCAAAACTACAACGAGGTACCACCTCACACCAGTCAGAATGGCTATCATTAAAAAGACTACAAATAACAAATGCTGGAGAGGGTGTGGAGAAAAGGGATTCCTCCTGTACCGTTGGTGAGAATGTAAATTGGTACAACCACTATGGAAAACAGTATGGAGATTCCTCAGAAAACTAAATGTAGAACTATCATATGATCCAGCAATCCCACTCCTGGGCATATATCCAAAAACTTTCATTCAAAAAGATACATGCACCCCTTACGTCCATCGCAGCACTATTCACAATAGCCAAGACATGGAAACAACCTAAAAGACCATCAACAGATGAATGGATTAAGAAGATATGGTACATATACACAGTGGAATACTACTTAGCCCTGAAAAAGAAAAATATGCCATCTGCAGCAATGTGGATGGAACTAGAGATTTTCATACTAAGTGAAGTAAGTCAGAAAGAGAAAGACAAATACCATATGGTATCACGTACATGTGAAATCTAAAATATGGCACATATGAAGCTATCTACAGAACAGAAACAGACTCACAGACATGGACAACAGACGTGGTTGCTAAGGGGAAAGGGGAGGGAGTGGAATGGACTGGGAGTTCAGGGTTAATATATGAAAACTGTTACATTTAGAATAGATAGACAATGAGGTCCTGCTGTATAGCACAGGGACTATGTCTAGTCACTTTGCTGGAACATGATGAAAGATAATATGAGAAAGAAAGTGTATATAGATGTATGACTGGGTCACTTTGCTGTACAGCAGAAATTGACAGAACAATGTAAATCAAAAGTATATTTGATTTACATTGTTGTGCCAGTTTCTGCTGTACGAAGTACATATATATACATTCTTTTTTCATATACACATATTTCAGATACTTTTAATTTTATAAAAGGAATATCATGTATATAACCTTCTAGGACTTTCCTTGCTAAGATTTATCTGTAATGTATGTTGCTGTGGTTCATTTGTTTCAAACACTGTAAATATTGCCTTGTGTAAATATACTGTAATCATTCACCCAATACATTTGGGTTATTTCCAAGTTTTTTCTTTGAAGTAATCTTATGCCTGTTTCCTGTTGTAGATGTACAGGAATTTCTCTTGAGTATATACCTAGAAATGGGATTGCTGGGCTGCAGTCTGTGATGTTGTTCTTTAGGAGGTAAGGCCATACTGCTTTTCAGCATGATCACACCAGCTCACACTACCACCAGTGACATGTAATAGATCCTGTCGCTCCACTTCTTCTTCAACACTTGAGATCAGATTTTTCATTTTTTTCATATCAACTGAAGGTAAGGCTGCATATCATTGTGGTTTTGATTTGCATTTCCCTGATTACTAATGATGTTGGTAATGGTCAATGATGTTGATCATTTTTTTTCTTTTATCTTTTTAGGGCCACAGTTGCAACATATGGAGGTTCCCAGGCTAGAGGTTGAATTGGAGCTGTAGCTGCCGGCCTATGCCACAGCCACAGTATCACAAGATCCAAGCTGAGTCTGTGACCGACACCACAGCTCATGGCATTGCCAAATCCTTAACCCATTGAGCAAGGCCAGGGATCGAACCTACATCCTCATGGATACTAGTCAGATTCGTTTCTGCTGAGCCACGACGGGAACTCGTGTTGATCATTTTCATACGGTGACTGGCCATATATGTTTTCTGTGAAATTCTTATTCATCACTCTTGCACTTCACCAACTGGATTTTTGTTTTTTTTTGCTGTATTTACTAACTAGAAGTTGTTTTTAAATTATTTAATGTATTCTGTTTATAATTATTAACTTGCGGTAGAATGCTTTTTATGTATTCTTAATACTAACCCTTTGTCAAGTGTAAATACTGTGATTACCTTCTCCAGATTTATGTATTTTCTTCTCCCTTTCTTTAAATTGTTTTTTAATGAGTAAAATGTCTTTTAATGAACAAAAGTATTTTAATATAATAGAACCCATCAGTGTTTTTTGTGTATTAAGATAATATTGCCTTAAGTTCTAGAAGTTGCTCATCTATATTTTCTACTTAGAGTTTAACTTACAGTTTAACAGGAAGTCAAACTTCATACTTATTGTAAGACCTTTATTTGGAGTTGGTTTTTGTTATATAATGTAAGGGAGAGATTCAGTCAATCTTTTTCTGTATGGATAACCATTTTCCCAAGATCCTTTTAGTAGATGGTACCATCTTTTCACGTGATCTGACATGCCAAGGATATATCCTCTTTATACAGCAAGGATATGGGCACATCCTTGTACGTGTTTCCAGGCTCACTGTTCTGTTTCTTTCTAGCTTCAGCATAAGTCCTGGTATTTTGTAGGGCGAGTCTTCTTTTTTCTGTCCTCTAGAAATATCCTGGTCCATTATTCTTCAATATAAGTTAAAAAATCTTAGCATCAGCATCCATGAAAATCTCTATTGGGATTCGTTTGATTTATTTACTTTTTAGATCACAGCATTTTTATAATAATCTTTCTACCCATCAACACGGTATCTTTCTCCATTCATTTCACTCAATTCAGATTCCTGGTATCTCAGCAAAGTTTTAATTTTTTCTGTAGAGGTCTTGCATATATTATAAGATTTATTACAAGGTCATTGATATTCTCTGATATGATTAATTGGTATCTTCTCTTAAATTGTATTTTCCAGTTGTTTTCTTTTTCTGTGTAGAAATGCAGTTGATTTTTGCCTATTAATCTTATACTGAAGCACCTAAAATGCTTTCTCTGCATTTGTTCAGATCTGTTACCATGATAAATTAATTTATGGATTTTCCAGTATAAAATCATCCTTGCATATGTGGGATAAACGTGATTGAAGAATATCTTTTTTTATACGCTATTGAGTTTTCTGATGTCTTGTTTTGGAATTTTGCTTATATATTCACAAGTGAAAGAGGGTGGAACTTTTACTTTCCTACTACTCATTTAGCTAGTTTGGTATCAGGTATCATATTATTGGCCTCGTGGTATAAGAGAGGGAAGTATTTCTTCTTTTTCTACGGTCTGGAAGATTTTATATTAAATTGGGATATTTCTTGAAAATTTGGTAGGTTTCACCTAAAAATTACCTGGGCTTTGTGCTTTCCCTGTGGGAATTTTTAAACTCCTGCTTCAGTTTCTTTAATTATTATATTAATTATTATTATGCTTTTTTTTTAATTCTAGACTCAGATTTTACTTTTTTCTTTTTCTTTTTTCTTAATTTTTTGGCCTCACCTGCAGCATATGGAAGGTCCAGGGTCAGGGACTGAATTCAAGCCACCGCTGTGACTAGGCTGGATCCTTTAACCCACTGTGCTGGGCTGGGGATCAGCCTGCACCTCTGCAGTGACCCAAGCTGCTACAGTTGGATTTTCAATCCACTGTGCCACTGCAGGAATTGTAGACTCCTATTCTTGTGAGTTATATTTTTCAAAGAATTTCTCCTTCCAATCTGAGTTTTAATGATCTCTTTATACTTGAAATGTCATATGAAACTATTTTCATTAATATTTATTTCTATATTCTCGATCTGTTGTATTGCCAGTAGTTTTCTGTTGTTTTTTTTTTCCACTCACAGAATCAACTTCCGGTTTTTGAATTTATTTTACTTCTATTTTATTAATCTCTATTCTTACTTTTAAGGTATATTTTCTTCTCTCTTTCAGTTTATATGTTGAACTTTCTCTAATTTCTTAGGATGGAAACTCAAAGAAAAAGCCCCAGTAAACTTACATACCTATTAAAGGTAGTACATCTCATCTCCTTTGAACCATTGCCTTTGGTACATCCAGTCAGTTTTGTTTTGTTTTTTTAGGGCCCCACCCATGGCATATGGAGGTTCCCAGGCTAGGGGTTGAATCAGAGCTGCAGCTGCTGGCCTACACCACAGCCACAGCGATGTCAGATCCAAGCCACATCTACAACCTACACCGCAGCCCATGGCAATGCCAGATCCCTAACCCACTGATCGAGGCCAGGGATTGAACCTGTGTCCTCATGGATCCTAGTCAGATTTGTTTCTGCTGAACCAAGACGGGAACTCCTGATTCTGCTGCTATTTCTGTTAGCTACTGCTTATTAGGCCAATTTGTGTGTTGTGGTTCCTTATGTGCTTGGAGATATACTGTGAACTGCTCATTTTCCTTGCAACTTCACATCTGGGTTTCCATAAGGCCTAGGATGAAGGGGAGAACCTCCAGATAGGATTTTTTGGGTCTTTTTTTTAGGGCCACACCTATGGCATATGGAAGTTCCCAGGCTAGGGGTCTAATCAGAGCTGTAGCCACCAGCCTGTGCCACAGCCACAGCAACGCAGGATCTGAGCTGTGTCTGTGACCTACACCACAGCTCACAGCAATGCCCAATCCTTAACCCACTGAACGAGGCCAGGTATCGAACCTGTGTCCTCATAGATACTAGTCAGATTCGTTTCCACTGAGCCATGACAGGAACACCTAGCCAGATTTGAACTTCTCATTCAGTTCTAGGTGTTTTAAAATTTCCATTCTGATTATTTTACCCATGACTTATTTAGCAACTTAAATTTTTTCCCAAATATGTGAGGACTTTTGACATCTTATTCATAACTTCTAACTTGTCTTATCATAGATTGTGGTCTCTGTGCTACCCTCTGTGTATTTGTTGATGCTTTCTTTCGGGTTTAAGTACACAATTGACTTTTGCATAAATTCCATGTATATTGATTAAGAAGCATGTTCTCTGATTGTTGCAACCATAAGTATATGTATATTTTGTGTTGTTTTGCTCTCCTTGCTGGGTTGTTTTCCCCATTTCCTCATCTAACAAGTGAGATGGGTATATCTTTCTGGTGACAGATTTATCCGTTTCTGCCTTTACTACCAATATATGCTTTGTGTATTTCTGAAAATGTATTACATACATAATGTTTGAAAATATTATATCTTATTGAAGAACTCAATCTTTTATCATGTATCTTCCATCTTTAATAATGCTCTAAATCTATTTTTACCTGATATTAATATAGCTGTTACAGCTTTTTTGGTTAGCTATAGATGCTATATCGCTATATAGATGTTTCGTCTACCTTTTACTTTCAATCATCTTTGCCCAGTTTTATGTTTTGGATCTTTCTTACAAGGTGCCTGCACCTGGATTTTTAAAAATCCAGTCAGGAACTCCCATTGTGGCGTAGCGGAAACGAATCTGACTAGTATCCATGAAGACATGGGTTCCATCCCTGGCCTTGCTCAGTGGGTTAAGGATCCAGTGTTGCCATGAGCTGTGGTGTAGTCACAGATGTGGCTCAGATCCTTTGTTGTTGTGCCTGTGGCGTAGGCCTGTAGTGTAGCTCGGATTCAACCCCTAGCCTGGGAACTTCCATGTGCTGCAGGAGTGGCCCTAAAAAAGCAATAAAAATCCAGCCAGTATTTTGCCTTTTAACTAGTGAGTTTCATCTATTAACAGTTATTATGCTTGGGCCTAGGTTTTTTTTGTTGTTGTTTGTTTATTTGTTTTGTTTTTTTTGGCCATGCCCTTGGCATGTGGAAGTTCCTGGGCCAGGGACTGAACCCAAGCCATAGCAGTGACAATGATGAATCTTTAACTACTAGGCCACCAGGGAACTCCTTGGACCCTATTTCTACTGTGTTAATTTACTGTTTTTACTTTTTCTTCTTTTTCTTTTTATTATTTCCTTACTAATTAAAAAACCTTCAGGAGTTCCCATCATGGCTCAGTGGTTAACGAATCCGACTAGAAACCATGAGGTTGCGGGTTCAATCCCTGGCCTTGCTCAGTGGGTTAAGGATCCGGCGTTGCCATGAGCTGTGGTGTAGGGTGCAGCCTAGTGGCTCGGATCCCACATTGCTGTGGCTGTGGCGAAGGCGGGCAGCTACAGCTCCTGTTAGACCCCTAGCCTGGGAACCTCCATATGCGCGGGTGCGGCCCTAGATTAAGGCAAAAAAAAAAAAAAAAAAAAAAGAAAGAAAAAGAAAATCTTCTATCTCTTCATTCATATCTCTTACTGTACTTCTCTGTCTCCACAAACCCCATCATGTTACCATTATCTACACTTTTAATTCTGGATTATTGTGGGGATAGTTTCTGGGTTTTTTTGGTCTTAGTATTTGTTTACAATACACACACAGCCTTTCATTTCATGAATCTACTGAAGCATCTTCTAAATTTGTTTTCTCCCTTTAAAGTCCTGTGTCCAATACCATTTTCACTGTGGGCTTTTTGAGGCTGTTCCCCTGAGAACATTTTTTGTTGTTGTTGTTATCACAGCCTCATATGTGAGTGGTAGCTTGGCTGGACAGAACATTTTACCTTCTAGTTTCATTTTCTTCATTACTTAGAAACTGTTACTCCAGTGCTGACTGTTAAAAAATCTGATGTCAATCTGATTCTTCATTCTCTACTGAAATCTCTTCTTATCTGGAAGCTATTAGACTTTTTCCCTTGGTATCTGTAATTTTCACTGTGGTGTGGTCCAGGCAGAAGTTTTTCTTTATTTCTTGTCTCTGGAACTCTAATAGGCCCTTTCAACCTAAGATCTTTCATTTCTTTATTTTTATTTTAGGAAATTTGTTTCCATCATTTCTTTAACTATTTCTCTCTTTTCCATTTTTCTTTCTTTCCTTTCCTTCTGGGATTCCAATTAAACATATTAATGTAGTGGTGACTCTAGGAATTAGTCAAAAACTAGTGTGCATCCTGACCCTCCTCTTGGGTAGCACAAGGGCCTTCAAAAAGTTTCCTTCCACGGATCCAGTTATCCCTTTTCTAATTCACATGATTGTGCAATTGTACTTAATGTTTAGATTTTTTAGATTTTAAACCCCAGAGGACATTATTGTTCTTATTTATTCACTGTTCACATAGTTTTACTTCACACATCTTAGTTCTTCCATCTGGGAGCTATATCCTTTAGTGCTGGTCGGCTGGTGGCAAAATGAGTTTTTCATTGGTTTGATAATGTCTATTTCAGCTTCCCTCTGTAAAGATGTTCTTGCTGGATGTATCATTAATTCTAGGCTGGCAGTGAGTTTCCACATATAGAAGATTTCATTTGACTGACTTCAGACTCCCATTATTGCTGATGAGGAGACAGCTGTCAGTCTGCTGTTCCTTGGAAAGTAACATCTTTTTATTGTTGTTTGGGGTTTTTTTTTTGGGTTGTTTTGTTTGTTTTTAGGCCATACCTACAGCATGTGGAAGTACCTGGCCCAAGGATTGAACCTGTGCCACAGCAGCGACCTGAGTCCCTGCAGTGACAATGCCGGGTCCTTAACCTGCTGCACCACAAGGGAACTCCAATTAACATCCTTTTAAAATCTGGCCGCTAAGCATTTTCTCTGATTTAGTTTCAGCAGTTCACTGTGTAGATTTAGGTGTGGAAAATTCTCTGCTGTTTTCTCCTCAGATGTGGGCCTTTTCTTCTGGACTCTGACTGGAAGCCTGCTGGCCCCACTCTCAGATTCAACATACACAGAGCATTCTAACTGTATCCATGCTGGCTCCGGGGACTCGACCTGGTCACCAGGTGGCTGGCTTTCTCACTTCAGCTTCTTGTCTTTTCCAGCACTTGTCTCTTTAACTGAAGATTACTTCTTCTGACCTATATTCAGTCAGTGGGTTCTGTCTATTAAACGTTCCGGTGGGGTTCTCAGTCTGTTACTTTATTTTCCCTTTGTAGAATTTCTGTTTCATTCTCTTTGGAATTGGCTTTGCCACTTTTTATAGTTTCCTGAACTTGTTTTCACATTTGGTTTTCACTCTTTGGACTGTGGGGACTTGCCCTGTTAGCCTGTTTAAGGTCTCTGCCCAGGACTTGCTACCCCCGATAGTGTCACCCTTGTTTACGGTTGGGTGTCTGGGTCCTGTGCTGGGATGTCACCTACATGCCATGTTCCCCCTCACACCTGGACTGAACCCTCCTGTGCCTTCTGCTTGATTCCTAGCTCTCCGGGCGGGGACACTTGCCTGTCTACTGCCCACTCCCCTCCTTGTCCCCCTCCCTGCTCTCTGCCCTGCAGCCCTAACTCACGGCAGGGGGTACTTCTTCCACAGCAGCTTGGCTGGTAGCGTCTGGTATACTGTCTTCTGCTTCCCGTCCAAGCTGGGGCTACTGGGGCTGCTTTGCACGATCTTGGCGCACTCCATCTGCTCATCCCACGAGCCTGACAGCACATAGTGGGCCTTGCCCTGGCTGTCACTCACCACACCTGTCACCTGTGGACATTGGCAGGGTCAGGGTAGGCACATGCTCTGCTCCAGGTCCCCCAAGCCCGCAGAGGCTCTGAGAGGTGGCCTTGCTTACCTTCCGGGCCACCTCTTTGGAGAAGTAGCTGTAGGGCAAAAACTTCAGCTGGCACCGGTCCTTGGTCTTGTGGTTCACAATCTCAATGTCCCCTGTCTGGTGAGGGATGGGAGTGGTCAGTGGCTGATCCTGGGTCACAACTCCCCTCCCCGGGGGCACACCCTGACCTGGTCGATCCAGAGCTTGCCCACGATGATGTTATGCACAGTTGAGGTGCTTTTCCTCCACACATAGTGATTCCCACTGGCCTGGAATTCTAAGTGGATGGCACCTGGAGGCCAGATATAGGGTCAGAGGTCAGGGCCTGCCATGCTGGGTCCCAGCCAGCCTGCCCCACCTGCCCACAGTCCCAGGGTCCTGAGAACCAGAAACAGTGTTTGTGCGGACTGGGGACAGGGCATGGGCCAGGGAGCATCCAGAGAGCCTTCAGGGGGATTAATATTGCTCCTGGAGGCCCCAGGCTGGCTTATGGGTCGGCAAAACCCTCCCGCTCATCCAAAGCCATCTTTCTGCCCTGGCTCACCTAGCGGCATGATGGAGAGGTATTTCCCCCGGAACTTGCTGGAGATGGTGATCTCCTGCCAGAGGCTCCAGCCATGCTTGGAGAACACGTAGTGCGCAGCCGATGGCGGGTGGTGGCTCACCTGAGGCCGGACCCACAGGACATGAGCGTCTTCTAGACTCGGCCTAGGCCTGCCCCCAACCCCACCCTGAGCCCAGTGCAAACTAGCTCTGTGGTCCTGGGAGCCACGGACACACGTCAGGCACTCACCCCCACCACCTGCCCTGGAAAGGACAGCGCTCTTGCGGGAAAGCAAGGGTGTGGCTATGGGAGGGCATTAGGCTTTACCGGGGGCTTCATGCCCACTTTCTAGTTAACCTGCCCATCGCCTGCAGAAGTTTCATCTGCCGTGCTGGGTTACACTGAGGAGGCCCAGGACCAGGAAGCCATTTCAACCAAGGGGCAGAGCTGGGCCCTGCCTCCTGCCAGCCTGGCTCCAGAGCCAGAGTCCAGGCCAGTGTCCTGTCCTGCCTGCCCAGCACCTCTGCCCCGTCCTCTCCAGCACTGGACACCCTGACTATGGCCTCACTGGCCAGGACACCATCAACTTTCCCTTGTCTGGTGCTCATTTCTGTGACTCCTTTAGTCACAAGGTTAGGAGGCAGCCTCTCCCAGCCTCCCGTCTCACAGCCCTGCCCAGAACTGCAGCCGTGGGCTCCAGCCTCACCGCACACCTCCACTTGAACGGCTCCCCAGACTGCACAGAGCTCCTGACACTCCCCGTCAGCAGTACTACGCCCTCCCCACACCCCACACACACACCCGGGGCAAACTCAAGGACGTGACCCCAGCGACCTGGCCCTGGTGCTCCGCATCATCCCCTCCTTCTCAGGCAGATGATGTAGCCGGTCCAGCTGCTCATACCACACGCTCTAGAGTCATCCCACATTTCTCATCTAATCCTTAGCAAACACTGGCCGCACTTCAAAACCGCATCCAGAATCATCCAGAATGCCCCTTCCCCCACCCCGCCTCCAGGCTTCAATTGATGGTGCCAAAGCCTCGCCATCCTCCCTGCTCCAGCCTTACACCCCATGCTGCACTCTCCCCAAAGCATCCAGGGAGGGGCTCCCCATAAAACTGCCCCCTCTGCCCTGCTGCGACACCTCCCATACAGAGAAAAGCCATAGGCTTCCTGCCGCCTGCCTCCTCTTCTTTGACCTTGTCTCCTCCTTTCTCCCTCACTGTGTCAGCCATTGCTCTGGACTACCCCTTCCTGAAAGAGCCAGAGCCATCCACATATACAGTACCTGTTCCCCACCCTCTGCTCCATGAGAATAGGTACCCAGCTGTACCCTCAACACCTGAGCAGCCCTTGGCACATCACAGATACTCGATCAGCTCTGTTCAGCGAAGAAATGCACTCAGTGGTTCAGGCCAGGAACTCTGGGGTCATTCCTGCTGCTTTCCCCAGCGTCCCTCCCACACCTAAAGTCAGCAGATCCCTGCTCTACCTTCTAAAAGTGCCTAAGCCTGACCTCCCACGGCCCCTGGTCCCACCTCCTACAGGTCCCTGCAGCAGGCAGAGCACACCTTTGAAATCAGCCATCAGATTGTGAGCTGTCTGCTTTCTGAGCTCAACCCTCAGGCCCAGAGCAGCACCCAGCACACAGTAGATGCTCAGTGGCAGCCCGACCCAGAATCTATCCTGGGCACCTTCACCCAGTGCCTTCCAGGTCCTCCCAGCAGCCAGTGAAGCATCAAAAGAATCACCCCCCTTCAGACAAGGATGCCAGGGCTCGGGCTGAGATGCCATTGCTGAGGCTCCCAGCCTGGGGGCCCAGTTTTGGCTCCGCCCTGTGGGGAGAACATACGTCCCTGCCAGGAAGGCCTGGAGAAGGAATGGAGAGAATGGAGGCCAGCTGAGCCCTAACTTAGGGCAGGACCTGGGCCTCCATCGTCACTGACGATAGCCCCGTGGGGCATGGGCGGCTCCCTGCCCGCTGCCTTTTAGCTCAGTGGTGACCCCGTGCTCTAGCCCACTGGACTCTCTGATGGTGCCCTGCAGGCACCCCCCCACACCCGCCACACACACACGCTTCCTGGCTAAGGGGAGTCCTCCCCCCCATGAAACTGACCTCATCCAACTGCCCTCCCACATGACCCTCACTGACCTGCTCGCAGAGGGAGCGCAGGCCCATGTCATCCAGACGGTCCAGCTCAAAGGTCTCGCCCAGCATGGGGTTGAAGGGCTTGGCGATGCGGTGAACGGTGGTGGAGTAGGAGGACACGGAGAAGGCGGCCACCAGGCACATCTGCTCCACCGAGTTGGTGCAGTGCACCGCCTTGTCCAGCAGGTGGTGGTACTCCAGGTCCTCCGTCAGCCGCTGGAGCATGGACAGGGGCTCGTTAAAGTTGACCTGTGGGCGGGTGGGCGGGTCAGGTCAGGGGTCTCTCAGGCCATCCTCCACTCCCAGCACAGACCTGGGCCTGACTGGCACGGCAGTCTTGGGCAGCCTTGCTTTTCTCAGTCAGGGACTTCACTGCTCAGACCACCTTCACCTAAAACCGTAGCCCTCTTTGCTTGCCTGCCTCCTGGCCCTTCCTGCTGTTTTCTCCATATTTTCTGCCTGTTTTCAGCTCTTAATCACTTTCTAACCTGCTGCATCTTGCAGATTTCTGTTACGGTCGGGCACCCCTCCTAGGATGTAAACGCCACAAAGGCCAGGGTCTCTGGCTTGTTTTCAGTGATGAATCATAGGGATCAGGGAGTGAGTGAAGGAACGAATGAGTGAGCGAATGGGTGAAGGGGGCTTCCTTGTGTTCTGAGCTCTTAAGCAAGTTTCCTTTCCTGGGTCACGCAGCGAAACCAGGTCTGGTTTGGAGCTCCACCCACCCCCCAATGGAGATGCCACTGTGGTCCAGCAGCATGAGGACACCAGCCCTGTCAAGCCAGGTGGTGACCTTGCTGCAGTGGGCACCAGGGCAGCGCCAGGCACGGAGGAGGGCCCACCTGGCCCCAGCCAGCCCCGCCCCTCCCGCCAGGGCAGGACGTGCTCCGCGGGTCCCTGGGTCTGATCAGCACAAAGCCCCTCTGGCTCCTTCTCTCTGAGCCTGTGACTTCTGCTCTGGGGGGATTTCCACCCTGGAAAGTGACACCCAGGGCTGCCTGTACTTCCCACAGGCCATAATTTCCCGTCCACGCACAAGAAAACAGCCCTCTGGGGCCGCCCTGCCCCAGCGCCCTACCGGCATGGGGATCTTGGAGAGCTCCCTGCCAATGCAGTTCTTCATGATGCTCCAGAGGTTAAGGCTGTAGTTGGGCTTGTCCGGGATGCGGACACGCCTCTTGACTTTGGGAGGACCCTTGGGCACAAGTGAGGCACCATCTAGCACCTGCCAGAGAAGTAGAGTGTGCGCATCAGCAGAGGACAGAGGGCCCCCAAGGCCGCACCCTCACTTCTGACCCAGTGCGGTCTGAGGACAAGGCCTACACCGCACATTGCTGGCGGAGGGGCAGGCTCTGTCTGAGCTCAGATGAAGGTACCCAGGGTGTAAGACCCCCCCCCCGGGGGGGCCCGAGCTCCAAGTGCTGGCTTCCCTCCTAACCCCCCTGGGGGTCCCCCTGACTCACATTGTCTGAGGTCCATTCCACGGAGCCTGTGGTCCCACTCTCAGCCTTTCTGTGGAAAACACAAAAGGGAAGGCAAATTATTTACAAATCGAGGCTCTTGGGGACCCGGCCACCTTCTATCCAGCCCCCTCCTTCAGGTCCATGGGGCAGACTTCGTCTCCAATGGGGACATCTCTTGCTCAGGACTCAGGTGGGGCTGAGGGACCTGGGGCATCGATTTGGAGGGGCTCCCGCCCACTGGTGCTCAGTGGCAGCAGCCGTCCAGCAAGGTCTTCTCCAGGGTCCCCATGTAACCCCCTCCTGGGGACTGGTTGACCTCTGGGAGAGCCCCTGCAGCCCCATGGATACCCCCCATCCTTACTGTGCTGGTATGATTCTCACACTGGACTGGGGTTCAGGAAAGGAAGAAATGGGTTGGATACATCTCTGTGCCATGGAGGACTTGTGGTGAGATGGTGGCCAGAGCAGCAGGGGGCACTATGGCTGAGGGAGCCCCCAGGAGGTGTGACTGGGCCAGCCGGGTCAGGGGGCACCTGGCAGCCGGGCCTCTGGTGAGAAGAACCCACCTGGCTCTCTGGAGAGAAGAGGGGGGAGGCACTGTAGACCAGGGGACACCCTGGCAGAGGACCTGCCCACTGTCCCAGTGTAGCTGCAGCAGGAGGTGGAGGCTGTGGGAGTCTAGGGGCTGTACTGGGAACCAGGGAGCTAAAGAGCGTTGAGCATGGGGTCACCTGCTTGCTGGTCAGGTGGGAGCAGAAGGGCCTGGGCTGTCACCAGGGTGTGGAAGGCAGCCAGGGTGGGGCACAAAGAAGGCGAAGCCTAGGTCCTGGGGGCGCTCCAGGTATGGAGGAGTTGGGTGGGGAGCCAGAGGGAGCCTGAGCAGGACCTGCCTGGCCTCAGAGCCCAGAGGGTGACACCACCAAGCAATAAAATGGAAGGAAGTTCAGAGTGGCCAAGCTGTGCTAATTTTGAGAGCAATATAAGCAATTCAAAAATATTACTGGGGAAATGCAGTGCCATTACCTGCCAGCCCTTTTAGTGTCAGGACCTAAAGCAATCTGTTGAGAACAAACAGTCCTGGTGAGTAGAGAACCGCTAGTTATATTAAATGTATGCTCAGGCCCCAAGTGCTGCCCTCTGACCGCAGCCCTGGCGCCCACCCGTCTCACTCTCTCCCCTCCACATGTACTGCCAGCTCGGTCACCTATGGGCACCTCCTAAGGGTCCCAGGGCATGTGGCAACATGGCTTTTCGTGCTAGTAACTGCCTTGATTATGATAATGTGCATTTGGAAGGATCCTGAGAAAGCAGGCATTTATGAAAAATGAAACAAAGTCTTGGAAATAGAAAATGGAAGAGGCTTTCTGCAACTCTGGTCGCTCTGGAAGGCTGACACAGTGGGCAGGGTGGGGACCCTGTGTGGTTCTGGGGCAGGAACTGAATGCAGCCAAAATCCTGTGCTTCAGCTCCACTTAAAATGAAATCCTGATATAAACGCTATTTGGACAGTTTTGAATTAAAAACAGAACGAATCTAAGCAAAAATACCATCTGGAGCAAGACTTAAGAAAGAAAATCCAAGTGCAAAGAAAAACAGATGGAGCAGAACAGGGGGACAGGCTGACCCAGGAGAGGTTCCTTCCAGGCAGTGGCCTGGCTGTGGGCCCACCTGTCCTCCTTGGCCTCGGTGATCACGGTGATGTAGGACGTGGAGTCTTCCATGGCATCGAAGTACTCAGTATCTTCATCTTCCTCACTGTCCTCACCTTTGGTGGTTAAGAGGCTTCCTAGAGACACATGGAGCCACCGCCTCAATTTGCAGCTTCAAAAATCACAGCACCCTAGGCTCCTCGTCCCCCCCCCACCTTAGTCACCCCGCTGTGGTGCCCGTGCTCCCTTTCTTGGAACATGCTTTCCTTCTGCTCAGAGCCTCCCTCCTTCCAGAAGCTTCCCCTGATCTCTAAACATGCTGGTCAGTCTCTCTGTGGCCTGGCTTCCCTTTCTGACGGACCCCCTTTCCAGGGTACCCATGACCTTGAGCCTGAGGTAAAGTGAGTGGCCAGCTGGTTCCCAGGCAGCCCTGCTCCAGAGGGCACAGCTGGGCTCTCTGTGCCCATCATGGCAGAGGGACTACCAGGGCACACTGGCAGCCAGAGTTGACCAGGGCAAACTGGGTGTGGGCATGAGGGGTATGTGTATGGCAGCTGCATGAGCTGAGCCAGCTGGCAGAGGCGACTTTGAGGGTGGGGTGGATGGGGCACAGAGGCCATCCTGGCCCGCTCACCCTCGCTGAAGCTCTTGGGGTTGGAGGTCCGGCCCGGGGCGCTGCGGAAGGCGCGTTCGAGGCTGTTGTGCTGCTTGGCCAGCTGCTCGATGGTCTCCTCCAGGTGGACGCGCTGCTCCTGCTCATACTGCAGAGCACGCTGCCATTTCCGGCTGTGCGTCTCTGCTAGTGCCAGGAAGTCCCTGCAGGCCTGGGGAGAGGGCATGACCTGTGAGCACAGGGCCTAGTGTCTCTCCTCTCCCTCTACCAGGTGAGTCAGAAACACCTCGGCTGCCCCTATGGCTTCTGTGGCCTCCTGGGCACCTGGATTTCTCAAGCCTGGCATCTTCCCTGGTCAGTGCCCCACAGTCAGGATGCCGTTCAGGAGCACCAAACCCCAGTTTTTGCTGGTCATGCTGCCTCGCTGGCAGCAGCTAGGTTTGCAGGGTGTTCCTCAGGGCAGGGCCTGTGCTCTCAGCTGCTCATCCCCGCTTGTGCTGACCTGAAGTTTGTCCCACCTTGTCCCCACTGAAACCAGTTCAGCTCTGGCAGCTCAGCCCAGACCCTGCTTTGGGAGAGAAGAAAGGGAAGCCACCTTCTCTACTGTCTGGCTCAGAGGTAAAGGGTCTTGTCTGGCAGAGCAACTGGCACTGGAACTTTCCACGAAGTTACGTCAAAGGCTGTACCACGTAAACTCTGCTCTTAAGGTTTCCCCTTCAAACTTGTGGCCTACTATGACACCCAGATTCTTTTCAGCTTCCTGGGTCCATAGGTGGTCCCAGCACACTCTTAGGAAGCAGGGGATGGTCGTTCTACCCCTGTCATCATAGTGGACCTCAGCTGTCCGTGGAGGGCAGCGAGGTCCAAGCTGGGCACCTCTGAACTTGCCCTTTCTGGACCCTTTAACAAGGTTGGAAGGGACACAGTTCCTGACCCAACCTGCATCAGCGGCCTGGATCCGCCACTCTCCAATACCCCCTCCCACCAGCTGCTGGGCTCCTCATACATCATGCTCGGTCTGACCCTGAGGGTTAGAGACCTGATTCCTAGAGGGAGAGAGGCATGTGGCTCCTCGTCTGTGACATGGACCACACTGCACTCCTTGAAGGGCTGTCAGGAGGAGCCAGGGAGGTGATGGGGAGCTTGGGGAGAGGGAGGAGTGATGGACACAACCTCCGTCACAGCCGGTGCCTAGAACGTACCTATCCACCAGCCACTTCCCACTGCTCCTCAGGCCTCTCCCGCATCCCCCCAGGGAAAGCTCCCACACACCTTGGTCTGACCCCCAACACTGGCCTCTGCAAGCTCACATCTGCAATTTAGCTTCTCCAGTAACTGCCTGGTTCTCTTCTGCCCACAGAATCCCCCAGACTCAGCCACTGCTCCAGTGCATTTGCTGGATGAGTGAATGTCCTACTTGGGGGTGGGTGTCCTGGACCCCCGCAGGAGAGGAGTGATGGGTGGGCACCTCCTGGGCCCCGCTGCTCTCCCCCTACAAGGGAGCCAAACCCTGTGCTGACCTGACTTAGTGGAAAGGGCCCCGGACTGGGCTCCAGAGGGCTGGCTGCTCAGCTGACCCCGGGCACGGTGCTCTCCCCTTAACAAGCCCTCCCAGGCACTGTCCCTCTGTTGTCCTATCTTGTCTCACTCCCCAGCTCTGGGCAGAGTAGGCAGGGCTCCCCTCAGGCTGATGTGGGAAAGGAGGCCCGAGGAAGCCAGCAAGTGTGGTGGAAAAGGGTGCATGGTCAGGAGTGGGAAGTCCCCTGAGCCCACGTCCCGTCTGTGAGCCCATCAGCCATGCCCTACAGGGTACCCCCTCAGCTCACCCAGCAAAATCCCCAAGGTGTGGGGAGCAGGGTCTTCCCTGTTTGACAGATGAGGAAACTGAGACTCAGTTCCCAGAAGTTCCCCCTGCAAGGCTCTGGGGAGAAGGCGTTGTCAAGGGCTCCTGCCTCCCTGGCAGGTCTGGTCCCTGCCCGGCCACACCTAAGCCTCCATAACCCGCTTCTACAGAAGGGGCAGGGATTTGTGGTGACAGGTGTCCTGGACAGGCTGCGGGGAGGGAGAGCCTTTCATGGGCAAGGAAAGAAATCTCCTTACGCACTTAGGCTCTGGAGGTGACAGAGGCAATGTCTGAGGCTGTTGCAGGGCTATTTTGGGTCTATAAGGCTCGTGCGCTGGTGCGGAGCTGCAGTCACTGGCTACCGTGTGATGCAGAGACCCTGGGTAGGCCTAGGGAGACCTTGTGACCTGGAGCTAAGCCTTCACTGCCCTGGGTCCCACAGTGGCCTCCAGTTCTGCCTGGTCCCTGCCGTTTCCTCATCACTGCAGGCCTCAGGGTGGAGGCAGACATCTGCCATGACAGCAGACATGGCAACCACCACCCCCTTGCCACCCGGCAGCCAGGCCAAGTATCTGCTGGGTCTGCACTGGCAAGTTAAAAGGCGGCAGTGGTAGGGCAGGAGGGGAGGGTGTCCCTCTAGGCACTGAGTAATGGCCCACACCCTTTCAGGAGTCCTGTGAGATGAGAGGGCAGGGACCCTCCCCCATCCCATAGGCAGTGAAATGGAAGCCCTAAGATGGCACGGCGGGAGGCACCAGACCCAGATCCCAGGTCCTCAACCCAGAGCTCTGTCCATCCCGAGCTGCTACTCCCAAGTGACCCGTGTCCATGCCATCCTTGCTTCCTCCGACACCCCAACCCTAAGCTTGGCCCAAGTAGCCACTCAGGTTTGTCTGGGCTCCTGCCACCTGTTTGCTGACCAAGGAAGGAGTCATAACAGCAGGGCACCAGTTAACTTTGCTTCTGCCCAGACAGCTCTCGAGGCCACTGAGCTGTATGCACAGTGCCGTCTGAAACTTGCTCAAGAGGCCTGGCACTTGTCTCCCTAAGTGGGTGCCTGGCACCGCTTCAGGCAAGTGCCTTGCTGGGTCCTCCCGTCCCCCAAGATAGAGCCCCAGGGAGGAAGGGCTGCCCAGGAGAGGGGGGCAGAACAGGACCCCAGGCCCACACGAGGTGACGCCCCCTTGCCTTCCTGTCTTGGAGAGAGGGAGCAGGGGCTGAGGCTGCGTCACGCACGGAGCTTTGCCACAGGCGAGGCACATGACTGGTGCTTCACGGTTTTCTGGTTCTTAGGGTCTATGGGTGCCCCGCGTGGTGGCACTTTGCCTGCCCCACCCAGTTCTACTCGCGATTGCACAAGGCTTCTCGCCTCTGCCCTTGCCTTCCCTTAGCACTACCTGCCTCCTACCTGCCACCATCACTCCCTGACAACCCTCTACAGCTCCTGCAGTCATCTCTCTGCCTGTGAGTTTTAACACAGATGGGTACTTTGCTGTTGTATAATGCATGGCATTTAAAACAAAGCTTGTAAAAGAGCCATAAACAACAGTATAAAATAGTATCCAAGAGTCATGGTAAATAATTTCTATAAACTCAGAGGGTACTGCATGGCCTCTGAGCTTCCGAGCCACAAAAGCAAAGACGGACAGATACCCAGCAAGGACCTACTGTATATATAGCACAGGAAACTATTCTCAATATCTTGTGATAATCTATAAGGGAAAAGAATCTGAAAAAGTATATATGTGTACGTATATGTATAACTGAATCACTTTGCTGTACAGCTGAAATTAATAAAACATTGTAAATTTACTATACTTCAATGAAGAAATTAAACTTAAAGCAAAGAGGGAAAGGTGATCTTGGTGCGAAGATGTCAGGCTTCCTTCCTCCTACCCTTGACATTTATGAAGCTCTAAATACTAGAGAAAGGACCGTTTTTTCTTCCAAGAGAAAATGGAGTGTTTGTTTTATTTCCTGGGACAGCTGACAGCCTCTCACAGACCTTACCCCAAGTCCTATCCACACTCCTCCCCAGGCCCCTCCTCCCTTACGCTCTTCCTCACAGGCGGCCGGGCGTATTCCTCGTCTGGCTCAACCCCAAACACACCTGCTTACTCTGCTGCCCCCACGCCCAGCCTCAGACCACGCAGGCAGGGCTGTCGGGGTCACTGTCATGAGCATTGAGGTGGCCGTTTTAACAGCGCACCCGAGGAGGGGATGGAGGCACAGGGAGGCCAGAGGACGACTGTGTGTGCAGGGCCAGGGTCCAAGTCCCCATGGACTCCACCTGCAAGCCTCCCAGGGTAGAGAACCTGTGCCGTCATGGTTCATATCTTGTCGTGCTAGATCCTCATCCCTGTCTGGGTGCCCCTGGATGCGGTGAGGGGGTCCCGTGGCCTTTCAAGAATGGAACTGGGCTCCTGAAGACACTAACAAGGATGTTGGGGAATAACCCTGTTCAGGCAATGGGACCTGGTCCTTGTTTGGCGCCCCCTGCCTCCCAGCACCCGGCCCTGCCCCTGAGGCTGTTGCCCACACACCCAGGGCTGCTGGCTAACAACTGGGGGGCCTCTGGCTTGCTGCTACTGCAGGGCAGGCTGATGTGGAGCAGCAGAGGGACAGGAAGTCAAATCCCCAAGAGAGCTGGGGCCTTATTCGGGCCACATGTGGCTGGACTGGGGACATGAAGATCTGCTAGTGTCAGCGTTGCCTGAGGAGGGGCACGGTGGCAGCAACTGTATCCCAGTATCGAGGGGCCCATGCAGCTGGACCAGGGCTTTTGCTGCTGCCAATCGTGGCAGGGGGGTCATCTGAAGGAGATGAGCAGCCCTGGTCACCCTGTGTGCTGTGCAGAGCCCGCCTGCCCCTCTGCCCCAAGGTGCCTACCTGGCGTCCATCCCCAACTGCGCCGCTTTCCCCTGAGGCTGCCGCCCTTCTCCAGGCCCCACCCTGGCCAGTGCCCTGAAATGCTGAGCTGGGCTGTGCACTGTGAGCTCACTAAGCTGGATTAAGCCTGGGGCCCGGCGATGGGCGGACGGCTGGGGGTGGCTCCCAGGGGCCCAGGGAGGGCCTGGCTGACCCTGGCCCTGGACATGGTCACACCTGCCCTGAGCACTGCCGCAACCCTCAGCTCATGCTGGCCCTGAACAGGAGCAAAGCCCCGGGCTGCCCCAAACCCCTCACCCACCACACTGGGCCAGCATCCAGGCCCCTCATGGCGCTGCCTTGCTGCCCACAGGCAGGCCCATAACCTCCTGGTATTCTCGTGAGGTCAAAAGAGGGCCGAACCCCAGGACTTATGCAGATTCCCCGATTCTGTGACCCATTGGGGTGACTGTCCTCTGACTGGGAACAGGGTTCTAGTCTCCCAGCCCCACCCCTTCCTCCCACCCCCTGTTCAGAGGGTTTCCAGATGAAGAGGTGCTGGGTCCTGTGGGTGGGGGGAGAGGGCGTGGGGATGCGATGCCTAAAGCCGAGTGAGAAGCAAAAATCCCAAGGTGGAAAAGGCAGCCCGCACTCCTGCACTGGACTGCCCGTTAGGGACTCTCCCTTCCCAGAAGTTGGGCCTGTGACGGGGCTGCGAGGGCTGCCCACCTGGGGAAGTGCGTCGGGGCCAGGCTGTGTAAGCTCTAAGGGGAATGGCTGCTGGTCACCCTGCCAGGTGTCACATGGGACAGATGTAGAGTATGTCCGAGCTGGAAACCTTGCCCAGCTGTGCCCTGGAGGAAGGCGGCCAAACGCTAATCGCTTTTGCTGGTCCTAATCCTAATCTCCACGATGACCTCACTGCCCCCAGTGTGAAGGAGCCAGCAGGGCTTGCGGGCAGCGGCCTGGGTCTCATGCCTGCCAGCATGTGGCCCAGGAAGCCTCTCAAGCTCCAGGAAGGTCTGCAGAGCCTGGACCCCCCCTAAGGTCCAGTGGCTCCTTAGAAACCTTGTCTCTTGCACGGTCACTGCCATCCTAGCTGGACCCTGAGAAGGTGCCAGAGAACTGCTGGACGTTGGGTGGGAAGCCCTCAGAGTCACAGAGGATGTGGGGACATCAGCCAAATGTCTGGTGGTTTGGGCCAGGCAGGTGCCCTGGGCCAAGAGGGCCAGCTCAGTGACTGCCTCCAGTCATTGGCACATAGCAGGTCCTGGTGACCCTGCTCCTGGGACGGAGGTGGGGGGTGGAGAAAGGGCCATGTTTCCGCCTGCAGCACCTTCCAGGGGGCTGATGGCCACGTGACTGGCCTGCAGTGGCTCTCAGCTTCAGGGCTCCCAGGTCAGGTGGCCAGGGCTGAGGCTGCCCCACCAACTACCTCACCACAAGGATCGTCACAGGGGCAGCATCACTGTGGACCTGCCAATCATTGGTCTATGGCACCAAAGGCAGTGAATAGGAGAAAACTGTGTAGAGTCACAGTTCTCTGAGCCCCTCTGTGTGGCCAGCAGCTCACGTCATGGACATATCAGGGTCAGCAGGTTCTCTCCCTCCCCTCCCACCTTGGAGCAGCAAGCCGGCCTCAGTACACACCTCCCGGTGGCAGGAAGGGGCTGAGATTCAGGCTGGGACTGCCTGGCTCAGAGGCAGTCACTCTGGAAGAAGCACAGCCATCTCAGGCTCCAAGACTAAGAGCAAGGCCCCCAGGAAACGCAATGGGAGTGCTGGGCTCTCCTGGGGGTGCCTCTGGCACAGACCCAGCCACACCACGCAGACACCACCCTCTGGCCCCTCAGGCTGAGCAGGTCCCAGAATCATGCCATCTCCTTAGTGGCCCTCAGCACAGGGGCCAGTCCTTCCCAGACACTGAAGGGACAGTCACAGCTTCTCCTCCATTTGACCCACTCTCAGCACTGCAGAGGCAGCTTCTTACTTCAGTTCAAACTTTAAAATAGCTCTTTCCACATTCAAAATAGTTTACCTTTCAGAGACAGGATTAAGATGGTAGAATAGGACTGGAGCTCACCTTCTCTCAAAAAAGCAACATTACAACCAACTGCTGAACAACCTTCAACAAAATAGACTGAAAACTATCAAAAAATATATCCTACTCCAGAAGACAGAGAGGAGGCCATATCAAGACGGCAGGAGGGGTGATTACACAATATAAGCAACCCCATACATGCCAGGTGGGCGGCCCATAGACTGGAAAGTAACTATATTACAGAGGCTTACCCACGGGAGTGAGAATTCTGAGCTCTCCACCTCAGGTCCCCACACCTGCGGATCTGGTATTGGGAGGAGGAGCTCCCAGAGCATTTGGTGTTGAAGGCCAGTGGGGTATGTGTGCAGGAGCTCCACAGGACTGGAGGAAACAGAGACTCAACTATTGAAAGGTGCACACAGGCTTTCATGTGCACTGGGTCCCAGGGCAAATCAGAGACTCCATAGGAATCTGGGGCAGACCTGCCTGCAGCTCTTGGAGATCTCCTGGGGAAACAGGGGGTGTCTATGGCTTGTCATGGGGGAAGGACATTGGAGGAAAAGGTTTCAGAAATAATCATCAGTGTGACCTCCTCTAGAGTGGCCATTTTGGAAAAATATGGCCCCACCCATCAAGGCTGAGAAGCCCCAGGCCAAACAACAAACCAGGTGGGAACAGAGCCCCACCAATCAGCAAAAAGGCTGCCTAAGACCCCCCTACCCTCTAATCACACTGAGACAAAGCCCCACCCACCAGAGGGATAAGACTCGACTCCACATACCAGTGGGCAGGCACCAGTCCCTCCCATCAGGAAGCCTGCAGCAAGCGCCCATACCAACTTCAGCCACAAGGGAGGCAGACATCAGAAGCAACAGAGGCTATAATGCTATTGTCTGCTAAAAGGAGAGCACACCAAAAATTTATACAAAATGAAAAGGCAGAGAATTACAACTCAGATAAGGGAACAAGAAAAAAAAAACAACAACAGAAAAACAGTTAAGTGATCTGGAGATCATCAACCTCCATGAAAAATACTTTTTTATTTTTTTTATTTTTTGCCTTTTGTCATTTCAGGGCCGCACCCTCGGCATGTGGAGGTTCCCAGGCTAGGGGTCTAATCGGAGCTGTAGCTGCCGGTCTATGCTGCAGCCACAGCAATGCAGGATCCAAGCCGTGCCTGCAACCTACACCACAGCTCACAGCAACGCCAGATCGTTAACCCACTGAGCAAGGCCAGGGATCGAACGCGCAACCTCATGGTTCCTAGTCAGATTCGTTAACCACTGAGCCAAGATGGGAACTCCACGAAAAATACTTTAGATTAACGATAGTAATAAATTGGAGGCAAAGACTGATAAATTACAAGAAACACTAAGCAAAGAAATAGAAGATTTAAAGATTAAGCAATCAGAGATGCAAAACAAAACTAAAATAAAAAATCCACTAGAAGGAACCAAGAGCAGAATACAGGAGGCAGAGGAACGAATAAGCAAGGTGGAAGGCAGACTAGTGGAAATCACTGATGTGGAACAGAAAAGAGAAAAAAGATTGAAAAGAAATGAAGACAGTCTCAGCGAACTCTGGGACAATTTGAAATGCACCAACATCCGTATTATAGGGGTGCCAGAAGGAGAAGAGACAGAGAAAGGGCCAGGTGCCCTATAAAATAAACCCAAGGAAGAACACCCCAAGACACATATTAAACTGACCAAAATTAAAGACGAAGAGAAAATATTTAAAGCTACTAGGGAAAAGAAACAAACAACATACAAAGGAACCCTGACAAGGCTACTGGCTGATTTTTCAGCAGAAACTTTACAGGCCAGAAGGGAGTGGCACAATATACGTAAAAACGATGAAAGGAAAAAAACCTCCAACCAAGATTACGCTACCCAGCAAGGCTCTGATTCAGATTCAAAGGAGAAATCAAAAGCTTTATAGACAAGCAAAAGCTAAGAGAATTTAGCACCACTAAACCAGCTCTACAACAAATACTAAAGGAAGTTCTCTAGGTGGTAAAGAAAAGGCCACAACTAGAAACAAAAATATTACAAATGACAAGGCTCACCAGTAAAGACATATATATAGTAAAGGTAGGAAATCATCCACACACAAATATGCCACCAAAACCAGAATTGTGAGAAGAGGAGGTTACAAATGCAGAATACTGGAGATGCACTTGTAATTAAGAGATCAATAACTTAAAACAATCTGGCATATAGACTCCTATATCAAAACTTCATGGTAACTGCAAACCAAAAATATCCAATAGATGCAGGCACAAATAAGAAAAAGCAATCCAAACACAACATTAAAGATAGTCATCAAACCATAAGAGAAGAGAACAAGAAGGGAAGAAAAAAGACCAACAAAAACAAATGCAAAGCAATTAATACAATGGCAATAAGAACATACATATCCATAATTACCTTAAATGTAAATGGACTGAATGCCCCAACCAAAAGATGTAGACTGGCTGAATGGATGTAAAAATAAGACCTATATATATGCTGTCTTCAAGAGACCGACTTCAGTTCTAGGGACACATACAAATTGAAAGCAAGAGTATGGAAGAAAATATTCCATGCAAATGGAAATCAAAAGAAAGCTGGAGCAGCAATACTCATATCAGACAAAATAGACCTTGAAATAAATATTATAAGAGGCAAAGAAGGACATCACGTAATGACCGAAGGATCAATCCAAGAAGAAGACATAACAATTGTAAATATACATGCTCCCAACATAGGCTCATCTCAATATATAAGGCACCTGCTAACAACCTTAAAAGGGGAAATTGACAATAACACAAAAGTAAGCAGGTGACTTTAACACTCCACTTACAGCAAAAGACAGATCATCCAGACAGAAAAACAACAAGGAAACACAGGCCTTAAATGATGCATTAGACCAGATGGACTTAATAGATATTTATACAACATTCCATCCCAAAGCAGCAGAATACACATTCTTCTCAGGTGCACATGAAACACTCTCTAGGATAGATCACATCCTGGGCCACAAATCAAGACTCGGTAAATTTAAGAAAATTAAAATCATATCAAGCATCTTTTCCAACCACACTATATGACCAGAAATCAACAAGAAAAAAACTGCAAAAAACACAAACACGTGGAGACTAAACAACATGCTGCTAAACAACCAATGGATCACTGAAGAAATCAAAGAGGAAATTTAAAAATACCTAGAATTTTGAGTTCCCATTGTGGCTCATGGAAACAGAGCTGACTAGCATCCATGAGGACGCAGGTTCAATCCCTGGCCTTTCTCTGTGGGTTGAGGATCTGGCATTGCTGTGAGCTGTGGTTTAGGTCAGATGTGGCTCAGATCCCACACTTCTGTGGCTGTGGCCAGCAGCTATAGCCCTAATTTGACCCCTAGCCTTGGGACCTCCAAATGTCACGGGTGTGGCCCTAAAAAGACAAAAAAAAAAAAAAAAAAAAACTAGAAGCAAGTGACAATAAAGATACAACAATCCAAAACCTATGGGATTTAGCAAAAGCAGTTCTAAGAGGGAAGTTTATAGCAATACAAGCCTATCTAGGGAAACAAGAAAAATCTCAAATAAATAACCTAACTTTATACCTAGAGCAATTAGAAAAAGAAGAACAGAAAAAACCCAAAGTTAGCAGAAGGAAAGAAATCAGAAAGATCAGAGCAGAAATAAATGAAATAGAGGGAGTTCCCACTGTCGCTCGGTGGAAATGAATCTGACTAGCATCCATGAGGACATGGGTTCTATCCCTGGACTCTCTCAGTGGATTAAGGATTGCCACGGGCTGTGGTGTAGACTGCAGACTCGGCTCAGATTCCCCATTGCTGTGACTGTGGCCACAGCTCCGATTCGACCCCTGACCTGAGAACCTCCATATGCTGTGAATGTGGCCCTAAAAAGCAGGGGGCAAAAAAAAAAAAGAAAAAGAAAAAGAAAGATAGAAAGAAAGGAAGAAATAGGAATGTAGGAATGAAGAAAACCATAGGATAGATCAATGAAAGTAAAAGCTGGTTCTTTGAAAAGATCAACAAAATTGATAAACTATTAGCCAGACTCATCAAGAAAAAAAGAGAGGACTCAAATCAATAAAATTAAAAATGAAAAAGGAGAAGCTACAATGGACATCACAGAAATACAAAGGATCCTAAGAGACTACTACAAGCAACTATATACCAATAAAATGGACAACCTAGAAGAAATGGACAAATTCTTAGAAAAGTGCAATCTTCCAAGACTAAATCAAGATGAAATAGAAAAGATGAACGGACCCATCACAAATACTTAAATTTAAACTGATTAAAAAATCTTCCACCATCAGAGCCTCCATGCCTGCCTGCTTGCATCTCTCACAAGCATCCTATCCTAATAAATCTATTTCTTGCCTATCCAAAAAAAAAAAAAAACTTCCATCAGTAAAAGTCTAGGACCAGATGGCTTCACAGGTGAATTCCATCAAACATTTAGAGAAGAGTTAACACCTATCCTTCTGAAACTATTCCAAAAATTGCAGGGGAAGGAACATTCCCAGACGCATTTTATGAGGCCACCATCACCCTGATACCAAAACCAAAGATATAACAAAAAAGAAAATTACAGGCCAATGTTACTGATGAGCATAGATGCAAAAATCCTCAACAAAATATGAGCAAACTGAATCCAGCAATACATTAAAAGGATCATACACCATGAGCAAGTGGGATTTATCCCAGGGATGCAAGGATTTTTCAATATTCACAAATCAGTCAATGTGATACACATTAACAAACTGAAGAATAAAAACATATGATCCTCTCAATAGATGCTGAAAAAGCTTTTGACAAAATCCAACACCCATTTCTGATAAAAGCCCTCCGGAAAGTAGGCATAGAGGGAAACTACTTCAACACAATAAAGATCATATATGACAAACATTTAACTAACATCACTCTCAATGGTAAGAAGCTGAAAGAATTCCCACTAAGATCGGGAACAATACAGGGATGTCCACTCTCTCACTACTATTCAATATAGTTTAGGAAGTCCTGGCCACGGCAATCAGAGAAGACAAATTTGGAATAAAAGGAATCCAAATTGGAAAGGAAGAAGTAAAACTGTCACTGTTTGCAGATGACATGACACCATACCTAGAGAATCCTAAAAACGCTACCAGAGACTGTTAGAGTTCATCAATGAATTTGGTAAAATTGTAGGATACAAAATTAGTACACAGAAATTAACCGCATTTCTATATATTAATGAAAGATCAGAAAGAGAAATTAGGAAAACAATCCCATTTACTGTTGCATCAAAAATAATGAAATATCTAGGAATAACCCTAACTAAAGAGACAAGAATCTATACTCTGAAAACTATTAGATGCTAATGAAAGAAATCAAAGATGATACAAACAGATAGAGATATACCAGGCTCTTGGATTGGAAGAATCAATATTGTTAAAATGGCTATACTACCCAAGGCAATCTACAGATTCAATGCAATCCCTATCAAATTACCAATGGAATTTTTCACAGAACTAGAACAAAATATTTTAAAGTTTGTTTGGAAGTACAGAAGCCTAGAATAGCCAAAGCATCCTGAAAAAGAAAACTGGAGCTGGAGGAATCTGGCTCCCTGTCTTCCAACTATACATCAAAAGAGTGTGGTACTTGCACAAAAACAGAAATATAGATCAGGACAAAAAGAATAGGATAGAAAGCCCAGAATTAAACCCATACACCTGTGGTCAACTAATCTATGACATGGAAGTGAGAATATACAATGGAGAAAAGACAGTTCCTTCAATAAGTGGTGCGGGGAAACCTGGACAGCTACATGTAAAAGAATGAAATTGGAACACTCCCTAACACCATACACAAAAATAAACTCAAAATGGATTAAAGACCTGAATATAAGATACTATAAAACTCTTAGAGGAAAACATAGGCTGAACACTCTGACATAAACCACAGCACTGTCTTCTCAGATTCACCTTCTAGAGTAATGAAAATAAAAACAAACAAATGGGACCTAATTAAACAAAAGTTTTTGCACAGCAAAGGAAACCCTAAACAAAATGGCAAGACAACCCACACAATGGGAGAAAATATTTGCAAATCAATTGGCTGACAAGTGATTAATCTCCAAAATAAACACTTCCTGCAGCTCAATACCAAAAAAACAAACAATCCCATCAAAAAATGGGCAGAAGATCTAAACAGACAATTCTCCAAAGAAGACATGCAGATGGCAAAAAAAAAAAAACATTAAAAGATGTTCAACATCACTAACTATTAGAGAAATGCAAATCAAAACTATGATGAGGTATCACTTTACACGAGCAAGAATGGCCATCATCAAAAAATCTACAAACAATAAATGCTGGAGAGGATGTGGAGAAAAGGGAATCCTCTTCCACTATTGGTAGAAACGTAAATTAGTGCAAACTTTGTGGAAAACAGTATGGAGATTCCTCAAAAAACTAAAAATAGAATTACCACTTGATCCAGCAGTCTCATCCTGGGCATTTATCCAGAGAAAACCATGACTTGAAAAGATACGTGTTCACTGCAGAACTATATACAATAGCCAAGACATGGAAGCAACCTAAATGTCCATCGACAGAGGAGTGGATAAAGGAGATGTGGTACATATACACAATGGACTATTACTCAGCCATAAAAAGGGATGAAATAATGGCACGTGCAGCAACATGGATGGACTTACTAATTATCATGCTAAGTGAAGTTAGTCAGACAGTGAGACACAAAAGTCATATGCTTTTGAGATTCACATGTGGAATCTCAAAAAAGGATACAATGAACTTCTTTGCAGAACAGAAACTGACTCACAGACTTCGAAAAAACTTTGGGTTACCAAAGAAGACAGGTTGTGGGGAGAGGGATGGGCTGGGGGTTTGGGATGGCAATGTTGTAAAATTAGGTTGTGATGATGGTTGTTCAACTATAAATATAATAAAATTGAGTTAAAAAATAGTTTACCCTTCATGCACAGGAACCAGCACCATCTGGCTGCCAGTTTGCTAACCAGTTTTAGACAGTCCTGGAATCTATTTTTACTCATCTCCCCAGGGCCGCAAGTGAGCAAGCTGTCAGGAGCAGGACAGTGGTCAGCTGCACGGGAACTGCCTGCGGGCCCTGGAAGGACAAGAAGGGCGGCTCTGGGGCTTCTTACCACTGCTCTGCTTGGGTGGGTACCAGGGGCCCCATGTGATCTCCAAACAGGGTTCCCAGAAGCCTCAGAGCATTCCCAGCAGGAAACAGCCCTTCCCATCTGATCTTTGTTTCTATGATGCCCCAAATCTGAGGCCTGGCCAAGTGCCCTGAGTTGCTGCGACGGCACCGGCCTCCCTGCCCCACCTCCCACCTGGCCCCACCCACCCCACCTCTCCTCACACGCCTGTCCCTGCCTCATCCCTGTTTCCCACTCCAGCCAGCCGCCTCCCCCACCCCTGGTGCCTCTAACCCCCTCTGCACTTTGCTTTCATAGCTGCTCCAACTGGAGCTGCTCCACCTCCCTCCAGGTCCAGCTGTGCCGGGAAAGCGTCCTCCACAGCTTCCCCACCCCGACCCCACCCGGCCAGCTCGACTGCAGACACCACAGTACGTTCCTCATGGGCCACTACCTTCCTTGGTGAACTGAGGACCCAGTGCGCAGGGTCTGTTCCATGCAGCCCTTTGAAGGGGGCCCGGTGGGCACCACATTCTCTTGGCCACCTTGACTGTCCTTGGTCTCTCATGGGGCTGGCCTACCACCCTCTGCTCAAAACCTGTTCCTGAGGTCAAGGGCCCCTCAAGTTTGAGGGGCCTCTCACAGCTCAGGGGCGGGGGCTACATCAGGAAGCTGGCCTGGAGGAGCAGTGGGGGGGCGCGAGCCCCTAGGCTGTGAGCCCACTGAAGGGCTCAGTGCCTTCACCCTGGGGCTGGCTGCCCTTGGCTCTGGCCACAGCCCACAGGAGGAGGGATGCAGGCTGGGCAGGAGGAGGACCCCAGGACCTGGCAGGCAGGGAACAGGCCTGCATGGAAGTCACAGAAGCAGCCCTCTCGCCGCCAGGCCCTGCCACCCTGGCCCGTGGACAGAACCTGCTTCCACCGTCCAGGGAAGGGGGTGTGCATCATCCCACCCAGGGCAGGCTCCTCAGAATGACCGTGGCAGAGGCCCAAGGCCAACCCACAGGGAGCCCAGTGTGCTGGGCCTGGTAACAGCTGACACAGCCCTGGCCCTCTACACTCAGACCCCCTTGGCCAGCAGTGGGGACAGCCCAGGGCCCAATGGCCTGACCCCACGTGTACAGGCAGCAGCTGAGCCTGCCACCCTCGGGCAAAATGTCTGCTCAGGCCTCAGGCTAGCACCTGAATAGTGTGAACAATGAAGATGACAGAAAGCTGTAATGACACCAACCTCACATGGCCACTGCGAGGAGTAATCAAAGAAACAGAAGAAACCCGGGTGGGGGCTCCTGCTGTCACATGGTCACCATCTCAGAGGCCTGCCTCCAACCCAGGGCACTCTGCTTGACCACAAGAAGAAAATGGGAGTTCATTCTTTTCACTTCATGGAAACTAATACCCAAGGTATGAGCTGGTAATAGGTTAATTCAGCCCTTCTCCACCTCAAACCTCATACCCGACCCAATGCTGTAACACAGCACGTCCTGGTCCTCAGGGAGGGGGTGCCTTGCAGCCCCCATACCCGGGCCCGGGGAGCCCTGAGCACGTATGCTGCTTCAAGGCCCAGCCTACAATCCCCAGTCACTCAAGGCACTGCGAAGTTCCTTCTAAATGGCAGCAAATGCACAGTTACCCAAACAGTGATCTAAGCTTGGAACCACTGGGCTGCCTGTGATCAGACTCACACAATCACCCACCATGGAATTTTGCCAGACACTCAGCCATTCACTTCCACAGCCTGCCCACTCTACCCCTCTCCTGTTCACTGAGGCCCCTGTGTGCCAGGCACTGTGCCAGGCGTGGAAGTTCCAGGTCCTGGGATCGTGGGGGAGACCTAGACCTGTCCCTGCAGGTTGCCCAGCCCAGCAGGGAGGATGGGGTGTGACGCTGCGGTAGAAAAGCACAGGAGGCGTGTGGACCTGTGGGCAGGGCGATGGTCAGCAGAGCAGGGCAGGGTGGGGATGTGGGGCTGAGGGTGGGTGGGTGGAGTTCCTGACCCTCCTGCCCCAGCTCAAGGCAGGGATGCGTTTCCTTCTATCCCACGGGGCAGCAGGCTCTTACCCTTAGCAGCTGCCTCAGTGTCCCCCCTAAGCTGCTGAGTGGGTGGGGGACGGGGCTCAGAATGCCTTGCTGGCAGCGTGACCTCAGGAAGGCGACTCTCCTTCCTGGCCCGGCTCCCTGCTGGCCAGGGGCCCAGGCAGCCAGGTGGACTGGGAGTTGGGGCCCTGGGAGCGGCTGTGGGCTTGTGGGTGGGCTTCTGGGAGAGGCGCCGTCCATCTGAGGGGCAATAGGCGGGGAGGGGCCAAGAGGCTGTGGCTTCCTCAGATCAGGTGAGTGGCCAAGGCTGGCAGGGGACAGGGACAGGGATAGGAGGCAAGTGGGGAGCAGGAGGGAGAGGCGGCTGGGAGGGGCTGCTGGGCCCTGAGAGGCTGCCGGGCCCTGAGACGATCAGGAGTTGTGTGAATCCCACATCCATTTCCCAGCTCGGGGCTGAGGAGGACGGAGATTCGGCTGCTCTCCTTTCCAGAGCTGAGGGGGGTGGGGCCACCCCCCACACAGCCGGTGAGCTTCACCCAATGACGACCAGGTCCTGCCCACAGGGACTGTCGGCAGAGGCCCAAGAAGGGTAATAGATGGGGAGCTTCAGAGACCAAGGGGGTGGGTGCCGTCCCAGTGCCACTTACAGGAACCTCAAGTGAAGAGCTCAGCGCCCCGTGCACAGCAAGTGGCCACCGGGAGTGTTTCCCTCCCCTCCTGACCCTTCCCAGCCCCTCTCTCTGGCCACCACCTCCCACTCGCAGGCCCTGCCCTGGCACCTGGGGGTCACTGCCCGGCCCCTCCCCACCCTCTACACACTCGCCTTCAAAGGGGGCATGTGAGCTGTTGCCTGCGGAGCTGTCCCCACGCCCCCAAGGCGAGGCTGCTGAACCCATGTGAGACTCAGCGTCACTAGGAAGGTCCCTGGACTGGGAGCTCAGGGCCCTGGCCCATCCACCTGTTCCTCCTGAATCTCCACCTGGCACAGGCCTGGGGCAGCCAGAGTGGGAAGCCGCCTAAGGTCTGGGTTCAAATGTCATCAGGCAGGACTTTCCTAACTGCATGAGCCCTGAGTTCACTACAGGGCCACCCATCCCCAGAGGCCCGCCACCACACACCACCCTCCCAGTCCTGCTAGAAGGAACTCTGCCAACCAAAACCACAAGAGGAGGGAAGGAGGCTGGGGCTCGGTGTGCCATCCCATATACACACTTACGATTTGATTTCATAAAGCTCTGTTCCTATTCTTGGCAACCATGCTGCGTCATTTCTCTGACAGTTCAGGTGACTAGGGCGGTGTGGGTGGTGACCAGTGGCTCTACATCCAGCTCTCAGCTGGGACCAAGTACAGAGCCTGCACTTTCTCACTGGCCTTGCCCAGGTGAGGGGATGGGGCTGGAATGGCTTTGTAAATGGTCACCTGGCAGCTAAGTGAGATATGGGCCACTTAGAACATGTTCCCTGAGGTACAAGACCCACTCTGATTGTGAAACATGGTGTATCGGGCACTCCCACTGGGGGCCACAGGTGAATAAGACCTGAGCTTGACCTCAGGGGGCACAAAGCCTGGTGGGGGATCAGATATTGAAATAACAGCCCACTCAGCAGCGCCCTGGATCCTGGGGGATCTAACCAGGAGAACGGCCTCTTGAAGGAGCTCGGAGAGCCTCCTGGCTGTGGTGACGTCCATGTGGGGTTCTGAAAGATGAAAAGGGACCTGCCAGGCATCTGAAGGGTGGGAAAGGGCTGTTCTAGAAAATAAGCAAAGCCAAGGGCACTGTGGCCGGCACTGTTCACCATTCCTCCAGAGCCTCCTCCAAGCGTACTGTTCCCTCAAACACACACACAGGGTCCACTCTCAAGCTGAGGGCCACACACCCCGTGGGGAGAAGGGGCACAGAAGCAGGCCTGCCTCGGTCACCGTGGTTCTGGGATCTTGGAAACTGTCCAGAGAGCCTCCCCTCACCTGCCCTGCTGGGAGCTTGGAATCTAAAAGCTAACGGTACTGACGCCCTGTCCCAAACCTGAAGTTTACAAATTGTTCGTCTACTTCTCTCCTGCGTCTCGGCCGCCTTGGGGAAAAGTGAAGATGAAGCAGCTGATCTCCCTGTGTGGGAATAGGGCAGCCTGCCCAGGGCCTTCTGAAGGCTGTGTCTGCCTGTGGGCTTTGTCAGGCCAGCCATCCCTCATTTTCTACTCCACTTCCACGACCCAGGCTTAACCAGAGCCCATGAGGTGGAAAACCCACAGCCATTCACCGTTCACAGGAGCGGGGTCTGGCCTAGCTGGTAGGAGGAGAGTTCCCCAAACTTGCAAGAAGCCTCCTACCAGTCGGGGGTGGGGGTGGGGGTGCAGGAGCTTCAGGGGAACTGAGGAGTGAGACCTTAGAGTGAGACATGGAGGGTTCTGGGGGTTGATGATGTGTGCCTTTTGGGGACAGCTGAGGGTGGCTTCCACCCATCCTGGGTCCCTTGCTTCCCAGGAATGACCCTGGTGGGGCTGCAGCCTAAAGGTAAAAGGCACACCATGGACTCAGGTCTCTGAGATTGGGGGTTTGCTGACCTCAGAGTGGGAAGGGGCCTCTGTGACCCTTGAGGTCTGACCCTCACTGTCATGTGGGCCATCACTCCCGCAGTGGGCTGCATGGACCTAGGTGTGCGTCCTGCTTGGCCACACATCAGCTGGTGACCCTGGGCAGCTCAGGAGTTCTCTCTGCCTCGGTCTCCATGTGGGCACTAAGGGTACCAATGAGCTGTGGGAAGAGGTGAGTGGTCCTGGGTGGGAATGGGCTCCACCCTGGGGTTCAAGGTGCCTGTTACAGCTCACTGGTCCAACTAACAGGGGTAGAAGCCAAGGTTTGGCTAGGGTGGGGATGCTGTGCCCAGGAGGCCCCTCTATACACAGTGGGGGCTTGAGGGTGGTATCTGACAGGCATGCAAACCGCCCTCCCAGAATGGAGCCAGCTCCTGCCAGGTGACGAGCAGCTGTCAGGAAGGGTCCCCGGGAGAAACGCAGGCCTCTGCAACAGCTTGGGCTCCCAGAACCCACTTCTGTGCCCCTCAGTGGAGGTGGATGAGGAGAGGGCCTCAGGTTCATGTTCACAGGTGGGCAGACTCCATCATGCGGGTCCAATTCTCCCAGTGCCAGACCGCAAACAGGCTTCCTAATCAACCCCAGGGGCCTAAGCTTCCCATCAAACAATTCATTATGCACTTAGGTGGTGAGCTGTTTTTATGGCTTCATAAACAGATGAGCCTCTGATGTCTGAAAAAATACTTTCACTAGAGATGCCAGCTGAGCGGCTCGTTATCTGGGAAAAGCCAAAACTGCTTACTCAAGACTATGTGGCTTCAGTATCAGCAGGCGGGGAGGCGGTGCCAGCCAGGCCTCGGGGAAACAAATGCATCATTATGCTATTAAATGCTTGATATCGGTGCCTGTCACCAGAAGAAGTGCAGTGACCCAGGCCCCTAGAGTCTGGGGGCTGTAAGGTGGCCAGTGGGCCAGGAGGGTGGATACAGGAAAAGGAGAGAGCAGACCAATAATGGGGCCAAATCGTGGGGCAGCTTCAGGGCTGTGGTCCAGCAGCCTCTTGGTACATGGGCACCACTGCCGAACATCGGGGACAAAGGTCCACACCTGGTGCACCTGTATGTATGTCCTTGCAGTCTGGGGAGAGGATACACCTGCTCAGCCTCAGGTCCATGGTGGAGAGGGGCTTCCTAAGGCTTCCTGCTATACCCGGAGGCACCAGGCCCAGTGTGGCAGGGGCAGGGCGGTAGAGGTGGTCCATCCCCCAGTCATGATGCCCATAGTTCCAGTGAAGCAGGCCGGGGGTGGGGAGTAAGTCTCCCAGGCTCAGGATTGCATCTGAGGATCTTGGCTTGCAGTGGACTCCAGCCTTCACCTTCCCACCCTGCCCTTGCCTTTCTTGGTCTTGGATGGAGAGTCTAGCCTCTGCCCTGGCCCTGCTCTGCTCTGGACCCCTTGCTTCAGGGGCTGAGGCCCCCAGCTGGTGCTCACCTGGGCACAGGTACTGCCCACAGTCTCCGCGGCCAGAATGGCAGCCTGCCCGAACCGCATTCTCTGGACCCAGCTGTCTCCTCTGTGGCGGCCTCCATCTCCCCACGCCTCCCTGCCCTGGCCCCCGGCTTCCAGTGCACCATCCTGGGCCAGATGTGGGTTAAGCACTCTACGCCCTGCCTCCCTGGAGAGACCTTCCCAGTTCCTGGTCACAGCAATGAGGCTTCTAGAATCTATGGACAGTAGTGACTCCTGGGGCTGAACCTCTCAGTTTACAGATGTGGGTCCTCACTCAGCTACTTACTATCAGGTCAACACAACCAGGCTCAGCTTGAGGGACCCCCAGTGCCAACAACACCCCCACCCCTACCACATACATGCCCCGGGGTTACGGGTCCTGATCCTGCTGCATCTGGGCAGTGGTACTCAGGGCGAGAGCAATAGCAGCTGTGGTAGGACAATGAGGCACCTGTGTCCCTGCTGAGTGAGCAGAGACAGCTGCTCCAGCTGGGGTCTGGCCTTCCTCACCCAGGCCCAGACCTCCTGCAGGCTCCACACTCGACAATTAATATCCAAGGACGCGTGGAGGAGACGACAGAGAGGATGACAAATGTGAGAGGGGGGACTTTGGGAGCCCTGGTCTGTCCCATACCCTGCCCTTGGGGACCGGGAGCCTCCTCCCTCATGGGGACCCTGGGCCAGGGTGCGGGCGGGCACTCACGTTGATCATAGCATTTGACGTGATGCGGAAGAGGGTGGCCCGCTCGTTCACGGCCTTCAGTTTCTCGCTGCTCTCGTAGGGGATCCTGAGGCCATCCAACTCGTTCAGGGAGCGCTGCAGCGCCGCGCCGTGCTTGGCCACGAGCTCATTGCACGTGCTGAGGTCATCCAGCTTCAGGGAGAGGTTCCTGATGGTGTCATGTAGCTCGCTTTTGTCAGCTGGGGAGGCAGTCCCGTCGTCCTCGTCCCCAGAGTCATCTGCGGAGAGATGGGGTTGCCATGGTTATTACCAACCAACACAGCACCAGACACCTGCAGGCCCAGGCCTGGGATGGGGGGCAGGCCAGGGTGAGGGGTCCGTCCTTCTGGGTGGGCACAGGCCCTGCTGAGTCAGTGCACACACAGACCCCAAATGAAGCCTAGGCCCTGTCCCCAGCTCGCAGACCCAGCCTGGACTGACCCAAGCTTCCCATGCCAGCCTGAACTCACTCTCCATTCACCCTGGCCATGCCAAACTGCCCCTTTCCCGGCAAAGACTAGTGCTCGTGCTTGGGGCCTTTCCTTCTGTGTCTTCCCTGTGCCCTGAGAGCCTAGAACCTCATCACTACCCCCACCTCCAGAAGTCTCACCCCCACCTGGCTCAGCACCACTCTGGTCAAAGTCACAACCCCTCTCCCACTTCTGCCTGGTGCCATCCTCCTGCGGGTCTCCCCTGAGGAGCCAGGTCATGCTCACCTATGGGCGACTTTGTGTGAAGAGGCTGTGGCCTCTCAATGGCATTGTCAGGGGAGGAGGCTGTACCACCCCTTGGGTTCAGACAGATAATAAGGCTCAGATAGGTGAAGTCATGCCCCAGGCCACCTGGTAAGCCTGTCTGCTCCACAGCCATTCTCTTCACGCCAGGCTGCAGGGGGCTCCACGCAGGGACCAGGTGGGCACTCCCCTCCCCCTCCTACCCACCCCCCCATCTCACTCCGTGCCCTCTGTGCCTCTTCTTGGGAGCCTGGCCTGCTGCCAGCCCAGCCTATGTCTAAAGGGGTAGGGGCTGTGGGAGCCTCGGGGGTGCACTGTGGCTTGTGGGGTGGGGCAGGCAGCTGGCCTGGCCCTGCTGCTGCTTTGACATCAGCCTGTGAGTGCCGGAGACTGTAACTGCTGAGGGGTTTTCTGAGATCCCTTCTTCCAGAAATAATCGCAAAAAATTTTTTTTGTGTGAAGGAAATCTAACTCAAGATGAACACTTTTTGAAAAAGGTACACACTGAGAGAACAGAGCTCTCCCATGTAGGCATAGGCAGGGTGCACGGGGGAGGCCACGGCTGTGTCACTGCTCCATATATGACTGGAGCCGGGGGCAGTGCCCGGCCAGCTGGCAGAATGGGTCCAAGCAACAGGGAGCAGGGCCCTCCACCCTAGTCAGCCCAACTGTGGCCCCACAGTGACTGAGTATCTGGAGACCAGACATGCTGGGCCGGACCCTGGGCCGCTCCCTTGACCAGCGTGAACGTGGAGCCTCACAGTCGTTTTCAGATAGTGCTCTGCAGGCGTAAAAATGCAACTTCTGAGCCACCAGTGCCTGGTTTAGGGCCCTGTTATTAAGGCAGAAGAGTTAGATATGATCCCTGGTTGGTCTGCACAAAGGCGTTTCCTTTCTCTCAATCAGCTTAGAAAGGATCCAGCAAAAAAAAAAAAAAAAAAGGGTTCCTGTCGTGGCGCAGCGGAAACAAATCTGACTAGGAACCATGAGGTGGCGGGTTCAATCCCTGGCCTCGCTCAGTAAGTTAAGGATCTGGCATTGCCGAGAGCTGTGGTGTGGGTTGTAGATGCAGCTCGGATCCTGCGTTGCTATGGCTGTGGCATAGATGGCAGCTGTAGCTCTGATTAGACCCCTACTCTGGGAACTTCCATATGTCATGGGTGCAGCCCTAAAAAGCAAAAAAAAAAAAAAAGGAAAAGGAAAAAGAAAAAGAAAGTTCCAGCAACTGGTACATATATAACTTGCCTTTCGGGTGCCAGGCCCTAGTGAGGCGCTGCCTTGGTTAATGCCCACTGATGACCCAGTGAGGTGGGTCTAGGGGCAGAAAGGTGCTTTGAAATTGCCCAGGGCCACAGGTAGGGGAGTTCTGGAGCTTCCAGGCCTGTCTGGCTTCAGAGCTTGGGCTCTTAGTTACAACCCAACCTCCTCTCACTTTCCAGATTCAACATGTCTAACAATCAGAATGACCACTGGCCAGTCAGCATGCTGGACACTGGTGGGGGGGCACATGAGGCATGCTGGCTGTAGGCCAGCCTGAACATGACCTGCTGTGCTTGAGCAAGAACTGACCAGGGCCCGACCAGCCTAACTCTGAGCATATTCCTACAGTAGACAGAGGGTGGGTAAATGCTCTTTAGCAAGAAGCTCTTAGGGTCCAAGTTCAGGTCCAGCTGCCAGAGACACAGGAAAGTGCTTGTTCTGCTCCCAAGTCACTGGCTGTGTGGTGGGGGAGAGATGGGAAGACACCAGAGCCAGCGATTGCTGACCAGCACCGTCTGTACTATGGTTATGGACAGGCAGAGTCCCTCCCAGAGTGACAGTGAAATCAGGAGAAGGAGGGACAGTGGGTGGGGGTGGGGAGGGGCAAGAGGGAAAGTTGGTGACTGAACGAGTACATGTTCTTGGCACATTCCAGAAGGACTGCATGAAGGTGGCAGGTCACCCTTAGTGTGGCAGGGTCTGGAGAAGGATATGGGCAGTAGGGGTGGGGCACAGAGAACCATGCTGGAGAGGGGAGAGGGCTAAGGAGCCTGGGATTTCATCCCGTGGCAAGAGGGAGTGTGTGGGCACTTGAACAGAGGTCCATGGAAAAGAGCAGGCTGGTGGCAAGTGGTAGGAGGAGCAGATTGAAGGGCAGGGTGGGGCAGGGGTAGCCCCAGGAGGCCAGGGGCTGGAGAAAGCAGGAGCGCTGAACCCAGCTCAGACAGGCTGCCAGTAGCACCCACCCAATGCCTAGGCCACAACCAATGACAGCCATGCTCCTGGGCCAGAATTTGGGGGCTGTTGCTTAGAAGATGACATGTGGCCCAGCCTCCCTACATTCCCACATCATCTTGGGCTGTTCACACATTGAGTGAGTGCACCTCCAGCCTGGCCAGAAGCATATCTGAACAATGAAGGGGACTCTGGCCCCCCAAATGGTGAACTCTGGCCACATCGAGTCCCAGGTCTCAGTTCGGTCAGGGTGTCCTTACAAGGAGAAAACCCATGCTGGACACACAGATGAAGCTCAACATTAAAAACTCAAATAAAACCACTCAATATGACATTCCTCTTATCAGCAAAAAGAAAGAATGGCGCTGGCACGGCTTGTGCTTTCTGAAGGATGAGCCAGCAAATACCCATCGAGAGCCATGAGCACAGTCCTAGGCTTCCACTGCCCCCCGTGCCCACCTCCGACTGGAGCTGTGCTGGTGGGGCACGAAGTCCGAGGCGGGAAAACACTCGTATCTACAGCTGTTTAGACTGCCGTTCTCAAGCCTTGCGGGTTTTCTCAGGATTTCATGACCCCACACATCCTCTCTGTTCCCACCTCTACCAGGAATAAAACTGAGCGACGGTGAGTATCTGAGAGGAAGAAAGTAACAATCCTCATCTCAACACAGCAGACACTGAACCGTAACCGTGACTGTAAAACTCTACAGAAAGTTTGCAACTATCTTAATACAAAAAGAGCAGCAACTGAAATTCAGCACCAAGTCAAGGCCACACACCACCAGTAAGGGAGCCTTGACTTGCCTCAAAGCCCAGGTGAAGGTCAGGACTTGGCAAAGAGCAGCTTTGGGGAGGGGCTGCCAGGCCCCGGGAGTGAGAAAAAACTAGGTGGTCAGAGAGCAGAGGCTGAGCTTCCGCACGTCCCAGGTGGGGGCTGCTGCCTTCACTCTTGCTCTGGCCCCAGCTGCTGACATGAGGAGCCTGCAGTCCCCGCACAATGGGATGCTCGGATCTGCTCAGGTCCAGCATGGGAGTTTGGGTAGGGGAAGGCAGGAGTGGGCAGGTGACCCGCTTTACTGGGCAAAGGGCCAGTTAGGGAAGGCCAAAACACACGTGGCCTCCTCCCTCTGCCTAGCAGGGAGGGTTCCGCCATCCTCCATGTAAGTTTCACCCATGCACCTGAGGCCCCTCTCTCCAGGACATGCTGTCCTGCAGGGCCTACTGGGGGCGGGCGGGGGGGGGCGCCTGCCTGCCTCTGCTGAGTCCCCTGCGGTCACTTGCTCTGCTTCGCTCCTGTGTGCCTCTGGCTCGGTCTGCATCAGCTGGTGTGCCCAGGAAACGCCACCTGAGCTGCACCCAGCCCCAGCCTGCAGCTTGGCAGCTGGGACTTGCCCCCATTCCACCAATATACTTCTCACCCTATCAGCACAGCTCATTTTTGCACATAACCAGTCGTGTTTACCTCAAATCATAGAGGCTTGGAGCCAGAGGGAGCCCCCATGTGTCTGCCATGCCTCCTAACCCCGCTCCCCACTTGGGGGTCTCATCAAACCCTTCAACACCTGGCTGTGGCTGAGGAGCTACTGGGCACCCCCACCAGGGCTGGGACCCTCTTTCACCTGGAACTCCTGGGAAGGAGTGGGTTGCCAAGGAAACAGCCAGGAGAGTGGAGCCAGGTGGGCTATTTTTAGAAGTGGAGATTTTTTTTTCCATCTTTGAGGAAAAGAGATCAAGTTTCTGGTGGGGAAGCCCTGTGAGGGGGCAGCTTTTTGAAACCAAGAAACCAAAAGGCTGTATATGACTGGTCTGCAAGGTGGAGGAGGTGACATGGTGGGGATGTGGGAGTCGGAGGACTGGCGGCTGCTCCATTTTCCATTGTTTCTCTGGCTTTGAGGGGACAGGACATGTGCTGAGTGCCTGAGTGTCTTTTTTACCCCAGGCTGTCCCCCCCACCTTGTCCTGGCCTCCCTGCCACTCCACAGGAAAGAGGGCACAGGGAGGGTGAAAGACCCCCATCCCCTGCTCCACAGGGAGCCTGCAACAGTGCAGCATGGGCCCCACGGTGCCTAAGACCCAACTCACAGGGGCAGTTGGTGGGCACTTACGTCACTAGCAGGACTAGCCCTGGCCCAGCTGTGCCCCCTGACCCAGCAGCTCAGTTACTAGGGACAGCACTGCCCCCCGCCCCACTGAGTATATAGGACGATTGGGAGGGGTAAGGCCTAGCCTCCAGCCCTGCGGCTTTCTAGCCATGGTCTTGGTCCCTGAGTGGCCACAGCTCCCTGGGGGCTTTCACCCCGCCTGGCACCAAGACCTTGGAGCAGGAAGTGCCTCCCACTCTCCTGCAGTCTGGCTGTGCAGAGACCACTCCCTCCACACACACACACACACACGCACTCTGAGGAGACAGACACAGCAGGCGTCAGTCTCAAGTAAAAACCGCGGGGCACTGCCGTCTTGGCAGAAAACAGCCATTTCCAATCTGCAATGTTAGCACCTCAAAAATTCAATTACAGCAGGTTTGATGATTGTTATTTAGATCTCAGGAGGTTTGTTAAGCTGCCCAAATTCAACTGCAGAATCTAATCAGCCTGATGCCAACAACAGACAGAAAGAGGCCTTGAGGCGGGCCCACAGACATCAAGTGACTTCGCTGGGTCTGAGAAGGAACAGCTCCATTGCTCAGTGACAGCCTACCCTGCGTGTTCTTGTGTCATGTCATCGTCCCGTATGACACAGTTGCTGCAAGAATCATGACCAGAAGAGGAAAGGGCCACGTAAAGAGTTAAAGATGGTGCCCAGGACCCCAAGGCTCCTGAATGGTGGAGGTGGGATTGGCAGGGTGGTCTTCACAGAGAGCCTGGTGGCATCTGCCACCCCCATGGCCCTGGAGGCTGAGGGACTGCAGTGGCTTGCTGGCACCCAGCCCAAGATGAAGCCTGTGCTGCTGTGCCCTCCTACCTGGCCTGGTTTGGTGAACCGGGAGGGAAGCCCTACTGGGCGGTGGCGCTGGTGCTCTGGTCCCCTGCCCTGGAGGTAGACCCCACTCAGGCAATAAGGAGAGGGACAGAGAAGGGGCTCAGACAGGAGCCGCAGGGTGGGGCCTCAAAAGGCCTTGGGTGGAGGTGGCTGCCTTGCAGATGGGCCCTGCAGGAGGGTGACACGGTGGCGGGTGGCAAAGGAGGAGGGTGCTGCTCCAGAGAGAGGCAGGAATAGGAGCCCTGGGCCAGAGGTGGGACAGGCCAGAGCCCTAGGGACAAGCAACCTAAAGTGCAGTCCTGAGGCAGGGTGGAGGCCTCAGTGCTGGAGGCTGAAGCATGGGGACTGGCCAGACACAACAGGGAGCTGCCTGGGGCCCCTGGGAATAGGAGTGGCCCCTTGAGGCCCTGACAGGGAACCCAGAGGGAAAGCAGGTCTGTCCCCCCCAGAGTGAGTTCTGTGGGTCACTAGTCCTCTAGGGGGCTCTGCAAAAAAGGGAATCAGTGATGAACACAAATGACGAATGATGTCCCTCCTCCCAACGAGGTAGGTGACTGAATGCTGAGATGCTGGGCCTTGAGGACACTGGAAGGTACATCAGGTACATCAGGCTCTAATCTGATGGAAAAATCAGACAATAGTAAATAATGAATTGTGAAACCCTGGCAGGCAGACAGAAGCCAGAGCACCAGCATCATATAACATATGTGGCCCCGCTGTGGCCCAGCTCCCCTCCCCTCTCACAGGTGATCAGCACCAGGAACCAAGTGAGACCACATTCGGGCTCCCCAAAAGCTTCTGCTAGAGAGGGGTTCAGGATGGCCCCCTAACCAGGACAGCTATCAACAAGGTCAAGGTGGGGGCCTCAGGGGTGGGTGCCCCTGGCTGACACAGAAGTCAAATTTTGCTTCCATTCCCTTGGAGATGCAGGGTGGAAACATCCCACAAGCAGGAATCTATAGGCTGGTATCTGTAGTGAATGAATCTCCAATATTCCCAGGGAAAAACCTGCCTGGGGACACCTGGGTTGGCTGGAGAGGCCAGCAAGCAGCGGACGGATGAGAACAATTTCAGAGAGCAAAGAAACATACCCCCTCTCCTCTCACTGGAGGGGGCTGGGGCACAGGGCCAAAGCCACAAGGCAGGACGAAGGATGAAAACTAAGTGTGTGCAAGTGATGGCTAGGATGCCTACAGACCAGGGTCCTCCTTCTTCAGCAGAAGGCTGGGACCCCGGGCCACTCAGCATCCTCAGGACAACAGACAGCTCTGGGAGCAGAGCCACCTCCAGGGAAATAAACGCTGGTGCAGAGATGGAGCATAAAAATAGAGGCACATGCTCCAATTATGGCATCTGCTGTGATGCTGAAGGCAACCTGCCACCCACCACCTCCCCCAGCCAGCAGAGCACCCAGCCCACCCGGAGCTTCTATCCTAATCAGGGTTTCCATGGGGTCTCCTAAAGGAACGGGGGTGCAGTGGGGATGCAGCACAGCAGGGAGCTGATGTCCCCCTGCCCCCTCCCCAGGCCTCCAGGCTCAAACATCTGCTCTAACCTGATCTGAGTCTTGCCCCATGTCCCAAGGTACAGAGGGGGCTGCTCCTCAGCCAATGCAAGGCAGGTGTGTGAGGGCCAGACCCCACGCCATCTGGGTTTGGGCCAAGACACTGCAGCCCACCCCTTACCTGTGTGAGCTGATGGGGCAGGGGGAGGGGGCTGAGGCGCCGCTGCTCTTACCTGAGCCCCGTTGTTTAAGGGGCACGAGCAGTGCAGATGGGGCATTGACGCCCCCTACCTCTCCTCTGACTTGCCGATGTCAAGAGCGGGAGCCCACCTGTGTCCCAGCACAGGGGGTGCCCCACTCGGAGATTTGTCCCCGACGCTGGTTGGTTTCAGGCACCCGCCCCATCAGACAACAGTGAGCCTCCTCCAGGGGTAGCCTTGCTCCTCCCAGCCTCCACTGCAGGCCTCTAACTCCATCCCATCCTCTGCTCACTCCTGGCTCATTTAGAAAGCCCCCTGCAGGCCCGGCCTCCTGCTCAGGGGTATCACCTGGTGACTGAGAGTGGGAAGGGCATCAGCATCTTTAAAAAGTTTCTCCAGGAGATTTTAGGCTACAGCCAGGTAAGAAAGGCTTAGTCAGATGCTTGCAAAGTCTCACCAGCTTTAACGCCTCATAATCTAAGGGACGCCTCAATGCTATCTGTCCCCCACACCCTACACCTCAGCTCTGGTGCTGTCCCCCAGCTCTGCAGATGATAGAACCAAAGTCGAGGGGCTCATGTGACCCCAGGCATCTGGCTCCTGGGGTTCCCTCTCCAGAGTCCTATGCTGCCTTCTGGGTCACCAAAGAAAAGGGAAAAAATTCTCTCGACTTGCCAACTCAGGAAATGAAACAATGTCCTTGTTTCCACATTGAAACCCAGCCTTTGCCCACATAACACAAGTTCAGCTTAGGCATTGCTGCTTCACCTCCGGTCCATAAACATTTTCCCCACAACCGGCGTTGCTAGCAGCGGTCCCGGATCCTATTGGGTTATGAGCTGTGGTCTCCCTGAGGCACTGGTTGCTGATGCCGAGGTGGGAACACTGGGAAGGGCTTATTCCTGCCCTTCCTGGCACTCGGGGAGGTGCCACCCTTTGCCCAGCTCCAAGCACAGCTCCTCAGAAGCCACTGACCCCACCTCACACTTCTCCCAGCCAGGCAAGGGCACCTCCCAACTCATCCCTCCTGACGAGTGTGGGGCCAGAGATCCCTGACCAATGAGAAGGGCAGGGCAACAAGAAGGCCCACCCGTGGGAGTGTGAAGGCACAAACACCTGCTTTCAAGGTCAAAGCTAGTGGGACTAAGTTCTAAAGTGAGGTCTGGCGATCCACACATGAGAAATCACTCATCAGTCCCCATCAACGGCACCAGTGCGTTGAGCTGGTCACTGGAAACTGCTACTTTCTATTTTCCTGGCCTGAAGACAGCCAAGTCTTATCCTTGGAAATCATCGGATGCAATTGTAATCTCAGTAAAGAGCTTTCCACGCAGCTGCCTCTAAGTGTCAATGACAGAGAGTGACTGGGGAGGTGTTTGGGGGCCCGGGTCTGGGAGGGGCAGGGGCTGCATCTGCCTGGTGATCCCTGGCTTCCGGACCACCTGAAGGAGGTGCTACAGAGAAACCTATTGAATGGAAAGCCATGAGGGGTGATGATGGGAAGTATTCTGTGAACCGCTCAGCAGCGCTGGTGAACAGTAGGGGGACTGTGGTACTTTAGGGTTCAGAGAAGAGTCTGGGTTCAGGGCTTTCCGCTGTGTAGCCCCTGGCTCTTGAGCTAACACAAGAATCACAACCCGCTCATCCTGTGACCTGCCTCTTTCAGCCAGGCTGAGGCTGCCCAGTCCCTGCAAAGTTCCTCTTTCCCACCTTGCAGCCCTTGGGGTGAGCTCCCACCTCCTCAGCCCTGGGCTGAGCTCTGCAGGGAGGGCCAGGAGGGGACCCACAGTCCCTACTGGTGGAATCCCAGACTCCACTCCACGTAGGGCAGACAGGCCAAGTCGGGTCTTAAACAGAAAGGGGACAGAGGCGCCCTTTCATTTAACTGCCCAAATAAGAGACACTCTCCCTTGCAAGGCCCACTTTGCTACTTATCAATCCTGTGATCTCGCAGCTACTTCACTTAACCTTTAGCTCCTCATCTGTAAAACGGGTCAATGCCCCTAAAGTGCTTAACACAGTGCCTGCCTCACAGTGAAGCCACAAACATGGGCCATTATTACCGGACTATAAAAATGAGCCCTGCTGAAGGCAGAAAAGTTGAAAGTCCTGGAGAGAAAAGCATAAAGCAGCAAAGAAACAATCACCAGCAATTTCCCTCAAGATCACCTCATCATCTGTCTGATGCTGTGGCAACCCTCCTGCCAGCTCCAACAAGCTGCTGAGAATTGGGACTGCCTCCCCATTCCATGACGGCTGGTGACCAAGAAAACATAAGCAAGGGATGTTTCCAGGGCCAGAGGGGCAGATGGGAACTCTCATCACTTAAAAGGCATGTGCCCTGTGGTCCAGGAACACCTGGAGCCAGGTTACCATGACTACATGCTCCCTGCCAGTGGTCTGGGTTCCTGATCCCTGAGCATCCAGGCCTGCAAAACTGTGTACCAGGCTGGCAGAGGCGGCCACCTGAAGTGTCACCTAGAGAAGGCCACCGTCTCTGATGGCAACACCAGAAAAGTAAATGTGACAGAATGTGTTGAAAGTGACCAGGCTCAGAGTGAGGCCGAGAGAAAGGTGCAAGGAGTAAGGATGCTTTTGGAGACCATTTGGCTCCTCCAAAGGCTCTTTGATTCCTCTCCTGGTTCTGGGTCACTGTCCATACAGCTGTGAGCCTGGCACAGGCTCTTATTCTTCTGAACATTCTTCCTGGAGGACACCCCAGACAGTGGACAGTTCTCATCATGACCTACCAGCCTCGGGAGGCCCAACTCAGAAATGACTGGAAGAGGCCAGGGTGGGTGTCAGCACAGCTGAGAAAAGCTTCCTGCACCTGGAAGGCTTCAATGTTTTCCAAATCCCAGTCTGGTCCTCTGTTTTCCGTTTCCTTTGTCCCCCAATGATTAAGGAGACTGCTGGGTGGGCAGTCCTCGGCCTGAGTCTTGGTTCAACTGCCAACCCTCTGTGTGACTTTTTCTTTTTGGGGGGTCTTTTTGTCTTTTTAGGGCCGCATCCACGGCATATGGAGGTTCCTAGGATAGGGGTCTAATCAGAGCAGCATCTGGAACCTACACCACGCTCACAACAATGCCAGATTCCCAACCCACTGAGCGGGGCCAGGGATCGAACCCATGTCGTCATGGATGCTAGTCTGGCTCACTAACCGCTGAGCCACAATGGGAACTCCCTCCTCTGTGTGACTTTGAGCAGGTCCCTCTCCTCTCTGGGACACTGCGTTTGCTCCCATAGGCAGGGCTCCCAAGCAGAGCCACGCTTTTCTGTGGGGTAGGCCCATCGGCTACTGTTGATGCAGACTCGCCCTTGCCCCTTACCCCAGGACCTGGGGGCTCCTCTGCTGGTCTTGCTCTGGGAAGGGTAGGGGGAGGAAAGGAACCTGTGATCATGTGAGAAACCTCACCCCCACCCCAGATTTTACACTTCAGCCCAACTGGTGTTTATGAAGAAGCCTTGGGAGCCAAGCCAGAGGCCAGGTTCCACAGAAGCCCTGTCACCTTGAGATGGAGCAGGGCGCTGACTGTGAGCATAACTGCATCCCAGCCAGGCAAGCAGAGCCCAGATCTGCCACCTGGGAGTTGCAAATGGGGCTCAGACTCAGAGCAGGGGGAAGGAAAGGGGGCTGAGGAAACCCTGCAGTGAAAAAGGCTGCCCTCTGCACTCCTTCCTCCACAGTCAGCTGTGCCCTGGCTCACCTCCTCCATACCCACACCCTCCACAGCTTAGAGCAGCCCTACCAGCAGCACCTGCAGACATCACTGTGGGCAGGTGGCTTTCAAGGCTTGGCTTGGGAAAAAGCTACCTGAGCAGTTATTGCTAAAGAGGAAGATCAATCTGAAAAGAGTGAGGCCCTGAAAAGTCCACACTCGGGAAGGAAGCCACTTGTGAGGAGCCTGGCCAAAGACGAACAAGGTGGGATTTTGCTGGCCCTTTCCTCCTGAGGGCAGAGGGATGAAGGCATGGCCTGCCTGCCCAGCGGCCCCTGGTTCTGACCACTTGCTCACCCAGCCTCCATCAGGGGAGGACTATTTTCTGCTGGGCCAGTGAGTTTCATTCTCAGGTTCCTTGCTGTTACAGTTCTTACTATTAAAAAAAAAAAATTAGAAATTCCAACATGTGGTGGTATTTGTGAAGAAAATGCCAGTGACTGTCCCTAAAACTGAAAGGAGCTGTTTCCAACCGCCACGTCTTGGTGACTAGGAGCTCGTGTCTGGGCAGGAAATACCGCCACAGGGAACCTTGGGGAGGGTGATGTGGTGGAAGTGACGCCACTGGGAGGCCTGGGGAAGGAAAAGCCAGCAGAGACAGAGGGAAGGGGGGAGGGAGGGTAAGAGTGGGAAAGGAAGAACCTTGTATTAGAGCAAAGCCTGAAAGGAAGGCCACTCGCCATCTGGGGCTGTGCCAGCGTGCTCTCTACCCCAGCTCTGGGGACCCCACAGGAAGAGTCCTCACAGCCCCAGAAACACCAGCTCCCCAAAACCCGGTTGGTTCCTTTCCTTCAAATGCAGAGCCCAGGGATTTCTCACTTTGGCTGCGGGGCTGAGCGGGGAAACCTGGATGCACCTAAAGATGCCACGCAGTCTGTGGGGGCCTCAAACACAGTCCAGTACAATCTGAAAGCCCTTAGGCCAGGCAGGCTTGAATTACAACCAGACAGTCTGCAGAGATCCAACATATTTGGGCCAAGTTTCCAGCCGAGACCCACTTCAGACTGGCTCCATGGTGGCCCGGTGGGGCTCCCCTTAAATGGGTCACTCGGTGGCTGAGAACTTTCTGGTGTCCTCAACCAAGGCCCACCCAGGCTGGAAGGGGGAGGGACTGATGGAGTAGGGAGTGAGGCAATGTGAGGCTTGGGGGGGCTGTACTAAGGAATATTCAAGGCTATTTAAGGACTGGAAGACCTCCAGGCTGTGGAATGGTTGTCAGCTTAAAAAATATGCACAACTTGGGAGCTCCCGCCATGGCTCAGTAGTTAACAAACCTGTCTAGCATCCATGAGGACACAGGTTTGATCCCTGGCCTTGCTCAGTGGGTTAAGGATCAGGCATTGCCATGAGCTGAGGTGTAGGTCGCAGATACAGCTCAGATCTGGCATTTCTGGGGCTGTGACGTAGGCCAGTGGCTACAGCTCCGATTGGACCCCTAGCCCAGGAAACTCCATATGCCATAGGTGCAGCCCTAAAAAGACAAAGACCAAAAAAAGAAAGAAAGAAAAGAAAAGAAAACACAGCTTAAAAGCTGAGAGTTAAGATTTATTTGAGGCAAAGCGAGGACTGGAGCCTGGGAGGCAGCATTTCATATAGCTCTGAGCTACCGCTCCAAAAAGGCAGGGGAGAATGTGAGTATATATGTGAGTTTGGTGAAGGGAGAGGTACGTGTAAGCAAGCACACATTTTACAGAAAGTTGCTGCTTGTCTTATGAAGGTTACTGCTGGTCACAAGGAGCAGACATCACCATAAAGGATTTTAGTGCCTTTTAAGACATGTGGAAATGGGAAAATTGGGCTGATAAAATCTTCTCTGGAAGATATCTGAAGACCTGTTCTGCAGGTTTTCCAGAGCACAGAGTGCCTCACTCCTGATCTCCACCCTGAGATTCTTTCAGGGGGTGCTGAGAGGGTGCAGCTGCACTGGCTCATGATTCAGTCCATGCAGAGGCAGATGGCAAGTGCCAATCTCCAGTTCACAGCTGTGTCCTACAAGAGACCCCTTCTCTGGAGCAGGTGAGCAGAGATCTAGGTAACCACAGAGGTTCACTGCCTGCGGACAACCCAAAGTCACTTTCCAGGTCATGAAGCACTCTGCCAGGCAGTTCCTCCTGGGATCCCCACACCCCTATGCTGTGGGCTCCACTTCTGGCCCCCTTAAGTGTCAAGGGTGCTGGGGTTCCAGGAGGCAAGGTGCCTGCCTCTGGTCATCTAGTGGGTGGCTTGACTCTGGGACTAGGATACTAGGACCCTGAATGGGGATGTGCCAGGGCGGTGGGCACATGAGCCAGAAGACAGGGAAGGAACAGAGCTGAGAGGGAAAACAAACAAACAACAACAAAAAAAAACCCGAACCCTAGAATTATATAGTTTCATAAAAATGTTCTGCAAAAACAAAGGCAAAATAAAGACACGTTCAGATAAATAAAACCTGAGAAAGCTGTGGCTCACTAACCTATACTATAGGAAATGTTAAAGTTCTTCAAGCTGAGAGAAAATGATGCCAAATGGAAACTGGGATCCAGACAAAAGAGTGAAGAGGGCTAGAAATGATTATAAGCCCCTCTGTGTCTTCCTTTTTTTTCCTTTTTAGGGCCGCATCCGAGGCATATGAAAATTCCCAGGCTAGGGGTAGAACTGGAGCTACAAGCCGCTGGCCTGTATCACAGTCACAGCAACTCGGTGTCTGAGCCGTGTCTGTGATCTACATCAGAGCTCACAGTCACACTGGATCCCTAAGCCACTGAGCAAGGCCAGGGATTGAACCCGAGTCCCCATGAATACTAGTTGGATTCACTGCCGCTGAGCCACGACAACAACTCCATTCTGTGTCTTGTTTATAGGAAAAAAGTTTGTCTCCTAGGCCTTCCCTGAGTTCCAAAGAACAGGCACAAGACGTTACTAGTTAGGGAAGTGGGGGAGCAGAAACAAAGGGAAAACAGTTAAGCAAAAAGTAATGACAACAGTACAGCATAAAACAGACTCCTGGTTCCTCCTCAAGGCATATATATAACAATCTGATATACCTCTAAGTTGTTATGCAGGAACTAAGACCCTCACCTAGGTGGAGGATGGTGACCATGTGCTGACCACAAGCATGTACAAACTGGCTGGAATCAGAAGGTTGAGCATTAAGATGCCAGAAACATCACCCTGTTACCTCACCAACACTCAATCAGAAGAAAGTCATGCACCCTGCAGCCCTCACCCCAAATGTTGCCTTTAAAAACAATTCCCTGAAAGTCATCAGAGTTTGGGTCTTTTGAGCATAAACTGCCCGTTCTCCCTGCCTGGTGCCGTGCAAACAAATGCTGAACTATCCTTCACCACAACCTGGTGTCAGTAGATAGGTTTTGCTGTGCAGCAGGTGAGCAGACCCAAGGTTGGTTCAGTAACAGGAAACATAAATATGTGAGTGAATATAAAACATGCTGGTTTTGGAGTTTCCTCGTGGCTCAGCAGGTTAAGGATCTGGCCTTGTCACTGCTGTCACGAGGGTTACTGCTGTGGTGCCCGGTTTTATTTTTTGTTTGTTTGTTTTCAGGGCTGCACCTGCAGCGTATGGAAGTTCCCAGGCTAGGGGCTGAATCCGAGCTACAGCTGCCAGCCTATACCACAGCCACAGCCACAGCAACACAGGATCTGAGGCACGTCTGTGACCTATACCACAGCTCATGGCAACACTGGATCCTTAGCCCACTGACTGAGGCCAGGGATAGAACCCATGTCCTCATGGATACTAGTTGGGTTTGTTACCACTGAGCCATGATGGGAACTCCTGTGGTGCAGGTTTGATCCTGGTTTGGGAACTTCCACATGCCACAGGTGTGGAAAAAAAAAAAAAAAAAGCTGGTTTTCTCAATTTTAAACTTCTTTTAAAGATAACTGTATAAAGCAAGTATAAAAAGTGTACTGTATCTTCAAAAAGTAAAACAGGACACTAGCAGAAAGGGTGGGGGCCATGGAAGTATATTGTTGTAAGGTTCTTACTTATAGCTGAAATGGTATATGATTTGAAGGAAGACTTGATAAGCTAAAGTTGTGCAATATAAACCCTAGAGCAACCACTGAGAAGAGAGATGTAGAGTTACAAGCTAATAAAAGGGGGAAAAAATGAATACTAAGAATAATGCCACAGATCTCAGAAAAAGAGAGAAAAAAGAACAAAATAGATTAGACAAAATAGCAAAATAATAGATTTAAACCCAACCATATCAACAATTACATTAAATTAAAATGGTCTCAACACTCTAAAAGTCATGGGGTTTATTGGACTGGATTTTAAAAAAGCAAAACTTATTATATGCTATCTACAATAAAACCCCTTTAAATATAAAAGCATAGATAAAATTACTAACTGCATGCTTTCTACAAGAAACACATGTTAAATATAGAGGCACTGATGAGTCAAAAGTAAAATATTAGAAAAAAGATCTGCTAGGCAAATAGCAATTACGAGAAAGCTGGATGGCCTTATTAACATCCAAAAAGAGTCTTGAGGACAGAGACAAAGACAGAAATTCCGTTATGACAAAAGAAGTCAATTCACTGAGAAGATACAAACTCTTGAATATGCATGTACTTCAAGAGAGAGCTTAGAAGTATATGAAGCAAAACAGAAATGAAATCTACAATTACAGATTTCACTACTACTCTCTTAGCAACTGATAGAAGATGTACACAAAACAAAGATTTTGAAGATGTGAATCTTCAAGTATCCACTATCAATCAATTTGAGCTGAGTGCATTTATAGAGCACCATACCCTGCAATGGTAGAATACCCATTCTTTTCAACAGTACATGAAATAGTCACCAAAAACATAGCAATGCTGGCCATAAGTCGTCTCAAATTTAAAATAATAAAATGTATATTCTCTGGATACTACAGAATTAAATCAGAAAGCAATAACAAAAAGGTACCTGGAGAATACCCAAAGACAGGAATACCCAATAACTCATTGGCCAAATAAAAACCACAAGGAAAATTAGGAAATATTTTAAAATGAATGATAAAGAAATTACAACATAACAAAATTTGTGGGATGCAGCTAAAGCAGTGCTTAGAAGGAATGCATAGCTTTAATAGCTTATTATAGAAAGAGGTTTAAAATGAGCGATCTAAGCTTCCACATTAAGAAACTAGACAAAAAAAAAAAAGCAAATTATAATCAAAGTGAGTAGAGGGAGTTAAGTGATTTTTAAAAAAGAGCAGAAACAAATGAAATAGAAAACAATAACAATGGAAAAATTAAACTAAAAGCTTTAAAAAGATCAATGAACTTGATAAGCTTCTAGCTAGAATAATCAAGAAATAAAGAAAATGTAAATGACCAACAATAAGAATGAAAGAAGGAACATCATACAGATCTACTGACATTAAAGGGGTATTTTAAAACTGTTATAAACAATGGTATGCCAATAAGTTTCACACCTTTGATGAAATGGAAAATTCCTTGAGAGAACAAATTACCAAAAATGGCACAAGATGGAAGTTCCCTTGTGGCTTAGTGAGTTAAGCAGCTGGAATTGCTGCAACTGTGGTGCAGGTCACAACTACAGCACAGGTTCAAACCCTGGCCCAGGAATCTCCCCGTGCTGCAGGTGTAGCCAAAAGAAAAAAAAAAGCAAAAAAATAATCAAGACAGAATAGTGGTGGCAAAAGTATACATTTATAATGAAATATAATAGAGAGTTCAGAAACAGACCTGACATGTACAAGCAATTGGTTTTCTTCTTTTTTTCTTTTTGGCATGTGGAAGTTCTGGGGCCAGCGATTGAACCTGAGCCACAGCAATGACAACAGGGGATCCTTAACCTGCGGAACCATCAGTGAACTCCCAGCAGATGTTTTTCAATGAAAGTGTCAAGATAAGTCAATAAGGAAAAACTTAATTTTTTTTAGAAAATCGTGTTTGAACAACTGAACATTCACAGGGAGGAAAAAATAACCTAGACAACTGCTTCATACCATACACAAAATTAACTGAAAATGGATCTTAAATCTGTAAAACATCGAAAATAAAATAGCAGTACCTTGAACTAGCCAAAATGTCTTAGAACATAAAAAGCACTAACCATAAAGGAACTTAGGAGATCTAATCAAAATAAAATCATATGCTTTTAGAAAGAGACCATTTAAAATGAGAAGGCAGGAGTTCCCGTTATGGCTCAGTGGTAACGAACCTAACTGGTATCCATGAGGACGCAGTTTCCCTGGCCTCGCTCAGTGGGTTAAGGATTCGGCGTTGCCATGAGCTGTGGTGTAGGTCACAGACGTGGCTTGGATCTGACGTTGCTGTGGCTATGCAGTAGGCTGGTGGCTCCAGTTCTGCTGGACTCCTAGCCTGGGAACTTCCACAGGCCACAAGTAACGCCGTTAAAAAAAAAAAAAGGCAAACCACAGATTAGGAGAACTTTTTCTCAATATATATTCTTAGAAAAGATCTTGTATTCAGAATACATTAAAAAACTCTTAAAACTCAGTAATAAGGTAAACAACACTCCCCACTCCTGCGTCAAATAGGCAAAAGATTTGAAAAGATACTTTACAAAAGAATATATACAAATGGTTAACAAGTACATGAAAAGATGCTCAATATCATTAGTAATTAGAAAAATATAAATTAAAACTACAATGAGATACCATTACATGCCCCCCAAAATAGATGAATTTTAAAAGGCTAACAATAGCAAAGGGTGACAGGATATGGGGCAATGGAACTCTCAAATATTGCTGGTGGGATGTAATGTGGTAAAACTACTTTGGAAAACAGTTTGGCAGTTTCTTATAAAGACAAACATACACTTACAACATAAGTTACAATTCCACTTCCAGGTATACCTAAAAGAAATAAAAACTTATAAATAAAAACTTAGGTCCACAAAAAATCTGCATTTTAAATGTTCATAGTAACTTCATAGCTCATAGCAGCCCCAAACTGGACACTGCCCAAATGTCTATTAACAAGTGAATGAATAACTGTGGCATATTCACAGTATGGAAAACTAGTCAGTAATAAAAAGGAACAAAGTATGTATTCACATAATAAGAAAGAAACTTTAAAAAATTATGCTGAACAAAAAAGCCCCGCATATTACTGTTGATTCCATTCTATGAAATTCTAGCACAAATAAAAACTATAGTGCAAAAAGGAAATCAGGGGTTGTCTGAGGCTATGTATGGGGGACATGAAGAAACTCTGGGGGATGATAAATATGTTCCATATCTTATTTGGACTGGTGGCTATACAGGTTTATACATTTGTTAAAACTCACAGGACAGTTAAAATCAGTTCATTTCATCCTATTTAAAGTATATATAAATAAAATTGATTTAAAAAGAAAAAAGAGGATAACCACATACTGATCCAGTTCTAGTAATGTATCTTACTAACATATAGTTGTACATGGAGATATGTGACTTCTGTTTGATACGAAAAAAATTTAAGACATAGTCAATGAAACAGACAGAGGTGCAGACAGTATGTGTAGTATGATTTAGTTTAACCATTTTTTTTTTTTTTTTTTTGCTTTTTAGGGCCACACCTGCAGCATATAGAGGTTCCCAGGCTGGGTGTCGAATTGGAGCTGCAGCTGCCAGCCTATACCACAGTACAGCAATGCCGGATCCTTAACCCACTGAGCAAGAACAGGGATGGAGGGAGTTCCCGAGGTGGCTCAGTGGAAACAAATCTGACTAGGAACCACAGGTTGTGGGTTCGATCCCTGGCCTCGCTCAGTGGGTTAAGGATCTGGCATTGCTGTGAGTTGTAGTGTAGGTTGCAGATGTGGCTCGGATCCCGCGTTGTATGGTGTAGGCTGGCATAGGCCGGCAGCTGTAGCTCTGATTAGACCCCTAGCCTGGGAACCTCCACATGCCGTGGGTCTGGCCCTAAAAAATGACAAAAGGCAAAAAAAAAAGAACAGGGATCGAACCTGCATCCTCATGGATGCTAGTCAGATTCATTAACCATTGAGCCATGACAAGAATTTTCAGTTTATCTTTTGAAAGACAACTATATCATATATGTTTTTAAAGAGCAGATAAGAAAAACAGTAGATAAAACCAATAAAATCAAAATCTGATTCTTTGATATAAATATGACCAATAGCCAATATCAGCAATGAAAGAAAGGATATCACTACAGATCCTACAGACATTAAAGGATAATAAGAAAATATCACTAAATACTTTGTGCCCACAAATTTGATAATATAAATGAAATAACTTCTTGAAATACAAAAACACTACAACTTGCTCAGTAAAAAAAAAAAAAAAAAAACTTCAGTTAAAAAAATAATTTTTAGGAGTTCCTGTTGTGACTCTGATCCCACGTTGCTGTGGCTGTGGTGCAGGCCAGCAGCTACAGCTGCTATTTGAGCCCTAGCCTGGGAACCTCCTCCATATGCTGGTGGCTGCCCTAAAAAAGACAAATGACAAAAACAATAATAATAGTTTTTAAATAGTCTACTTAAAATTTTATTTTTAGTTAAAAATCTTAAACTCAGGGCTCAGAAGCTCTGCTGACAACTATTTACGATAGCAGATACATGGAAGAAACCGAAATATCCATCGATAGATAAATGGATAAAGAAGATGTGGGGTTTCTAGGAGTTCTCGTCGTGGCTCAGTGGTTAATGAATCTGACTAGGAACCATGAGGCTGTGGGTTCGATCCCTGGCCTTGCTCAGTGGGTTAAGGATCCGGTGTTGCCGTGAGCTGTGGTGTAGGTTGCAGACGCAGCTCGGATCCCCCATTGCTGTGACTGTGGCAAAGGCCGGCTGCTACAGCTCCTGTTAGACCCCTAGCCTGGGAACCTCCATATGCCGCAGGTGCGGCCCTAGATAAGGCAAAAAGACAATTAAAAAAAAAAAGAAGAAGATGTGGGGTTTCTATAAACAGAATACTACTGAGCCATAAAAAGGATGAAATGATAATATCTGCAGCAATATGAATGGACCTAGAGATTATCTTATTAAGTAAGGTAAACCAAAAACAAATATCATACGATATCACTTATATGTAGAATCTAAAATATGATACAAATGAACTTATTTACAGAACAGAAACAGACTCACAGACATAGAAAGCAAACTCATGATTACCGGAGGGGAAAGAGGGAATTAATTAGGAGTTCGGGATTAGCAGATACAAGCTACTACATAAAATAAAAAATCCTACTGTGTAGCACAGGGAATTATATTTAATAACTTATAATAACCTATAATGGAAAATAATATGAAAAAGAACATATATATATCATATATATATATAATATATATATATATCTGAATCAGTTTGCTGTACACCAGAAACAAATAAAACAGTGTAAGTCAACTATAATTTTTTAAAAAAGAAGCTCAGTGGACAAATTGTACCAAAAACTTAAGGAAGAAACAATACTAATTCTAAACAAACTCTGCCAGAAGATTAAAGAGGAGGGAAAACTTCCCAATTCATCCTTTGAGGCCAGTACTACTTGATGACAGAACCAGCAAGGACATTAAAAGCAAAACCAAAAAACAACAAAAACTGTAGACCAATATCCTTCATGAATAGACATAAAAATTCTCAGAAAAGTATTAACAAATATAATCCATGATACATAAAAAAGGTATTACATCTTGATTAAGTGAAGTCTATCCCACAAATGCAAAGCTGGTTCAACATTTAAATATGAATCAATGGAAGACAGCCCAATTAAAAAATGGGATTTTAATAGACATTCCTCCAAAGAAGATAATACAGAGAGCCAATAAGTACATGAAAAAATGCTCAGTATCATTAGTCATTAAAAAACAAAAAATAATGTGTTGGTAAGGATGCAGAAAAATTGGAACCTTTCCTTTTTATGTAAATAAAAAATGACACAGCTGCTTTAGAAAACATTTTGGCAGTTATTATATAACCAAGCCAACCTATCCTGTGTTTTCAACCAAGAAAAATGAAAGCACATGTCTATACAAAAAACTGTACATTAAATGTTCATAGCACAGCAGCATTATTCCTAGTGGCAAAAAAAAGTGAAAACAATTCAAATATCCAACAACTGATGGATGGATAAAAGTAGTATCTCCATCCAATGAAAATATTATTTGGCAACAAAAAGGAATGGAGTACTGATAGACGCTACAACACGGACAAACTTTTGGAAACGTTACACTAATGGAAAGAAGTCAGTCACAAAAGGTCACACATTTTGTAAGATGTATGATTTCATTTGTATGCAATGTCCAAGATAGGCAAATTTATAGAGACAGAAAGTGGACCAGGGCTGCTTAGGGTTGAGGGGTGAGGAGTGGGGAGTGCAGAGAAAGAAGAGTACAGGGTACTATGGGTACGGAGTGTCTTTTGGGGGGACAAAAATCCCCTAAAATTGAGTGTGGTGAATGTTGTACAACTCTGTAAATGTAGTAAAAGACATTGAATTACACATTCTTAAAAGGTGAATGGTATGTTATGTTAATTATAGTTCAATAAAACCGTTAGAGGGAGTTCTCATCTTGGCACTGCGGAAACAACTCCAGCTAGGAACCATGAGGTTGCAAGTTTGATCCCTGGCCTCATTCAGTGGCCCAAGGATCTGGCATTGCTGTGAGCTGTTGTTTAGGTCGTAGACGCAGCTCAGATCCTGCATTGCCGTGGCTGTGGCGTAGGCCAGCAGTTGTGGCTCTGATTGGACCCCTACCCTGGGAACCTCCATATGCCATGAGTGCGGCCCTAAAAAAGACAAAAAAAGAAAAAAAATCTGAAATAAAATAAAATAAAACCGTTAGAAGCAAAACAATTAGCATGTGTAGAACCCTGGCATGTGCTAGGGGCTTTACATTCATTATCTCATTAAATGCTCCCAACCACCACACGAAGAGGGACAAAGAGCTAACATTTAATTAAGCGTTACTTTGTGGCAGATATTATTCTGAGTTATCCACGCATATCAACTCTTTCACTCCTCACCTTATTACCAATCCCACTTTACAGATGAGAAGTAGGTTGGAGAAGCTAAGCAGTGTAACACGCATATACCTGATGAGGGACAGAGCTAAGTCTGAACCTGAAATTCTGGCTGAGCTTTTCACTGCTCCCATACCATTTCCCTTTAATCTCTTTAATGAAGTGGTTCTCAAAATGTAATCCCTGGATAAGCATCATCTGAGAAATTGTCAGAAATATAAAACTTTATACCCTACCCTGGACCTACCAAATCAGAAGATTCTGGGGGTAGGGCCAAAGTATTAAAAAACAATATAATTCATCATATTAATAGACCGGAAAAAATCTCATATGATAAAAGTTTCCATAGATGTAAGAAAAGTATTTGACAGAATTCAATATCCATTCACCATAAAATCTCTCAACAAACTAGGAATAAAAGCGAATTTCCCCTATATGATAAGAGATCTGCAAAAAACTTAACAGCCAACAACATACTTAAGGGGAAAAAACAATGTTTTCCTCCTAACACTGAGAATTTCTGAATTATTTGGCTTCTATTTAACTTTGTACTAGGGGGTTCTATAGAGTAGAACAGAGTAAGAAAAAGAGATACAAGAAAGTACATTGGAGTTCCCGTCGTGGCTCAGTGGTTAACGGACCCGACTAGCATCCATGAGGACACGGGTTCGTCACTGGCCTCACTCAGTGGGTTAAGGATCCAGCATTGCCATGAGCTGTGATGTAGGTTGCAGTCACGGCTCGGATCCTGAGTTGCTGTGACATAGGCCGGCAGCTACAGCTCCAACTGGATCCCTAGCCTGGGAACCTCCATATGCCTCGGGTGTGGCCCTAAAAAAAAAAAAGAAAAAGAAAGAAAGTATATCATTGTGGGTTTAAGCATTTAAAAAATTTTAGTCCTCATGTTTTGTTGTATTTTTCAATTATTCTATAGATATGAGTCAGACCTGATTCTTATCCTCAGGGAATCTACAGTGTTACATGATCACACCCCCAGGGACCAGTGACCCTGGAACATGAGTTGGAAGAGAGGCACGTGTAACCTTTCAGTCTCCTTGTGCCACAAATGAGGACCACACTGAGAGCCCTGGCTCTGCCTGAAACTATTCCTGGGATCATCTAAATTGGACAGCTTAGTGCCATGTGAGGGATGGTGACAAGTTCTAGATGTTAAGAGGTGGGTGGGCTCTGCCTCGCCTTGCATCACCTCTCAGTTCTGCTACCTGTCACTGTCTAAGTTTCTTGTCTCTGAAGTCCCAAACGTAATATTGACCTCAAGGGTTGAAAAGAAATGGAAGGAGACAATTACATAAAAAACACAGCACAGTGACACCAAGAAAGTACTCACTAAAAATAATGGTGACACCCTTTCACAAATCACATATAAGCTTTGAAAATTTATTCTAAAGAGGGTTCATATGTCCCAACAACGTGTGAGAGGTGAGATTTGGGGCTACAGAGGAAGGAAGCGGGACAATGTTGGCACCAAGGTTTACTCTGCTATGGATCGCATTGCTTCTGCCACAGCCTGGGCTTCACTCCTGTTCTGAACATACCAAGAACCACATCACAACCCCAGTCCCTGGGTGAGCACAGTGTGAGTGAGCAGCTGGCAAACAGGGCAGGGCCCAGAGCTGCACATGCTCAGGGAGTTGCAGGATGACCCAGATTCCTGGACACGCCGTTTGGAATGATAAGGTACTCCATCCCTTCTGAGACGGGCACCAGGGAAAAGTAGAGACACCTTTCTCTGCAGCAGTTTCTCCTTCACGTGATGCAGGGTCTTGGAGGCCACAAGCTGTACCTACAAACCTGCTGGATGTATGGCCCACCCCCTTCTAACAGGGGCAAAGAAGTCCCCTCAACAGTGGTACTGCTAGGTTTCCATGCTTCTGCATCACTTCGTGGGCACAGATAAAACTTCATCTCCACTCCGCACAATGGAACAGATAAGAAGCTAAGGTCAACTCCATACAATGGGACTGGGGTGAGGACTCTGTCCCCTGACCTCCTGCACACTACACCCCTCAAAAATACTGACTGACAATGGCTTAGAGACCACAATTCAATTTAGCATCTTTGATCTGTTAAGTTGACTCCTTAACCACACTGACTTACTTAACAAGACTGGCTGAGAACCAACTGCGTGCTAGTTACTATGTGAGGTTCTGGGGACACAGGCAGGGGTCTCTAAGAGGCACCAAGTCTTCAAGCCTCATTCTTGAGACAACATCAACCCAGAACTCCAATCATCACTACCTCTTGGAGTTTCTGGAGTTCTCTCTTGTCCCAAATGATTGATCTGTCCACCAACCCCAGGTCACCTGCCCTGCTGTGTCCCCCTGCTCCCAGGCAGCTCATCTTTTGACCACACCTGCGATCACTGCCTAGGAGGTTGCCCAAAGACATCAGCCTGGTGGTAAGTATCTTGGAAAAACTTTCTCTGAAATATCTCAAGTTTGGGAGCAGGAAAGGGTTAAAACCTCCAGTGAACCAGATCTTATTTGAGGGTTATGTTTAAAATTAATTTATCTTTCCTTTCCCTGGAAAAGAAAGAGAAGGAGGTAAACTCTTAAACTGTCACCTGGCGGAGCAAGTGTGATTTGTATATAGTTGTTCAGGAATGCAGAGTTAAGAGGCTAAGGGTGTCAGCTGAAATGCTAACTGCCAAAGTTCAAACAAGACTGGCTCTGCCAGTCACTAGCAATATGGCCTGGGATGTAACCTCTCTAGTCTCAGTTTTCTCATCCATAAAATGGGAATAACTATAACAGTATCCTGATAAGCTGGGGGGCCTGGCCTATAAGATGTCAAAATGTATTATCAAGGACTTAAGGCAGCATGGAACTGGCACAGGGAGAAAAAAATTGATCTATGAAACAAGAGAGAAAGCCCCAAACAGAAGTACACGTGGAACTCTGACAGTGGCCAGAGGTGGTAGAGAAGAATAGTGGGGGAAGTGGGAAGGCTCAATAAATAGTGCTGGGCCAAATGGTAGATCACATGGGGAAAAAATGAAATTTATTATGTATTTCACTTCCTATACAGAAATTAATTCTGGATGTATTAAGGACTTCAATTTTAAACTTTAAAACTTTTTAAGAGAAAATATAGGGGAGCTCCTGTTGTGGCTCAGTGGTTAACGAAGCCGACTAGGAACCATGAGGTTGCGGATTTGATCCCTGGCCTCGCTCAGTGGGTTAAGGATCCTGTGTTGCCGTGAGCTGTGGTGTAGGTTGCAGACGCGGCTCGGATCCCGTGTTGCTGTGGCTATGGCAAAGGCCGGCAGCCGTAGCTCCTGTTAGACCCCTAGTCTGGGAACCTCCATATGCCACAAGTGCGGCCCTAGAAAAAAGCAAAAAGACAAAAAAAAAAGAGAAAATATAGGAAATATGTGATCTTCAGGCAGAAACATGACTGAATTTATTATTAGACTGATAAATTCAACTACATTAGAATTAAGAGTGTGTACTGAGGAGTTCCTATCGTGGTGCAATAGAAATAAATCTGACTAGGAACCATTAGCTTGTGGATTCGATCCCTGGCCTTGCTCAGCAGGTCAAGGATTCGGCATTGCCATGAGCTGTGGTGTAGGTCACAGATGCGGCTAGGATCCCATGTTGCTGTGGCTGTGGTGGAGGCCGGCGGCTGATCAGACCCCCGGCCTGGGAACCTCCATATGCCATGGGTGCAGCCCTAAAAAGACAAAAAGACAAAAAGAAAAAAAAAGAAGCGTGTGTATTGACAGTGTAGTAATGGCATAAGGACATATAGAAAGATCAACAGAATAGAACTGAGAATCCAAAAATAAACAGGTTTATAGTCAACTGATTTTCAACAGACCAATACTAAGACAATTAAATGAAGAAAGACTAGTTTTTTCAACACATCATATTGGAAGAATGTGTACCGGAATAACATTGGAATAACAACTAGAATAACTCCTTCACACTATATACAAAAATGAACTTAAAATAAATCATACACCTAAATATAAGAGCTAAAACTATAAAATGCTTAGAAGAAAACACAAAAGTTAATCTTCATAAGTTTGGATTAGGCGATGGACTCTTAGATATTACACCAAAAGCACAAGTGACGAAAAGAAAAAATAAATTTGATAACATCAAAATTAAAAACTTTTGTTTTGTAAATGATACAAGAGAGTGAAAAGACAATGAACAAAATGGGAAGGAACACTTGTAAATCATATATCTGATAAAAGACATATCCAGAATATATAAGTACTCATACAATAATCAAAAAGATAAATAACTCAAATAAAAAATGGCAGAAGGATGTGAACAGGTTTTTTTCCCAAAGAAGATAGACACATGGCCAATAAACAGCATAAAAACTGTTCAACATTTGGATTAGTCACTAGAGAAATGCAAATCAAAACCTCAATGAGATACCACTTCACACCTACTAGAATGTCAATAATAATAATAACGATAATGCAGAAAATAACAAGTGTGGCAAAGATATGGAGAAACTGGAACCCTAGTACATTGCTCCTTGTGCGAATGTAAAATGGTGGAGTTGCTATGAAAAACGGCTTGGCGGTTCCTTTAAAAGCTAAACCATTTGATCCAGCAAGCCAATGCCTAGGTGTCTACTGAAGAGAAGTGAAAACATACATCCACACAAAAACTTATATAAAAATGTTCAGAGCAAGCATTATTCATAACAGCCAAAAAGGAGAGATAACTCAAATGCGTATTAACTGATGAAGAGATACATAAAACGTGCTGTAAACATACAATGGAGTATTATGCAGCAATATCAATGAAGTACTTACACATCCTACAACATGGATGAACCTCAAAAACATGCTAAGTGAAAGAAGTCAGACACAAAATGCCACAAATTATATAACTACATTTATGTGAAATATCTAGAACAGGTAAATCTATAGAGACAAAAAGTAGTCAGCAGTTATTTAAGGTTGGGAGGTGGTCAGTATAGGGAGGAGGGATGAGGACTGATTGATTCATTCAGTCCCTTAGAAATCAAAGTTATGCCCATTAAAGAATGAGATGCCATTTCCAACCCCAGCCTGTTTCAAAATGCTATTAAATGTGGATGCGGGTGAATGATGAGGTTAGCACTGGTTATTTACTAAGGCTGTGTGACCAGGCAAACTCTGTCCCTGCATCTCAGCTCCCACAACTTGCAAAACTGGGTTTGGAGGAGACCGCAAACCACCCGGGGCTCAGGGTGAAAGAGACCAAAGAGACTGACAGGGAAGATCACTCAACACGTGGGCGGACAGCATAGGTTCTCTCTGCGAGGTAACTGTTATTGGAGGTTATCTTTGTGCAATGGAATTACAGGCACTTTTAATTTTCTGTTTTCTTTTTTGGCTGCACCAATGGCATATGGAAGTACCTGGGCCAGGGATCAAATCCAAGCCAGAGCTGCGATCTGTGCCACAACTGCAACAACGCCAGATCCTTAACCCACTTACACAGGGCCAGGAATCGAAGTGGAGGCTCCACATAGACAAACTGGATCATTAACCCACTACATCACAGCGGGACCTCCCTAATTTTCTTCTAAATGCTTTTTCTTTACTAAATCTTCCACAATGAGCATGAATTGTCTTTGTAATCTGGAAAAAAATGTCAAAAATTCTTTTAACCACCAAATGGCAATGATTTGTGTCCCACCCACCGGTGACAGTCAGGAAACCTAAAGCCACATGATTTTCCTTTGAGTGGGTAACTGAACTCTCTTCAGCTCTGTGTGAGAACTCTTACATCAAGATCTTTGAAAAGTGTGGGGAAAACCAGGAGTATAAGGCCACAGTTCCCAGGAGAGTAAGAGCTAAACCAAGCCAAGGGCCATTTAAGAAAGCTCCGAACTCTATGCAATTCACGGGGAGAAACTCCCAGAGTGATGCTCCTGCTGCTGCAGCTGGCAGGGCAGTCAGCCCCAGGTCCCCATTCCCCACCAGTGCCACCTCCCAGGTGACCCACAGGCTCATCGACCCTCCTGTGGAGACCAGCTAGTCCATTCAGAATGATGCTTGTTTCAGAGTTCCCTGTGTGGCCAACAGTGGCTGAGGAAGCTCTGCTGTTTGGGAGGGAGAATGGGGACGGTGATCAGGGGGACAACCTAGCATTTCCAAACAACAGCAAGTGCAACCAGCAGTCACCAATGATCAGCAGTTATCTGCAACCACTCCGACTACCAGCGTCTCACTATACAAGCAACAGCTCCTCCTAGCCCCAGGCTGGAGAGGAGAGGGCTGGGAGGGGGACGGTAAGAGAAAAGCAGGCAAGGCAGAAGTGAAAGCTCTGGCTGGAAAAACAGCACTGAATGTTAAATATCCAGAGTGGTGAGATGCTCCCCATTTCTGCCTGACCAAGACAGGGAAAAATGAGTGGAAGGGCAAACTCTCCACCAGAAAGACTGAAGTGAGGCAAAAGGGGGCATAGAAATGGCCACAGAGAAAAGGACAACTAACTCCAGGGCTGAGATTGGGGTGGGATGCGGAGGTGCACGACCAGATTGGTCAGGAACAGGGGCTGCAGGTGGCCACAAGCAGCCTTGCATCAAAAGCCCACCCACGCCTGGATCTGGAACCTCTGCGTGACCCTTGGGAAATCTAACAGGTGAATTCAACTCAGTCAAGCAAGCCACTTCCAAACTCTGTCCACTTCCAACTAGGTGATCCCAGGCATGGGGCAGGGTGACCTGTGTAGTCACCGAGTCAGAAGGGTCCCTTACTTGATTTAATGCTCAGCTGGCTCTGTCTTTAAACTCCTAATAATCTTGGAACGAGAGGCCCCACAGCTCATGAGATGACAGTTCCAGGGGCCATTTCTCTGAATCCACCAATCAAAGAAAGCAGAGCAGTGCCAGGGTCCCAAGAATTCCTGTCTGGCTTGGGTTCCAGCCATGTCCAACATAAACCAACAAGATCTGTGATGTTTCCTTTTGAGTTTCCACGCAAGGGCAGGAGATGTGGCTGACGAGCCACAGAGGGGGGAACACAAATAACGACCAAACTTGGGGGGAAATTCATCCTTTTTGGTTAGTCAATTGCAAGTTAAAAAACTACAAGGCATAATTTCATGCCTTGTCAAAAAATATTCTCAGAAAAGTACTAATGCAGGGGAGGTGGAGAGAAGCAGAAAACCACACCAGCCCTGAGAGCATCATGGACCAGAACACTTCGGCCCAGGACAATGGGGTGCCAGAGGGAAGCACTCACACCCCTTGACTCAGACACCACATTCCTGGGACTCTGTCCTAGAAAGGAACAGCAGGGAAAATTTTACATGTGGAAGATACTCAGGCAGCAGTCTGGCTCTAGAAATGATCTAGGAAGAACCGAAATGTCTAACAGAAGGAAAAGGCATTCCACAGCCAGTCAGTGGATACACACTAAGCTTGTGATAACATGGGAACAAGTTTATGATGTACAGCCACGTGAAAATGGTTATGTTTCTGTATCTCGATGATGTAAAAAAGATGTTCGTTCAGAGGAAACACATTGACTGAAAATAGACACCTAAAAACAGTGACATGAGGGGGAATGAAGTTATGGAAACACCACGATCTTGAACATCTGGAATTGCTACCTTGACAGAGTATAACCCTTAAAAATACTGAATTTTAGGGTGCAGAAGACTGACTCAGGTGCAACTCAGAGTGTGGCCAAGGACAAAGCGTGTGTGTGTGTGTGTGTGTGTGTGTGTGTGTTTGTGTGTGTGTGTGTGTGCTGGGGTGTGGGGAGGGGTGGGTGTGGGGAAGAGGTTTCATTAGGCAGGCGAGCAGCTGCCAAATGGTTAATGGGCGAAGAGTCATGCTCCGGGGCCCCATCCTGTACAAACTGTGCTGCTTCTACTGTAAAAACCTCCCAGGCAAAGGGAGGCACCCAGGGGACTTAGCTGGCTGTCAGTTCTAGCCTCTCGGGAAGAACATCTGTCCTCTAAGCACGCCCACCTATGGCCACAAGGTCGCAGGGCACGCCAGGCCATGGGGAGGGCCCCCGGGGTGGGGCTCCTCTGAGCCTGCAGCCTCCTCCAGCCTCACCACACCACTCCGCCTGAGCAGCTACTATTTTTGAAGATGTGCGTCAGGCATAATTCAACACACACGTCACAGGGAAACAAGACACAAAAGGAAATTTATCTTTGGCCACCCAAAGCCTATAACTTCATCTCTATTCATATTATTCATCTATTTGATCAGATGCTAATGTCAGTCTGAGCTGACAGGCACTTTACAGGAAAACCAGGTGTCAGGGGTCTGATTCATGTTTGCAGAGGGTGGTGCCTCGTGTTGTAGGTGCTCCCGGATGAGGTCCGAGGAGGATGTAGCAGAGCAAACCTCTCAGTCCTGGGCAAGGGCGGCCTTGGGGCTCAAGCATGACCCCATGCAGCCAGCCTCGGGCTTCCACTCTCTCCACAGTGGCTTTGAAGCCCCTCTCCCCATTTTGCTCCATACCCAGATTCCCAGGGTTCCCTCTTTGGCCTCCTTCAGGCCCCATGCAGGGTCACTTGGCTTGGCCTGGCACGCACGTAGCCCATTCTCTCTTTGCCTGGAGCCGACAGAAGTCACTGGGTTATCCTCAGGACCAGCCAAAGACCGCTCCTAATAAATGTTTATATGAACAGAGCTGCTGCATACCATCAAGCAGGTCGTGCACTACACAATTCTAGGAGGCACCATTCACAACAGACACTGTGGATTTGAAGGAAAGAGTATTGCTCTGACAAAACAGAATATTACAATTTTCTCAGAATAAGTGGGAGCAAAAGGTCTTGAGGAAGGGGTGCCTTTTTCTAAAGATGGGTGCCAAGTGGGCCATCGCAGCCCTGCACACCCACACATGAATGACTTAAGAACTAGCTCCCAGAGAGTGTACCACATTCCCCAGATTCCTTGGGGCTACTGACAGGAACAGAACTCTGTCTGGGACAGCCCAAGGCCTTTCACAGCCTTGTCACCCCCTTCCTGCCAAACACCCTCCTCACTGGCAGCTTTCCATGAGAGGGAATGGCCACAAGTACATGACCAGCTCCTGTTCACCGCCTACCCCTAGGCAGCAGTCATTCCTGATGTGACCTTCTTTCCTCTCGAGTCCTCACAATTCAGCACAGCCCTCCCCACTCTTCTCTCCTCCTCTCGCCTCCTGCCTTTAGCTCTCCACCCTCCCTACCTGTCAGCCTGCCCCCCCAACACAGTGATACCCACATGCATACATGTTTGATCCTCCTGGGTGCCCTCAACACACTGCTCCCTCTACCAGGGACAAGCCTGCAAGCAGCCCACACAGCACACCCCTTAGCTACCTGCCCACAGAGGGCCCTCTACTCTGGGTGCCTCACCCACCTCTCTGTCCCTAGCAGCACCTTTCCTCGGAGTCTAAGGACTCCTGTGCGCCTCAGGCTATGTGAATATTCTCAGATCTCTACAGGGCACTCCAGGCCTTCTGTGCTCTGAGTTTGGCCAACCAGGGCCATGCCCTATCATTGGTCCCTTCCCAGCGGGCCTGAGTGTAGGGGGATCAGAAGGCTGCTGGGACACCCAGATCCTTGGGCTGAACTCCTGTCACCTGGCTGTGGACACTGCGGGTCCCGCACAGATGCTAGGCCATCTCTCAGCACAGAGTGAAAGACTGGCCAGATAACCTGCTACATGCTTCACTCTGACTCAAAAGCATCCAAACATTGGAAACTTTCCCCTGGCATTTAGCTTCTTTAAAGAAGGAATCCCCCCAAATCACCACACTACAATCTCCAGGTCCTGTCCCAGAAATTGAGCCCCCATCCCCAGCCACTGTGGCCTCTGCTCAGGCCAGGCTCCTCTGGAGTCCAGCACTTTCTCAGTCTACAGTACCTGACCCCTTCCTGTTTCCCTGACCCATCAGTCAGGTTTTGCCAAGCTCAGTTTAGCTCTCTGCATAAAGTGTGGCCAGTCAGAAGATGGAGCCTGGCTGCTGGGCACTGGGGGCTTTTTGAGGTCCCAAATGAGAAGATGACAACCTCAACAATGTCATAAGTAGGGTCATCCGAGGCCACTTGGCCCTGACCTCTGCTAAGCCTATTTTCCCAGGTCCAGGGAGCCCTACTTTCTGGAACGTCAGAGCTTTATGTTCCACCCAGAAAAGATGCAGAAGTCCTATACACATCTATGCACATGTGCAAAGGCGAAGATGGGAGCTGCCAAGGGCTGAATTCAGAGGTTACAAGAGAAGCAGAGAGAGAGAGAAATAAACAGACCGATCAGTAGGTATAGACACATATTATCTCATTTCAACCTCCCAGCCACCTTGCCTTTAGACGAGGAAATTGAGAATCAAAATGGCTCAGAAGCTAGTTGAAGGTCAGGCAAGTGGTGGCATTTGAACACGCTGCTGCCCACTGACATGCAGCCTCCTGTCAAGGACTCCCTGGGCTCCTCCCATGCCCAGGTCCTTGCCAGCCCACTGCGGCCCTTATGTACAAGGCTGGGGGCAACTGAGGCCCTCAAAGGGGCAGACACTCGCCCATGGTCACAAAACCCAGCAGCAGTGTCAGGACAATAACCCAGGTCCCCTGACCCTCAGCTACCCTGCAGGACTCCTGGAGGAACAGTCCAGATGAAGGACCTCCGTAAGCCCAGACGCTGTCCTGCCACTAAAATGATTGCTGCCTGGACCTCAGTCCCTGGTCCCCAGAACAGGCTGTGAGCCCAGCTCCCTTCCACAAAGATGGGCCCTGGGAGTAGGAGACACAATTTCACTGGGGCACTTTTTTTCTAAGGGAAGTGGTCTGGAGTGACCTCTCATTGCAGTATCCTTCAGTGTGTCTAAAAGCAGGAGCAAGAACAGTCTCACCCTGCCTGCATGCTGGGGTGAGGGCCCCCTACCCACATCTTCCACACCCACAGTGTGAGGGGCCAGGAGGCTCCCGCTCCAAAAGCTGAGAGCTAGCCAGGCCTCCCACAGCCCCCATCTCTGACCCTCTTGCTTCTTTCTCTTTAGTCAGCAAGGTTCATATGTATTATCCTGTCTGCAGACATACTGTTTGGTCTTGAAGAGTGTCTAAAAAATGTTTTTTGGCCAATGTTTAAGAACTGAGATTTCTAGTTTCTCCTGAAAACCCCTCTGTCCTGGCCTTTCTAGGTCCACCATCACGTAGGGCACCAAGGGAGACACTCTGCTGCCTCAGGGCCTCTGACAACTGAGGCTGAGTCATGGCTGCTCTTGACCAGTGTGCTGCCTCCAGGGCCTCCTCTGGCCAGCACAGCAAGCTCTGCTGCAGGCTCTGTTCTAAGCACGGCGCCAGACACACCACCTCCTGAGCTCCTTATCCCCAGACCCACTGTGAGGAGTGGATCAGCCACAGGAGGGGTAGGAAGGAAGGCTGAGTTTGGAGGGCAACCAAAGAGGCCGCTCTGTCACCACTCCTGAATTACAGCTGCTCCGATCACTTAAGCTTCCAGACAAATGTGAACATCCCTCCTAAAACCAAGCAAAAAGCAAGTGGACACCTGGCCCAACACTCCCATTAGAAGCAAATCTAAAGAATGGCAACCAAGAAAATCATAGGGCAGGCAGGTGGATGAAAAACAATTTAGTATCTAACTGATTTGTACTTTCTTTTCTCCCCCCTCCCAATTCCAAAATTCATCCTCAGAATAAATCCATAAGTTGATAACAGGAACATCATTTAACATAAAGAACATAATTGCTTTAGAAATGACACTATATCCAAAAATAAAAACTGGAAATTAACACCAATCTTCTAAAACCTGAAGACATATTTTGGTCAAAGTTCACTTGCAAGTTTCTTTAAAGAATTCCTAAGACAGAGCTGTAGTAACAGTTCCCTATAAAAGGAAATGAAGGGAGTTCCCCTTGTGGCTCAGTGGGTTAAGAACCTATTATCCATGAGGATGAGGGTTTGATCCCTTGGCCTTCCTCAGTGGGTTAAAGATCTGGTGTTGCGTGAGCTTCAGTGTAAGTCACAGGCGTGGCTTGGATCCCTTGTTGCCGTGGCTGTGGTGTAGGCCAGTAGTTGCAGCTCCAATTCAACCCCTAGCATGGGTATTTCCATATGCCACACATGCGGTCCTAAAAAAGCAAAAGCAAAAAACAAACAAACAAACAAACAAATAAAATATGTATAACTAGAAACACTTCAGATAGAGTTTTCAGGAGATTTTGCAAAGTTAAACGCGACTCTGGGACTGAGGCCTGGGGTCTGGCCTGGGCCAGGGCTTTAGGTTGCCATTAGTGTGACCAGCAGGCAAAGTTAATTACAAGCTTTACTAAGGACCAGGGGGTGTATAATTTCTTTCCTTTTTTTTTTTGTCTTTTTTCTAGGTGCAGTATATGGAGGTTCCCAGGCTAGGGGTCTAAACGGAGCTGTAGCCGCCAGTTGACGCCACTGCCACAGCAACGCCAGATCCTTAACCCACTGAGCGATGCCAGGGATCAAACCCTCAACCTCATGGTTCCCAGTTAGAGTCGTTAACCACTGAGCCACGGCAGGAACTCCGAGATCAGAGAGTGTTAATTTCTAAAAGGATCTATTTCTAATAAATCAGTGTTAAGCAAAATTAACTCCCTCTGTGTCTCTTAGGTCTACAGGGTCAAAAGAATCCTAATTTTTTCTCAGTAACGTAAACATTCATTAAGGAGAACACAGCAAGTTTCACTCATGCAAAATTGCCAATATCGAAGGTTTTAAGCAACAGAAATTGCAGGAAGAAGCTGAGTTTGCAAGGCTTTAACCTTAAGATAGCTATGATTGATTACCACCCCTCACCCCCCGTGCTGACAACCGGCTCTCGGGCCATTGTGCCTGCACAGCCTGGGACTATCATTCAAGACCAAGGGCTGGGGGGCAGCAACCTCAGAGCTGGTGCTTGCTCAAATCAGGTGATCACTTACAGTGACTCTCCTGATCAGCCGCAGCTTGCTCAGAGGGCAAAGGGGGCAGGGGTTGGGTCATGCACTCAGCAGAGTCAACACCAAGGGTGGCCCCAGGAAGAAGCCCTTGCGGGCAAAGCAGCAATTCTGCCCAGGCCCCAGGGCACGCGAGCCCCAAGCAGACTCTGGAGCAGGAGGGGTAGGTTGGTGGATTAAACAAGACCACCACATCACCCTTCTTTCCAGAAAGCTCTGGATTATATTTCGGTTCCTTTTGGCAGAGGTTAATCAGGCGACACGTCTCTAGCTGCAGTCCCCTCTCCAAAACACCCCGCGAGTAAAGCGAGTTCAGAGCTCACGCTGGCAGGGTACCAGGACAGGGGTTCCCCGAGGCTCCCCGCTCTCTCCACACCGCGAGAGGGTGACATCAGAGGATCGCGTGGACTGATCGTGCGGCGAGCCCAGAGCTCGGAGGGCGTGCTTGGGGAGCCGGGCCTGCAGGCGGAAGCCGGACAGCACTAACCCTTTTTAAATTTATTCAGGCAGCGGGAGCTGCAGAAGGAGCGCACGGAGGCCGTCTCCCAGCAGCCGTGTCCCTTCATCCCCGCGGCGGGGCTGCCTCCGAGCAACCTGGCGCTACATGGCGCCGCACCCTGGGGGCTAGCAGGGACGCGCACAGCTCGGCGGGCCGCCTGGCGGAGGCGGCGGGCGCTCGCGGGTCCAGGCGCCGCGTTACCACAATGCACCACTGCCGTCCGCCCGCCGCCCGGTGCACGAGCCCGTTGAGCCCATTAACCCTGTCGGCGCCGCGGGAGCCGCGCGCAGCGCGAGCAGTGCCGCGGCCGCCCCTTCTCCCCCTGCCCGGGCTCGCGGCCTAGGCCCTCCTGCCATCTGCTCAACAACAGTTCGACCCCCAGGGTATCTGGGATCCAGGCGCCGGGCGGGCTCCCCGTTTAGAAGTCGCATTCTAAGGCAAAAACCTGTGAGAAGGTGCCGCCCCCTGCAGCAGCAGGCTTGGCGTTGCTTTATTTCAAAAGGAAAGATGCCCTTGAGAGGCAGGGGATGGCCTGCCCTGGACCTCGCGGTGATTCCAGGAAATTAGAGTCACTTTTGAAACCTGCTGTGGTGGCTGGTGCACCTCCACCTGCAGCCACCTGTCCCATGTCCTGGAGGAAGGGAACAGGCGGGGCCTCAGGGAGCACAGCTCCCTTGGTGCTGCTACCACAGGGCTGTGGGCATCTGGCGACAAACATCTGCCACTTCTTAGACCTCTCTTAACACAACTAGCCTGTCCAGCTGCCTGTAGCTGTAGGTCTTCTCCATGGGAGGTCGCATGGGCATCACAAACCCAAGTGTCCAAATCCTAGCTCCGGTGGCACCCATCCTTCCCCTAGTCCTCCCCATGTCGGCTAGTGGTAGCGCTGTCCTCCTAGTTGCTCCAGACACTTTGGAATCATCCTTGACTCTTTTTGTCCCTTAGACCCATCTGCAGGTGGTCAGCGCATCCCAGCAGCTCTGCCCTTAGATTACAGCCAGGATCCTGTCCCTTCTCACCACCCCACTGCTGCCACCTGGGCCTAACTCACCCTCATCTTGCCTGTGGACTCTTCCAGAGCTGCCCAGCAGGTCTCCCACTTCCACTCTGCGCCACCCCCCCTACCCCCACAACAGTCTATGCTCAATACAATACCCTGAGAGCTCCTGTTCTACTATGTCAGACTCTGTCACTCCTCCCCTCAGTGTCTCCAAATACCCAAGCAGGCCTGTCCTGTTCCCCTCCTTCCCTCTGCTCTGGTCACACTGACATCTTGGCTTGAACATGCTATCACTGCAAGGCAGTCCAAGCGGGGACCAGCCCCACTCAAGGACCCTGGACCCCACTCATTCTACCCTGCTCACGTCCTGTCTCTCTCACTGGACTGAGCCCTGGGACTGCATTCTATCCATTGTCCCATCTCCAGCCAAGCCCTCGCTAACAACCCCCCCATGGGAGCTAAGTCCATGGAATCTGTCCAGTATAATTTATTGAAACCAAATCAATAACTTTTCACCAATTTAAGGGTTTTCAAATACACAGTGAAGTTCCTCTTATAACGTAATAGACTCAGGGAAGGTGATGCTGGATCAATACTTTCCTCCTGGGCCTTTGAAACAACCACTACTTCTTCCACCTAGGGAATTAATCCTTAGCAATTGTGTCAGATTCACTGGCCCAGGAGAAGTAAGGCATTTAGCCACTCTAGGCCTTGGTTTGGGGGCTACAAAATGAAAAGCAAAATAATGATGCAAACGGCTACCAGTGACCAAGGGCTGGCCCAGTGCCAAGTGCTGGGCTGAGAGCTTTACCTGCACTTCTTCATTTAGTCCCTGGGAATAGGTTCCTTAAACACCCTTTTTACAAATGGGGAAACTAAGGCTCTGAGGTCCAGTGACTTGTGCAGAATCAACATGCTTGGAGCTGGCCTGTTCTGACAACACTTTGAACCATGCTCTGTGAGGTTCCTTATGCAAAATGTTGCTCCCCAGGTTCCCAGGGGCCTCCTGAGGAAAGAGGAGGTGAGATGGGAGCAGTGTCCAGAATGCTTTGGGGAAATGCTCATACAGGTGACTTTCATTGCATGTGCAATAAAGCCAGGATACTGAACTAGACACTGAGTATTGTGGACTCTGAAAGCTGGAAGAATCTTTTGAATGCAAAGCCGTGCCCTCTGTCTCAGAGCTGAGAATGGGGGCAGCAGAGGGCCTGAAGTGTCTTATGTCCTCAGAGCGAGTGACCACCAGGGTCACTGACCCTGCTTCCTTTGCCCACCCACCCTCACCTAAAGCCACACCTGGCTGACACCTATGTCATGGAGAAGACAGGAGACAAACCACAGCTGGGGAAGAAACTAAAATAGGAAAGAAAAATGCAAAAGAAAATCATGCAGTCCTATTAAGGCAAACACATGCGTCTCCTTTCCACATAGCTCTTTTACACTATAAGTCACATCAAACAATGATCAGATTCTGCTCATGTGAAATACTCAAAAATCTACAACTAGCTTCACAAGTGCTCAGGAAGGTGCCAGTTTATCATTAAAGGAAATATATTAACTGAAAAGTCTTAGTTGACCCAGCAGGGAGGCCAAGAGGCCAAGCAAAAGATGATGGTTGGTAATTCCATCCACTCTGCTGGCTGCCCTGGACCCAGTACAAGTTTCCCTGCTGACCACGTGCAGGTGAGGCTGAACCGTAGCCCTGTACCTGCCCCCCATCTGCACTCATGCATCGAGGGCATCTCCTGAGCAGCTCCAGGTGGGTGATCCCTAACACTCTAAATGTTCACTAACCATTCAAACTTCCTGAAGTCCATTCACCTCAAATAACCCTGTTCTGGCAATGCTGGAGGCAGCTGCAGACTCCCCCTAAGCTCCATCTGATCCCACATCAAGACCAGTTAATTTGGTCACTTCAAAGTCTTTGGTCTGCTCTCATGTTGACAGTGACCACTTGTCTTGTTGTCACATCCCACCTGGTGGCAGCTGCTGCAAGTCTCCCTAGGGGCCAGCCTCCCCATTTTCACTTGCTACCAGAAAAGCACTCATCAGATCCTAGTTCCAACATGTTTCCTCCTTTGCTCCAGAATATGGCACACACAACCACTCAACTAAAATCCATATATACATATCCATGTGTGTCTGTGGGTGGATGGATCTGTTGCTCATCCCAGTACTGGAGGCAACAGAGAAACAGGTCCCCTGCAATTGGTGTGAGGCACTGGAGGGGAGCACGGGGACGTCCTCTGTAAGAACCACAAGCATGTCCATACCCTCCACTCAGTGTGAACAAGAGGAAAAGAGCACAAGGCTCTGCATCCACTGCCATTTGATGCAAAAACCTAGAAGCAGGCCAAGAGCCTAAGAGCAGGTGAACGTTTACTTCATCAGCTTCATGGAATATCTTGGAACCATTTAGAATATGTCCGTGATGATTCTGCAGAAATAAGAAACTGCTTAAAAACAAAATGCTGAGAGGAAAAAGGCAAATCATGCAATATAGTTACCACTGTGTGAAAACTATGCATATTTGGAAATGTTAAAATAATATAATCACAGGGAATTTTCTCAAGTCTGGGCTCCTAGAATGCCCGGGACTTCTTTCTTTCCCAGGGCCTGATGTGTCCTGCTGTTGGTGCCTGTTTGTCTGTCTCCCACACCAGCCTGTGAACTCCTGAGGGCAGAGCCTGTGGTCTTTTCTTAACTATTCTCAGACTCCAGCATGGCTCAGCACATGATAGGTGTGCACTGAATGAATGGGCCTAGGAATAAACAGATCAATCAAGTGATCAATGCATCTATTGATGAAAGCAATGTAATCACTCCTCAGGAGCCCTATTTGGCTTAATCTACGCGTGCACGCACAGACGCGCGTACACACACACACACACACACACTGCCTTCTGACCTTCCCAAGCCTTCCATCGCTGACCCTGCTCCCTGACCCTACTCAGAAGGCATTTCTTATGCACAGCACCACACAGTCCCTTCTCCCTCTGCACCTCTGCCCTTGACTGGACCTTGCAGAGATGAGCACAGGCTTGAGAGTCCCACAGGGCAAGACCCGTGCTGACATGAGTTGGCCACAGCCTTCAACCACTGTGGAACTTATGGACCTCTGGTTCAGGCTCATCATTGATGAAGGGCTCCAGCCCACAGAAGAGAGGTACCAGCCTTCCCTGTGTTGTCTGGAGGATCAAGTTCTCCTCCAAGGGTCTGTCTAGCATACATATTCCTCGTGGGGATATCTCACAAATGAAACCCTTTAAGATAGCAGTGTTCTAAGAATGCATAGATGCTGACTGCTGTCATCATTAATAAATGATTCTGCACTGACGCTAAAGAATTAATTTGAGAGAATTTATGATAATGTGTTGCTAGGCAATTAAAATAAACTTCCGAGGGAAAAAAATTTCAACTTGCTGATTATTTTAGATCAGAAAAATGGAACAGGGGAGAGCATGCCATTCAAGTCAGTTTGAAAGACAGGGACAATATGAAAGGTTCCACTAAGGACAGAGCCTCAGCCTGACCTGTCCACACTGCTGTGAGAGGCAGCCCACGCAGTGGGGGCCACCTCTCTTGAAGCTGAGCCGCCGGGCTTTTCTCTAGAGTGGTCCACGGGTTAGGCTGTGTCCCTGCACGTGTGTTAGGAAGGGGTGGCCTGCCTGCAGACCAGGTGGAGGACCCCACAGAAAATTAGGGTCAGGACCCACCAAGTCGCTCTGAGGACACGGCCTCTTCCCAGTCCCTTTTGTTTCCTGGAATGACTGGCCCAGCTGGCTCCACTCCATTGCTTATGTCTGTTATTGACCAAAAGGCCTTTTGCTCGCTAAAAGTCTAAATACCACTTTCACCAACAAATCCTTCATGACAACCAAAGAAGTACTAGGATTCCCAAGAGATTACTATCCATTTATCTAGTCTTCAATTATTCCTTTTTTTTAAGTAACAAAAAGAATTGAAAGTATAAATCCATTGCAGGAGTTCCCATCATGGCTCAGTGGTTGACGAACCCAACCAGCAACCATGAGGACACGGGTTCAATCCCTGGCCTTGCTCAGTGGGTTAAGCACCTGGCATTGTCGTGAGCTGTGGTGTAGGTCACAGACACAGCTCGGATCCCACGTTGCTGTGGCTGTGGTGTAGGCCAGCAGCTACAGCTCTGATTCTACCCCTAGCCTGGCAACCGCCATATACCACAGGCACAGCCCTAAAAAGACAAAAGACAAAAAATAAAAATTTCTTTAAATAAATAAATCTATTGCAGAATGTTCCTCCTTTGTTGGTTATTAAAGGAGTACAAATTAAAGCCTCTTAGAAGTACGTCCCCTTTTAAGTATATTAAAATGGTCAAAAAGGTGTTTAATGAACACCTAATGCCAGTGAGAGTACAGTGAGGCTGGCAGGCTCAGTAGTTGCTGGTGGCTCGGAATATTGGTGGCTCATTCCATAAAGAGATATTCTAGCTCATCAAGGTGCTGTGATGAGACTGCTGCCCTTATTAGTAATCTGACTCCTGGGAATCTTCCCTTAGGAAACAATTCAACAGAAGTAAAAAGCTTTCAGTACAAAGACATTCATTGCATATTTAACTCTAATAGTGCTACTGGGAAACTCAAATGCTCAACAATTGGAGTATGATTCAAATCATCAGAGCACCTCAACTCAATGGAATATTATGTAGCCACTAAAGTGATCTTTGGAAAGACAGGGAAACAGTTAGCGACAATGTGGGGTGAAGAGGGCAGAGCATGAAGGGCCCTGTTTAATGTGATACCAAAGCTGTGAAACACAAGTGTATATGTGGGGGTGGGGGGAGGGAGGGGAGGAAGGGAACGTGCAAATACCAAAAACAGTTTATGAGGGTGTGAGGTTGCTGGGGAATTTCCTATATTCCAAATGCTCTTTATCTTACTGTGTGATCTTTCCCACAAAAACTGCAAAAATTGAACAAGCTCCATTCAATCAATTGAATTATTATTTGAAACCTTCCCCAAGGGGATAAAGGAGATGAAGAGGAGTAGGTGGGGAGTAAATGTGATGCTCAGGGAGCAGGAGTTATGAGCCCACAGGATGGTGGGAGCACAGGCCAGGCACCAGTGAGCAGGAAGTCAGGGCAGCGGAGCCAAAACAGTCTTAAATCAGTCAGGCTGCCTGGGGAGGTGTGGGCTTAGGGGTCAAATGCACAGGCTCAAGTTCAGATCTGAAATGCATTCCCTGGGTTACTTGGACAAGTGCCGGAGCCTCTCTGAGCCTCACCTCCATGATGCTCATCCAGACACAGGGCTGTCTTCCTGCTAGGTGCTGAATTGTGCTCTAAAGTTCAAACCTGCAGTACCTCAGAATGTGATTACGTTTGGAGATAAGGCCTTTAAAGCGGTGATTAAGGTACAATGAGTCATACTGGGCCCTCATCCAATATGACTGGTCTCTTTATAAGATGAGTAGTTTAGAACACAGATCAAGAGGTGACCATGTGAGGAGACAATGAGAAGGCAGACACCCACAAGCCAAGGAGAGAGGCCTCAGGATAAAACCAACCCTGCTGACACCTTGATCTTGGACTTCTGGCCTCCAGAATGGTGAAAAAATTCATTTCTGTTATTTAAGTCCCCCCAGTTTGTGGTTTCTGGTATGACAGCCTGAGCAAACTAGTAGACCTCCCTTTGCAGGGTTGTGAGGATGACATCACCAGCATAGGCAGCACTAAAAAAAAACACCCAGAAAAAGTCAGAGGCCAGGGTACTGACTCCCTGAAAACCACTGACCCAGACAAAGCCTATGCTAGAAGACTGGCTCTCAATGTCCATCAATGATTCAGTTTAACTGTGAAGCTCAGAATGGCTGCGAAGCCCTGAAGACCGCTTCTCCCATGACCCTCACAGCATCTGGGGTGAGGTCATGCAGGACAGACAGTGCTATGGCACAGCCAGCTGGCAAAACGGAAGTTTAGTGAAGTTAAGGGTTTTGTTCAAAGTCAAAGAGCAAGGACAGACCCAAGAAGGTCAGGAATGCAACACTCTAAGCCTCCAAGCTCCATTTTTCCCCCACCACTAAAAATCTAGCCTCAAGATTGACAGAAAAATCTTACAACATAAGTATTTAGAAATTCCATAGCACCACAGCCCCCATAAACAGCTAAGCAACAAGGAGAAAATACATGCAAAATATATAACCCACAAAGGAGAAATAACCATAACTTAAAATGAGCTCCTACACATCAAAATAAAAAATACACATATCTCATCAGTAAAAGGGAAATCGATATGAGTATACAAGTCACAAAATACATATGATTGGTCAATAAACAGAAAAAAGTATACTCAGTCTCCTGGGAATTAAGGGAAATGCAAAACAGAGCAAGGAAATGCCTTTTCATTCACCCATCAGAGTAACAAAGAGTAAAGAGAATGATGGGGCAGCCATTGCTGACAACCCACACTGTTGTGAGACATAAATCTAGGCATTCTTTTTGGCTGACAATTTGATAGTGTCCATTGATGTTTATCATGGACATGCCCTGTAACCTACGAACCTCACTCCCAGGAACCTATGCTTTGGAAAAATTCACATGTGCACAATGATGTGTATACAAAAAGATTCACTACAGAAAACCTGAAACCGAATAGTATAGAATCTCTGAAACTGTCTACCAAGGGGAAAATGATTGAATAAACTATGATTCACTACAGAATTCCATGATGTTATTTTTAAAATGAGATAGGCCTTTTGTACTGACATGTAAAGATCTTCAAAAAATACTTGTAAAGGAAAAAGCAAGCTGCTTATCAATATGCATGATATAATCTCATATGTATGGTATATGTATGTGTGTGTGTGTGTAAAGAACTGTTTTGTTTTGTTTTTTGCTTCACCTGTGGCATGCAAAAGTTCTGGGGCCAGGGATCAAACCTACGTCATAGCAGTGTCACAGCCGTGAAAACACTGGATCCTTAACCTGCTGAGCCACCAGGGAACTCCTATATATATGTAATTTTGAGTGCATTGGTGTCTGTGGACTTACATGGACTTGTTTTTGTTTTGTTTTTTGCTTTTTAGGGCCGCACCCATGGCATATGGAGGTTCCCAGGCTAGGGGTCGAATCAGAACTACAGCTGCTGGCCTATGCCACAGCCACAGCAACGTGGGATCCAAGCCGTGTCTGTGACCTACACCACAGCTCACGGCAACGCCGGATCCTTAGCCCACTGAGCGAGGCCAGGGATCGAACCCACAACTTCATTGTTCCCAGTCAGATTCATTTCCACTGAGCCACAATGGGAACTCCTGAACTTACATGGTTTTGTAAATGCACAGGAAAATCTGGAAAAGTACCCCTGTTAACAAATGGGTATGTATATCTCTTTGGCAGGGCATGAGCTGGAGGGTGGTAATGAATGATGACTAAATTTTATGTTTTATATTTTAAAATAATTTAAATATTTTAGAATCTTGTGTAACCTAAATCTTATGTAACTTTCCTAACCTAAAGCAATCTCTCAACAAAACACCATTGGAAAGGGTGCCCCAGAATCAACTCCTGCTCATGTTGAAACTTACAGGACCCTACAGAAGAGTCTCTAATAGTGGAAGGTCAGGCAGGAAGGAGGTACATAAGGAGTGAGTTTGGGGGCAGAAGGGCCCAGAAGGCACAACAGAAAAGCCACCACATCAGTGCACACAGACCAACCTGGCAGGCAGCAATCAGAGAGGGGCTGGAGCAATTGCCGCACCCGTGGCACAATCCCCAGGAGGCGGAGGAGCAGAGCTGCCCATGGTGATGGGCCCTGCAAAGAACAGACACGGCTGCAACCAGGTGGGGGGAGGCGGGGGGCTCAAGCACCTGTGATCCAGCCAGGCTGCAGGCCTCGCCCCAGCCTCAGCTGCCCGACTGCCACAGACACCAGTGACCTTGAGAGTAATGGCTGCAGCCCAGGGATGAGGCCCAGAAGAGACCACCATGTGGGTGCCCAGGCATCCACCTGCGCCTACCTCTCCAGGCCTACTCTGGCAGAGGTGTCAGGAGAGGTGCCAGAGAAGGAGAGAGGATGTCGTGGGCGAGTGCAGACAGAAGATGCAGGGAAGGCAAGAAGTGACAGATGCGTTGCTGTTCAGAAGAGTCATCCCTGAACACAGCGAACCATCCAGTGCTGTCCCAGGGCCCTTACTGTGCAGGCCTGAGTCACACCAGCCACCCCTTTGAAACCCCTTCCCTCCTGTCTAGTTGCCACACACCCATCATCCTTCAACCTCTGTCCCAGCTCCCAGGCACCAGTCAGGCCTTACCCCTGTGCTCTTCCCACCCCCAGATGGTGGCTGTGGCCAGGGCTTCATGTTCTGCCTGCCTGTTCGTGTTTCCCTATCTCCTCCCCTCCAGGGTCTAGAACTCCAGAGCCACCTGTCCCTAGCTGAGCCCAGCCTCTCTCCTGTGCTCCCTCCTGATAACCTTTCATCCTCCAGATAATTCTTTCCACCCTGAGGGTCAGCCCCTGGGGTGTCTCCCTCTCCATGAGCCCCTACATTCAAAGAGTCTCCAAATCCTAATGATTAAAATCCAACATAATTTGCAAATTCATATCCTTTTCTCCACCTCCTGGCTCGCTGCCAAGGTCTCAGCTTCATTTTTCCCCCCTTCTGACCACCTTGCATGCCACCATGAAACAATGTACTGGAAATACTACCTGTTCCCTGTCACCTCCTTTCCATGGTTTCCTGACAACCAGAGCTGCAAGTTTAAGTGCAGCCTTCTTGGCAAACCACAGCCCACCAGGAACAAGGCCTTGTGGGGCTCAGCGACCCTCTACTTCCCACTCCTTGGCCCCACCCACCACCCTCTTTCCCCTGCCTTTGCTCACCTGGTCTGGGATACCCTACCCTTTCTTCTCCTCAGCTGGATCCTGTCATCTCTGGACAGTGGGGTGTGGGCCGCCCCAAGGAAGCTTTATTGACTGTTGTCACCCAAGCCAGGGGATGGAAGACTGCTTGGAGGAGGGCCCCTCAGGATCCTCATCACATCCGTGCCCATCTCTTGGGTACTCCTCGCACAGACTTAGAAGGACCACATCTGTCTCCTGCAAATGCTCAGCTGCTTTAGGACCAGGAGGGGGTGGTACTCACTGTATTAGTTTTCTACTGGGTGGCTTCAAACAACAGAAATGTATCCTTTCACAATTCTGGAGGCTGGAGGTCCACAATCAAGGGGTTGATAGGGCCATGCCCCTCTGAAGGCTGTAGGGAAGCTCCCTTCTTGCCTCTTCAGGTTTTTGGGAGCCCAGGCATCTTTGGCTTGTGGCAGCATAACCCCAATCTCTGCCTCCAACTTCCCATGGCCTTTCCCTGTGTGTGTGTGTGTGTGTGTGTGTGTGTGTGTGTGTGTGTGTGTGTGTGTCTGAGTCCTAATTTCCCTCTACTTGTAAGGACAACAGTCATAATGGATTAGGCACCACACTCTTGACCTCATCATTTTTTTTGTTTGTTGTTTTTTTAGGGCCGCACCAGAGGCATATGGAGGTTCCCAGGCTAGGGGTCTGATCGGAGCTGTAGCCGCTGCCCTATACCACAGCCATAGCAACACCAGATCTGAGCCACGTCTGCAACCTACATTGCAGCTCACGGCAATGCCGGATCCTTAACCCACTGAGCGAGGCCAGAGATTGAACCTGCGTCCTCATGGATCCTAGTCAGAGTCATTTCCGCTGAGCCACGACAGGAACTCCATTGACCTCATTTTAATTACATCTGCAAAGACCCTGTTTCCAAAGAAAGTCACATTCACAGGTCCTGGGGGTTAGGACCTCAACGTATCTTTTAGGAGGACACAATACAACCCACAGCATTCACTTTGGCATTCTGGGTGCCCAGCACCAAACCTGACCCACAGCAAAGCTGTTCTGACCCCTAAACCAGTGTGCTCTGGGTCCAGGCAGGGGAGGAAAAGTCAGAGCAGGAAGGCAGCTTGGAGGAGACAGTTCTGAAGCTGGCCCTGGAGGAGGTGGGGGAGGGAAGGGGTGCAGGGTGCCGAGAGGAGCACTGCCCGGGAGAGGAGGGAGGCACCTTGGCCCTGTGTTTGCAATGCAGGGAGGGAGCTGGGCCAGCCTTCGGCTGAAGCATCTGCCCTCATGCTGGAGGCAGGAAGCAGCCAGGGAGGGTGTGTCAGGAGAGCAGTGACAAGAGCAGAACCAGTGCTCCTGAAAGATCAATCTGCCTGAAGCCCATGGGAGCAAGTCTAAAAGGGGCCTGCCTGGAGCAGGAAGGCAGCCAGGTCAAAGGATATGGCAAAAAGTCAGCGGATAATGAGGAACTGAATCAGAGCAGTGGCAGCGTGGCCAGAGGGAAGGGACAGAACCCGAAGAAAGTGTAGTAGAAAAATGGACAGTGCATGGCCTGAGACAGCAAGGAGAGGAAGGAGTCGAGGCTCATGGGGCTGAGGTTCAGGGTGTGAGACCAAGAGGTTGGGGATCAGAGACTGAAATGGCAGCCCAGGAAAAGCAACATGCTCACAGGAGCTGCAATCAGTTTAGCCTTATGAAATGCTGTTCAATTAGAAAAGCAAGCTCACGGGTATAGCCAGTAAGTAACCATTGAGATGGGGCGTGTGTGCAAATCAGCTATAAGAGAACCACACGCTTCATAAATAATTCAAGTTTATGGGCAACAAGCACATCTTTTTATATCAATGCCTGGTGCCCAGGCTATTAGCAACAGGTGTTTCTAGAGAAAGGCCTCAAGCCAAGGGAACTAGAAATTCAGCTGAATAACCTTTAAATTACCTCATCACCCTGGGAAATGGAAATCAGTGCAGTCTGCAAATACACCCCTGTGCCAGCAGGGGCTAGATGGAGCTGCTTCCCGGGCAGGGGAGCCAGGGGCCGAGGGAGCTGTCCACCTCAGAGTTATCTCTAGGGCTGTAGAGGCTCTGGGTCTTTCTCACGGAGCCACCAGTAAACGCCAGGCTCCCCAGAGGGGCAGTTGCGGGTAGGGGCTCTTGCCCTGCAGGATGGAATGAAGACCCACCCCCCTCCAGAGGATGAGTCATTCCCTCTCAGGGCCTCAGAATCTTCATATCCTGAGAGGTTGGCCTCAGCCTCAAAGATTTCCAAGGACCCCGCACTTTCTAGCTCTGCTCACAGCTGCCCTGTGGTCCCTGTTGCTACATTACACGCCCCACCCCCAGGTGAAGACGAGCAATCTGGCAGGCCTGGAATGGAAGGTCTCAGACACTAAGCCCTCCTGGTGGTGATTCCGCCCTGCTGACCCTAACTTTTACTTATTCTTCCTCCTCCCGCAGCCCAGCAATGGGTGCTATCATCACAGTGTGAAGATGGAATGGGGGATTGTGAACCCAGAGATCAGGGTGATTCCCCCGTTCTTTGCCATCAGCTCATCTGTGGCCCTTTCCTTGTGCTGGAGAGGCAGGGGCCATGGTCAGACCTTGGGCGCCTGAGGTTTAAGTCTCCAAGCCTCGGTTTCCTCATCTGTATCACAGGGGTGGTAACAGTCCTCATCTCTCAGGATTGTCATGAGGATGGGGGATGAACAGGAAAGCCTGGCTGGAAGTGGGCTCCCACCCAGGGTTAGCTGCTATAACCACAGGGCATATGGGCAAGAAACAGGAGGAAAAGACATAGTGTTGAGGGAAAACCCCGTATCTGGGAGGGAGAAGCTCAGGAGGGTGGGCAGCAGCTTCCACAACCCTTTCCTGGAAGGAGTTTCTCTCAACAGAGACCCCTCATGGCCTTTGGCATTTAGGCTCCATTCCTCCTGGAGAGAACAGTTTCCTCATCCTGATGCCCAAGCTCCATTGCTGGCCAGCGAAGGCCCCTGGATGACAGCAGACAAAAGGACAGTCCCCATCTTGGGAACACCACCTTCAGCAGGGCCAGGCCACCTCAAGGCAAACTACTGAGTCCTTTCACGGCCCTCACAGTTTGAGTCTGAACATCAGTGTATGAGGATGTTGTCTCCACCACTCACATTCTTCTAATAACCAGTGGTAGACAACGGCAAGAAATATTCAGGAAGGAGTTCCCATTGTGGTGCAGTGGAAATGAATCCAGCTAGGAACCATGAGGCTTCGGGTTCGATCCCTGGCCTCGTTCAGTGAGTTAAGGATCTGGCATTGCCGTGAGCTGTGGTGTAGGTTGCAGATGCAGCTCAGATCCTGCGTTGCTGTGGCTGTGGCATAGGCTGGCAGCTGTAGCTCCAATTTGACCTCTAGCCTTGGAGCCTCCATTTGCTTCGAGTGCAGCCCTAAAAAGAAAACAAAAGAGAGAGAGAGAGATTCAAGAAAACATCGAGCACCTACTGTTGTGTGCTACGTTTATGAACCAGGCAGCTGTGACTTTCTCTATTTTACAAATGATAGGATTGAGGCTCAAAGAGTCTACGTCATGTCATACAGTTAGTAAGAGGTAAAATGGAATTTGAACCCAGGTCTCTCACTCTACAAAGCTGGGCCTCTTATGACTCCTTTACAGGATATAGCTGTTGCTACCATGCCTAATATCAGTCTACCAGGAAACCAAGGTCAATCACTTTCACCAGAATAAACCTGGTTCTATTGCTAAATATTCATTACCATATCTCTACTTTCTGCTTCCAGAAATCAGTCAGAAAGGTTTTGTTTCTACTTTTTCATTGATTCAGGCTTGCAGGTGATACAACCAAGTGCAGGACTTCTGAACAGAGACTATGAGCAGGATCTAGGACTGTAGCACCCCATCAAACCTCAAATTTTATCTTCTTCCATTACAGAGAATCTGAGCCCACCTTAATTATTGAAGAGGTTTTAAGTTGCTAAGACTACAAATAAAAATAGGTAGCCCGATTGCATTACAGGTGTGGTGCTTGCTAAAAATATACACTCCCAACTTGATCTAGTTGTGGAAAACTTTTGGGCTATAAATGGTATTTTTGAAACAAACAATATGCAAAGCTCAAATATACTGTTTTCCCAAAACAGAAGCAAGGCCTGCTGCTTAGCTGGCCTGCCAGTATACGTCTTAGGCTTCATATTTTTATGAAACAAGTCAACAAGACGTCAAAGTACAGTTATGAGTCATCCATCTTTCCAGAAAATTACACACTAAAGAGGTTTATTCATCCAGCCAAAATACAAAGTGTTTACATGGCAGGCAAAAACTTACCTGCTCAAAACAAAAATGCTTTGGGGTGGGGGGAAAAAGGTAGTCAAGAATGATGTAAATCAAGTACATGTCAGATGTACAGTTACCATACTTTCCCCTTATGACCTTTCTTCTCTATAGAACATTGGCCAGAAACAAATGGTACCAGGATACCGAATGGTCTGCTTTATGCAAGTAATGCTGGCACATCCTTGGCATGCATTTCCATCAGCACTGCAGCACCACTGCAGCTCACACTGACCCTAAAATCAGCACATCACCTTGCATATCTTTCCCACCTCTCCTTCATCTCATCGGCACTGTCAGGCACCTAATGATTCAGGAAGCTGCCCACCAGAGTAATCTCTGATGCCCAGAGCTCAGGCTAGAACAGATGGAACAAAACACAGACCCCAGACCTCCAGCATGACCCTGTCGAGATTTAGAAGCTTCACTTACATCCATCAGGTTAGAAGAGGTGCCTCACACAGCTTGGAATCCAGCACAACTAGACTTCTCCTTGGTCCTCCTCCTTCCAGCCCCCACCTCCCCAACACACCTAAAGTCTGTTATCCAGGCAGTAAAGCCCCCCAAGAGCCCACCCATCAGGTTTTAGGAATCAAGAGGTCTATCCGTCTGACCTTGCCAGGTGATGGAGATGGGAACCGAATGCTGGTAGGACCGAAGGCAGAGGTGACCCATCAAGTTTAAACACATCTCCCCCCTTCAGCAGATGGTTAAGGCAGGAGGGGGCAGCTTTAGGGACCGAGGAAGCCCAAGGCTCCTCTGACTGGGTAGCTGCCCAGTGTGACCTCAAACTGCTTACTCAGAGGCACAGGCCAGCCAGAGAAGGGCTTTTCCTGTGACAGGCACCACCGGAGTTTAAAATACCCTTTGCGTGCTGGGAAAATACACACACACACACACAAGCAGGGAGTGCCTGCCCAGTATCCATTCCAGACCTCCTCTGCCTGAGTCCAGCTCACTCACAGCAGTGCAGTTACACTGTGACCCTTGCCCCTGAAGCCCTGATCATGGCAGCTCAGGTGACTAAGAAGACTGGAGGAAGGTAGAGAAAGGGCTTTACCTCTTGCTTGTAGCCCCAGTGAAGGCTCAAGCTTGTCTTCCCTGCTAAAAGATGGCTGGCCTCTGTCTGGGATGAATTCCAGGGACTAGCTGCCCAGAGCTAGCCCCCTGCACAGAGAGGGGAAGGTGTTGCACCTTTGACAATAACCTGGACAAACAGCACTTCCCAGTGCCATGCAGTGAGCTGCACCAAAGGCTGGGAGGAGGACATACCTTGTGACTGTCTTTAGACTTCTGGCTGAACCCTTTGTCCCTTGGCTTGTGAGGGCAGAGGGGCCTGCCCTCTATCCCACAACTGGGGAAGTACCAGTGCAGAGCTCTGAGCCCTCAGCCACAGGCTACTCAAGATTAGAGCTGGGAATTTACAATGGGGAAGAAAAAATTTAAAGCCCAAGAGATTTCCACGCCCAGGACCCGTCCACCCGTCCCTGCTCTGTTTGCCCCAACTCACCCCAGGGAGGGGCTCCTGGATGTGGAACTGGGTCTGGCCCCGAGGCTGACGGGGCTCCTGCAGCTGCCGCCGCCGCCGCCTTTCCGTCGCCGCGCTCTCAGTCCATCTCGGTGCAGTGCCGGCTGCCACCACCGCGCTGAGCAAGGGAGGAGGGCGGTCCCCGGATTGGGTGTGTGCAGCCCGGCGGTCCCGGGCCCGCCTCCCCGCCGCGGCCGCCCCTTCAGCACCGCGGACAGCGGCCAGCCCGCGTGCTCTGAGCGCAGGGCAGCCAAGTCCAGACCAGCGGTGCGCCCCACTCCGCTCGCCGGTGGGTCAGCCAGAACGTGGCAGGGGCGCGGCGCAGCGCGTCCTCATTCCACCAGCCTCAGGAGGCCACCTCTGCCCTCCAGGACCCCGCTCCAAGAGCGAAGGAGACACCGAGAGGCCACTCACCAGTCCCCAGAGAACCAGATGCGCCTCCCCCAGCTCCAGTCCGGAGCAGGGATTAGCTCTCCTCCAGCCCAACAGTCTAGACAAAGGCGGCTCTCCGTGGCAGGACACGGGCAGACGGCAGAAAGCACAGCTTGGCCTTTTAAAATGCTCGAGCATGGCAGGAAACCCGACCCAACACTAAGGGCCCTATTGCGACCCAATCAAGGCCAAAGAAGGCTGGCCCTTCACCTGTGCCCAGAAAGGGAGGGGCCGTTGGGTGACCTGTGGCTCAGGCTCTCCTTTCTCTGATATCGTATGTCCTGGGATTGCAAGCAGTTAACCAAGTAGAGTGTTTCAGAACCCAGGAGAGCTATTGGGGTCCCATCCCCACCAAGAGTTCAATTCCCTCCCCCACATCCTTGGTGCCAAAGTGTCAATCAACCAACAGATGGGACTACTGGACCCAAGTAACATCACCCAGAACTGTATACACATTTTTAATTTCTGTCTGAATCCTTCCCTCTGCTCCTCACCTCCAGACAGGAAAGTCCAAGACTTAGCTGGGGGGCCCTGGTTCTGACTTCGCCTCTGCCACAGACCAGAAACATGACCACCCCATGGCCGCTCTCACCTCTGCCCTCAGTAAGCCTCAGCTTCTCTGGTTCCAAGTCTGAGATAACTGGTCTTGTGTGGCCAAGCAGAGGGGACCCCACAGACTAGAGTCCCCATAGGTCCTGCCCACTTCATGGTCTTTATGGAGCCCAAGATGAGGAGACTCTTCCCTTCACTGGACTAAACTGGCAAGTCCTGCCTAATTTTTTTTTTTTTTTTGCATTTTGTCATTTTTAGGGCCGCACCCGTGGCATGTGGAGGTTCCCAGGCTAGGGGTCTAATCGGAGCTGTTAGCTGCCGGCCTACACCGCAGCCACAGCAATGCAGGATCCGAGCCGCGTCTGCAACCTACACCACAGCTCATGGCAACGCCAGATCGTTAACCCACTGAGCAAGGCCAGGAATTGAACCCGCAACTTCATCGTTCTTAGTTGGATTCGTTAACCGCTGCGCCACGACGGGAACTCCATGCCTAATTCTTTTTTAGAGCAACAACTTTTATGTCTCATTAATTTAAGTCCAAACATCTTCATTTTTATCATTTGGTTGAGACCCCAGTTTGAAGCGGGAAAACCAAATGGATGAGTTCAAGTCAAGGTGAATAAATGTTGTCTAAGCAGGCATGAGGGACTCTGCTTAACATTCATGGATCATGGCTGTTATACAGACAGCATGGAGCTGACACATTCACAAAGGGCACAGTGGGGACAGGAGTGGGCATCTGCCATTCAGGAAACTGGCAGGTAGGAAAGGGGGGAGGGATTCCAGTGTTCACATCAAGGAAGAAGAATCATAATCTACATGTGGTGCCTTAAAAAAATAAGTAAAACCACACCTCTACAATCTTTTAACCTAACACATTTTTCTTCTTCTTTGAAAATTACTTCCAAGAGGTTGCTTCTCGTTGTTTGTTTTCAAGGTAGCATATCATCAAAGTCCAAAGACAAGAAATGGGTCAGATTCCCAAGGCACCAGGTTGTATGAGCTTTCAGCTGCGACAGTCACAGGTATCATATGAGGGGGATGGGGCACCCAACTGCCTTCCAAATACCCAATATTTGCCCAGTGGACATGTTGACACAAGGAGAATCTCAAGCCTTTCTTTGTGCATTTCCTCATTTGGGATGGAATTTCTTGAGCATTTTGTGACAAATGATTCCTTCAGTTTAATTCCTTTGTCTAACTGTTGGCACACTTTGCAACTGGCAGCACATTTGCATCCTTAACTTCCAGGAGGCCTGTGAGGGACCTAGGGAAGTCCATTTCTACACACAGACACATATACACACACCACTAGCATAAAGCCCAGAATTTCTACTGATATAACATATCCTTGTTTATACTGAAGACCCCAAAAATTCAGGATTTGGAACTAACAGAAACAGTCTAAGCCATACAGCAAGATTTTAAATTTCAATTCAGTTATTCTGTTATTTTCTAGATAGTGGAAAAGTCTAAAAACTGGAATGCCTTCCATTGATTCTCATCCACAAAGGCAGGCAAGAAGACACTTTTTTTTTTGCTTTTTAGGGCCACACTCACAGCATATAGAGATTCCCAGGCTAGGGGTCGAATCAGAGTTGCAGCTGCCAGCCTAAACCATAGCCACAGCAATGTGGGAGCCGAGCCACAGCTCATGGCAACACCAGATCCTTAACCCACCGAGTGAGGCCAGGGATCGAACCCGCAATCATGGCTCCTAGTCAGATTCGTTTCCACTGCACCATGATGGGAACTCCAGGAAGACACTTCTGTCCCAGGCCCTCTTCCTTTCTCTGCCCCAGGGCTCAGGCCTTGCCCTTTGACTTTCTCACTACACTCTTACAGTCTGGTGGGCAGACGATTGCCACTGCTTCTGACAACTAGTAAACCACCCATGATGTGCCTGGAATGCCACCTTGACTAATGATGTGGCTGTTAAATCCTAACCAAATCCACCTTCCACCCTCCCAGCCCAGCTGTGCTCTGCTTCATTGTGCCGTGAAAACAGAACTTCCATGGTGCATCCCCTCCTCCTCACTCAGGACAAGCTGGCTCCAGGTTGCACCAGCCCTTGGCCAGTTTTTTCATGCTGACCCTGCTGGGGATCTGACCTAGCCCTCCTTATCTCTCCCTCCTCCTTCCTGGGCTCTGCCTCCTTTCTGGCCACATGATTCTTCCTAAACACCTAGTACAGACTGTCACCGCCCATGTTATGAACCTGAAATGCTATCACCATGCTTCTGACCAAGTAAGGTTCAACTTCCAAGCCTAAACCTGTGGGTCCCAGGCAGATATCCCCTCTCTACCCCATCTTTCAGGCCCTCCTAGTTATAGCTCTGCCCTCTGGCCTCTCAAGTATTTGCCACATGACCTTGACTACCCCTTGTCAACTCTGAGTCTCCGGTCCACTGTCCCTCACCTGGAATCCAGGTTCCCTGTATCCACTGGAGCTGTAGAGCCCTTAATCCAGAAGTGCTCCCAAGTGCTTTGGTGGTCAGTGCTGGATGTGGCACAGCAGGGTGAATGAGAAGCAGAAGCTTACTGTCCTGGAGCATAGCTCCTCTCCTTGGCTTCTGCCTCCACCTCCTTGAACAGTACTAAAGCATTCCTTGCCAGTACTATGCATAAGGTATTTAATCATTCTAACCATCTACACTGCTACCTCCTACTCCACACACAGGCATCCTTCCTCTCTAGACAGTCTACAATTTTGTCTTCTGTTTTTGTGGGGTCCTATCAGTTCCCAGCAAAGTATTCATAGTGGTCTTGAGAGGTGCTCAAGAGTTCTTGAATGAGCAAAACCAGCACAGGTAATACCAAATAAGGCATAATTTTAGGAGTTCCCGTTGTGGCACAGCGGAAATGAATCTGACTAGGAACCATGAGGTTGCAGGTTTGATCCCTGGCCTCGCTCAGTGGGTTAAAGATCTGGTGTTGTCGTGAGCTGAGGTGTAGGTCACAGACGTGGTTTGGATCCTGCGTTGCTGTGGCTGTGGTGTAGGCCAGCAGCTGTAGCTCTGATTCAACCCCTAGCCTAGGAAACTCCATATGCTGCTAGTTCAGCCCTAAAAAGCAAAAAACAAAAACAAAAACAAAAAACAATGGCATAATTTTAAATCTGCTTTAGAAGCTGGTCTAACTCACCCCTCTCTCTCCCTCCCCTCTCCACCTTTCAGGCCACACCCTGCTAAAATAACCTTACGATGGCAGGCAGGGGAGAAAAAGACTCTAGACCACCAGAGAATCCACAGAACAATTGTTAGTAAAAATCTAATGGCTTTTCATAAATAAATCCTTGCATGTATTGTCAAAGGCATTTTGACAAGGGTGCCAAGATCATTCAGTGGGGAAGGATAGTCTTTTCAACAAACGGTGTTAGGAAACATTCAAAAGAATGAAGTTGAACCCTTATCTAACACTAAATTAAAAAATTAACTCAAAATGGATCAAAGACCTAAATGTAAGACCTAAAAACAAACAAACAAACAAAATAAAAAAGGCCTCTTAGAAGAAAACATAGGACAAAAGCCTCACGGCATTAGCTTGGCAACATTTATTTCTTGGATATAATGCCGAAGGCACAGGCAACAAAATTAAAAATAGACAAACTTGACTTCATGAAAATTTAAACTTTTGCGCATCAAAGGATACTATCAAGAGAGTAAAAAGGCTGGGAGCTCCCATCATGGTGCAATGGAAACGAATCCGACTAGGAACCATGAAGTTGTGGGTTCGATCCCTGGCCTTGCTCAGTGGGTTAAGGATCTGGCGTTGTCGTGAGCTGTGGTATAGGTCACAGATGCAGCTGGGCTCCTGCGCTGCTGCAGGCCAGTGGCTATAGCTCCAATTCGACCCCTAGCCTGGGAATCTCCATATGCCGTGGGTTTGCACCTAAAAAGACAAAAAAAAAAAAAAAAAGAGAGAGAGAGAGGGTAAAAAGGCTATCCATAGAATATATAAAGAACTCCTAAAACACAAAACAGTAAAAAAAAAACCAAAACAAAGCAAAAAATCTGACTCAAAAACTGACAATAGACTTGAATAGATGTGTCTCCAAAGAAGATACACAAATGACCGATAACAACATAAAAAGATGCTCAACATCACTGATCATTAGAGAAGTGCAAATCAAAGCGCCACAGTGAGATGTCACCTCACACCCACTGGGATGGCTACTGTTAAAAAACAACAACAAAACAGACAAAAACAAGTGTTAGAGAGGACGTGGAAAAACTGGCACACTTATGCACTATTGGTGGAAATGTAATATGGTGCAGCCACTATGGAAAAGAGCGTGGCAGTTCTTCAAAAAGTTAAAAATAAACAAAAAATTTAAAAAACCCATCAAATTGAAAAAAGGAAAAAAAATTAAAAATAGAATTATACGGTCCAGCAATTCCACTTCTGCGTATACACTTAAAAGAATGTGGAGTTCCCTTCGTGGCTCAGTGGTTAACACATCCGACTAAGAACCATGAGGTTGCGGGTTCAATCCCTGGCCTTGCTCAGTGGGTTAAGGATCCAGCGTTGCCATGAGCTGTGGTGAAGGTTGCAGACACGGCTCGGATACCGCGTTGCTGTGCCTGTGGCAAAGGCCAGCGGCTACAGCTCCTGTTAGACCCCTAGCCTGGGAACCTCCATATGCCGCGGGTGTGACTCTACATAAAAAGGCAAAAAGACAAAAAAAAAAAAGAATGTAAAGTGGGGTCTCAAAGAGATATTTGTATACCCATGTTCATAGCAACATTGTTCACAATAGCCAAAATGTGGAAGCAACCCAAGCATGCATAGGCAGGTGAATGGAGAAGTCAATGTGGTAGATATATACAAGAGACTATTATTCAGCCTTAAAAAGGAAGGAATTCTGACACATGCTGCAACATAGATGAACCTTGAGAACGTCTTGCTAAGTGAACTCAGTCAGTAACAAAAAGATGTATACTACATGATTTCATTTATACAAGGTATTTAGAGCAGTCAAAATCATAATGACAGAAAGTAGTTGACCAAGGTGATGTTTGCACAGCAGTATGAATGTACTACATACTTAAAAGTGGCTAAGGTTGCAAATTTTGTTATGTATATTTTACAACAATAAAAAAAATTTTAAGGAAGTTCCCATGTGGCACAGCAAGATAAGGATCCAGCATTGTTACTGCAGTGACTCAGGTCACTCTTGTTGCGAGCATTTGATCCCTGACCTGGGAACTTCCACATGCCACAGGTGCAGCCAAAAAACAAATAAATTTTAAGCCATATATATATATATATATGCCATATATATATATATTTGTGTGTGTATCATATCTGAAGTATATATAATAACAAAAAATGGAAGAGAATTTTTAAAAACATTAGGTAGGTAGTTGAGATTGGTATCAGTTATTTCCCTTGTAAATATGTTTTAAAACCTGTGATATACAAGGAGTGGAAATAGGAAAAACAGGAGTTCCTGCTGTGGTGTAAAAGTATTGACAGTGTCTTTGCAGTGCCAGGACACAGGTTTGATCCTAGGCCTGCACAGTGGGTTAAAGGACCCAGTGTTGCTGCAGCTGTGGCGTAGGTGGAAACTGTAGCTTGGATCCTTGGCCCAGGAACTACATATGCAGTGGGGTGGCAAAAAAAAAAAAAGAAGAAGAAGGAAAAAGAAAAAGATAATAGGAAAAACATATTCAATCCAGAATACCCTCTGGTAGCCTTGACTGACCAAGGGGCTCTCAATTAGGTGGCTCCAAGCCCAGGAGACTAGCTTTACCTCAGCTGTCACCAAGCACCCAACCTCCACAAATTTAGGGGCTTGTGTCCTCACAACTCTGGAGAAATTGTCAAAGACTTAATGTTCTCCCTGAATGAAGCCCATGGGCAGTTAGGGAAACCATAGAAAATACCACAGAAGAGAAAAGTAAACTTTCAAAAATACAGATGGCTAAAATGTCAAGTGCCAGTGAGAAGAGCCACTTGGCACTTCTAGTGTGTCCTAAGCAGCTTGATTGGCGAGAAGCTAAATTCAAAATAACTATGACTAATAAGTCAGAAAAAAGGAAGAGAGGGATATATAGTTGGAGCATTTCAACAGAATTGGAAATCTAGAAAAATAATCAAATGGATATCTGAGGATTAAAAAATACAGTATCTGAAATGAAGAATTCATTGACTACGTTCCAGCAGAATGGGTGAAGCAGAAAGTAGGATTAATGAACTCAAAACCCGGTTAACTGAAAATATGCAGAAAGAATAAAGATGGAAAAGATAAAACAGCATAAAAAACATGTGAGAGATAGTCAAAAGGTCTAGCATACATGTAATTTAAGTCCACAAGAGGAAGAGAGAAGAGAAAATAGGTCAGAAGTGGTCAAGGAGGAAATAATGGCCATGAATTTCCTCAAATCTGGTGAAAGACACTGGCCCACACATTTAAGAAGCTCAGTGAGTCCCAAGATGGAGAAATAAAACCAGATCTTACCTATGCACATCATAGTCAGTCCTGAAAATCAAATACAGAGAAAAATCTTAAAAGCAGCTGGAGAAAAAAAAAGATACATTATTTTCAAAAAAGCAATAAGACATTGTTGTCTTTTCAATACAAAATTTAGAAGAAAGAAGACAATAGGATCTTTAAAGCTTTAAAAAAAAGGAGGGGGGAGGGAAGGAAGGAAGGACAGCATCCAAAATTCTATGCCCAGGGAAAAGAGCCTTCAAAAATTAAGATGAAATAAAGATGATTTCAGGAAAAATTAAAAACAAAAAGCAAAGAATTCTCCACTGGCCAAAATTCATCACAAGAAATACTAAATGAGATCTTTAGACTGAAGTAAATGGTCCCAGATGGAAACAAAGAAATGCAGAAAGGAATAAGGACCATCACAACTGGTTTGTTTGTTTGCTTGCTTGTTTTGTTTTTGGCCGAGCCCAAGGCATGTGGAAGTTCCGGGGCCAGGGATCAAACCCAAGCCACAGCAGTGACCTGAGCCATACCAGTGACAATGTCAGATCCTTAATGCACTGCACCATAAGGAACTCCTTTCCTTTTGAAGACAATAATATTCCATTGTGTGGCTATATCACATTTTGTTTATCCAGTCATCCTTGATGGACTCTAGGGTTGCTTCCGCCTTTTGTAGACTGTGAATTACACTTCTATGAACAGCATCCTTTTAGTTGAAATACAAACTTTAATCACTCTTCAGTTTTCAGACAAACGGTAGACAGGATGGAGCAAAGAACCTGCAGTCAGAGAGACCTGGGTCCAAAAGCCAGGCTCGGTCACTTACTAGCTCAGTGACTGTGGGCAAGTTACTTGGGGGATTACATGTAGAGCATGTAAAAATGCCAAGCATACCGCAAGTGCACATGGCAGTGATGATTCATGTTACTCTCACAAGCTGGGAGCACCTCTCTGTTGTCAGGCAGGCGGGGGAGTGTCAAGACTCTCTGGGTCCTCAAAATACTATGAAGAAGAAACTTGAGGCTTGGGTGTTCATTTTCTCTCCAACAGACAAGAGGACAAACCAAAACTTGTAACAGCTGCCAATCAAATTTTATCTCTAAAAACATGTTGTCAACCAGTGATAATTGGCCAAAGGGTGTGTTACATTTTGCTGAAAATATTCTCTCTATTCATCTGATTTTAACCGTGTGCTAGGGGCAAACCCAGATTATGAATGATTCATGCATAGACACAATGACTAATTAAACCCTAAAGAGACTGTTCATTAAAACATATAAATGCAAACCTTCTACCCACGGGCTTGCAAGTAGATGGCTGCAGGAAGCAACTACAAGGTTTATAACTTTAGTTTTTTCAGTAAACAATACTGCAGAGGGTGGATGAAAAAAAATGCTTGTATTCATAAACTATTTCTTATCATTCAAACCATGATGATTGAAGCTTCTGTATGTGGTTCTTAAATACTTAGGGTTTTTTTTTTTTTTTGCTGTTTTGATAAATGCTTACGGATTTTTTTTTTTTGTAATTATCAGCCCTCTGACTCTGTTGCTATATGTTGGAGATATCTATCTATATATCCGTTGATCTGGGGACAGAGTAAGAAGCTAGCTGGGTTCTGAATCAAACTATTTACTGCAAAGGCTCCTGACAACCCCCCACTGGCACGTGCCCAGCCGTGGGAGGCGACTGTGACACTCTCAGTCCTGCTGCTCTGAGCTAGCTAAGGCACTCTGCCATTCCAGACATTTTTCTCTATCCACAAAACATAATTAAGATGGACAACATATTTCATAAGACTATGGCACAGATACCGTAAAGAGACAGAACTGATTGTATCTAGAATCCCCCAATACACGTAAGCTCTCGCCATCTGGGTAAGGGCAGTGTTTGGAACAGGGATCATATTAGCCCCAACTGCCGAAGTCCTTCCAAGCAATGGAATTTAAAAGCCAGTGATCAGATCTCAAAGTCCCCTTAGTTTCAGGGCAGCCATGTATTGCAATGAGACAAGCAAAAGATAACAGAAGAAACAGCCCTTAACTGATTTTTAAATTGCTGACCCAAAAGCTTATCAGTCTTGAAATGACCCTTAACCCCATTTGCCAGTGGATTCTCTGCAAGTTACCACATCTCAAACAACAGCAAGAATTTAACCTATCAAGTCTTCCCCACTTCTCTCTCTCTTTGGTAAAATGCACTTTGGTACATCCCCTCAGGGTTGCTTTTTGCATTTTGCTTAGAGTCTTGCTATTTTATATTGCCTGAAAGCTATAGGCACACAGGTTATGAAAGCAAGCAGCAGTAGGCACTGGAGGACACGGACACGGACACACACACACACACACACACACACACACACAGAGTCCCCAAACTGAGCTCTCCTTGAATTCTAATGAGGAGCCTCTGGCTTTGTACTTTCCTGTTTCCCTCCAGATCCATCATAGATCACATGTGTGTGTGAACTAGACAAGCAGCCAAAACCTCTACAAAATGGGTGACACTGTTTCAAGCTGTCAAATCTTATCTATCCCTTCTTTCTCTCTCTCCCCAAAAAGGAGGCTCAAGAGCAGTGTCATGTATGGTGACATATCCAAAGTCTTTCCTGACTTGCAGGCTGAGGCTGAAACTTAAGAATAAGCCGTGGGCATCATCCAGCCAACCTCTGCCTCTGGCCCAAGGAGTCCACACCCAATGGGCCGCTGCAACAAAACTACATCTGCCAACCCCAGGTGCCCATATTCTCTTCCTGCAACCTGGCCCCTTGGAGCAGAGGGAAGGAGTGACCCCCGTCACCTCTGTTTCCTTCTGATGACAGCCAGTGTCGCATGCATAGAGAGGTCCACAAGAAACAGTTCTCAGCAAGATTTACATCCCTCCTACCCTAAGATAACAGGGCACAAAATCAAATTAAGCTACACTCTAAAATGGGAACAGTTTCCACCGGAGGAGGAGGCAAAGCTGTTACAGAGAAAGAATCTCAAAGGAGAAAATTTCTCTCTGCCTTGTGGCTAGAACTGAGATCTGTGCCATTTTCCAGTCTTTGGGGCTGCACCCAAACCACCTCCCATCAAAGAACTTCTCTCCCCTTAGGAGATGAGGGAGCCCAAGCAAATGCCTATTCTATGTGGTGAATCCCCCAGAGAGGCAGTGGGTCATTCTGGGGCTCTTTTGTGGTTTTCCTGATTTTTGTGTGCTCTGTAAGTTGATTTTTTTTCTCTCTGCAAGTATCAGAGCTGAGCTCGTGGGGGTCAATGGAAAGGAAACCGCATTCACCTGCGTTTGCTACTGGCTCCTGGAAACAATGGGAGATGTGCAATCTGGAAAGAAGATGGACCAGATCATTTCTAAGAGGAGGCCGATCTCACTACCCAGAAATCCTGGTTTTGCATCCACACAGGAAGTGGTTCCTGCTTGCTTGCCAGACTCAAGACCTCCCCTGTGGTCAGGGTTGGGCTTACTTCCAGCACCTCTCCCTGCAACCTCCCGGATGCATCTCAGAGATGGCACAGTAAACCCTCCAAGAGCTCCTCTCAAGTTTAAAATAGTGCGGCTCTTTAAAGAGGCTGCAACAATCAGAAGCCAATGTGTCCCCGCTCAACACCAGCCTTCTGGCTCATTTTTACTTTATGGCACAGACTCTGAGACAGCCAACAGAGTCTAGGCATACCCATAAACAGGCTGATGCCAAGCCATTTTTCGCCCTTTCACAATATCGCATGTAGATTTGTCCAAAGCCATTAAAAACTAACTATTCACCCGCCCAAGAAACCTTGAATCAAAAGTCAACATTTACAACTTATTAATTAATTACCATGATCCCTGCATTAGAAACTTACTATACTGGAGCTGCAGTGCTAATCTAATTTTACATGAAAGGGGACGTGTTATTATAGGAGCTCTTCAAGTCCAAACCACAGCAGTATCATTTTAGGCTCCTCTTTGAGTCTGCCAGAGTCAATCATACCAAAAGCCTTGTCAACCACTCCAGAGGACATTCAAACTTTGGACTGAGGGCCCCAAGTGAAAGGGATGGAATGTGGCTAAGAGGCCAGGGCCCGGCTCTGAGCACACCACCCACCACCTGCTCTCGTGCTGCCAAGGGCTGGAGGCTCTTTACTGAAGGGTCATCCTCAGAGAAAAAGGCTCCTTGGGAACTGGGTGGGATCCTGCACCCTGTGCCTTGGCAGCAATTTCAGAGGAACTGACGAGGCACCCGGGAAACTACAGATCAGAAGGGCTGGCACCATCCCTTTCCCAATCTGCAAACCGTCTCTGTTACCACCATCATCACTGTTGCCTTGCTGGTGCCATATGGGCCAGGCATGGTACTGATATTTTACACATCCTCACAACAGCCTGATTCTTCATGGATTTTTTTCTTTTTCTTTCTAGAGCTGCACCAGCGGCATATGGAAGTTCCCGTGCTAGGGGTCGAATAGGACCTGCAGCTAACAGCCTGTACCACAGCCACAGCAACACCAGATCTGAGCCACATCTGTGACCTATGCCACAGCTTGTGGCGACGCCGGATACTTAACCCACTGAGCGAGGCCAGGGATAGAACCACATCCTCATGGATACTAGTCAGGTTCTTAACCTGGTGAGCCACGACAGAAACTCCAACAGTCTGATTCTTCAAATAAAGGAACTGGAGCTGAGTGGGGAGGTGGGCTGGGTTAGCTCATTTGTCCCAGGCTGTGTAGCTGGAAAGTGACTCAGCTGGGATCCCAGGCGGATGGGTTCTGGTACTACAGACACCATAAGGAACAAACAGAACAGAGAGCCTGGCTCTGCCCCCTGAAGCCCTCTCAAATCCCAGTACTTTTCTTCTTCCCCATCACCACCCTTCCTAGCCAGTACCACCTGTCACCTGTATCCACTGGCCCCTCTGCCACTGTCCAGCCTCACATTCACACATTCTCCAGCTGGCAGCCTTGGGGATCCAGCAGGGAATCTGGCTGGAAAGGCCTTTCATGATCCATGATCTGGCCCCTGTCTTGCTCTTCATCCCTTACTTCCCCAGTGATTTGAATGGCATGGATACATAAATCTATGGCAAGTGAATTTCCAGAGATACATTAATCTACTTCTAGAGACACTGCTCCAGTTTTAAGAATGAAAACCAAAAGGAAACAATAAATAAAACAAAAAGACAACCCACAGAATGGGAGAAAATATTTGTCAGTGCCACAACCAACAAGGACTTAATTTCCAAAACACACAAACAGCTTATACAATTCAACAACAAAAAACAAACAACCCAGTTGAAAAATGGGCAGAAGACCTAAACAGACATTTCTCCAAAGAAGACATACAGATGGCCAATAAGCACATTAAAAGATCTCATCATCACTAATTATTAGAAAATGTAAATCAAAACTACAATGAGGTACCACCTCACACCAGTCAGAGTGGCCATAATTAAAAAGTCTAAAATAATAAATGCTGGAGAGGGTGTGGAGAAAAGAAAACCCTCTTACACTGTTGGTTGGAATGTAAATTAGTGTAGCCACTATGGAAGACAGTATGGGGGTTCCTCAAAAAAACTAGAGTTGCCATATGATTCAATAATTCCATTCCTGGGCATATGCCCAGACAAAACTATAATCTTAAAATATATATGCACCCCAATGTTCATAGCAGCACCATTTATAATAGCTAAGACATGGAAACAACCTAAATGTCCATCAAAAGATGAATGGATAAAGGAGATATGGTACATATATACAATGAACTATTAAAAAGAATGAAATAATGCCATTTGCAGCAACATGGATGGACCTAGAGATTATCGTACTGAGTGAATTAAGTCAGAAAAAGAAAGACAAATACCATGATATAACTTCTACGTGGAAATTAAAATACGACACAAATCAATATATTTACGAAACAAAAATAGACTCAAGATATAGAGAAGAGACCTGTGGCTGCCAAGAGAGGAGGGGGCGGGGAAGGATTGGGAGTTTGGGATCAGCAGAGAAAACTATTATACATAGGATGGATAAACAACAAGGTCCTACTGTATAGCAGAGGGAACTATATTCAATATCCTGTGATAAATCGTAATGGAAAAGAATATTTGTATGTATAACTGTGTCAATTTATTGAAGCAGCAGAAGTTAACACAACATGGTAAATCAACTATATTCAATAAAAATTTTTTAAAAGAATGAGGAGTTCCCGTGCTCTCTTTGGCAGCACATATAATAATAAAAAAAAAAGGAATGAGGAATTCCTGCTGTGGCACAGTAGGTTAAGTGGCTCGGGCTGCTGCGGAGGCGAGGGTTTGAGCCCTGGCCTGGCAGAAAGGGTTAAAGGATGGGGCACTGCAGCAGCTGTGGCTCCAACCCAGGAATTCCATATGCTGCAGGTGCAGCCACAAAGTAAATAAATAAATAAATAAATAAGAATGAAACCAAAGCTCTTCACCTACAGTGTTTTAATAAGCAACCACAGTCCGGAATTCCAAAAATGCTGCCCCTGCTTCTGAGGCCTCCGCATAGGAGTAAACAGTCATTCAGATCTCACACAATGAAGACAACTTTCAACTAACGCAGTCCTGAGTGAATATGGCGATCCTTTCTGAGGCCCGAGCTGTTCCTTCCATCACTGCCTGGCTGACCCAAGAAGGCACGGCTCTGGGAAGCTTCTGGGCCGCAGGGGCCTTGTAGGCAAGGAAAACCAGGTTGAGAAAAGACAAACTTTGCATCAGGGTGCCTCAGTTTTTCTATTTCCAAAAATAAGGAATCCCATCAATTGCATTCTTAGGCAAACACTCTCAAAGGCAAAGCTTTTCCATGATCAGTCAGATTTGGGAGCAGAGTATTCTCATTATTGCAGTTATTCGCTTACCTTTAGACAGAAATATGTTCTCTGAACAAGCTCCCTGCTGCTAAGATGTGGTATTTCAGGCCCCAGGGAATGAGAAGAGGCAGAACCTGTATCTACAGTGAGCTGCTTCACTGACCACTCCCATGCCCCGTGGCGCTGATGAAGAGGATCCTGTGTGCACAGGTCCCCCTCTCTTTTTTTAAGCAAAGAGGACATATAAGGTGCTGCAATGCTTGAGAAAACATGCGATCTTTTTTAAAAGGCAAAATGAACGTGTGCATCAAGAAAACCTGTGTTCCACACTTCCTCAGTTTGTTGTGGGTGGCTGATCCCATCTCCCTGAGCCTGGACTCCCCCACACTGCTAGTGGGGGTGTAAAATGGTGCAAGCACTTTGGAAGACAATTTGGCAGGTACTTAAAAAGTCAAACATAAATCTACCCTATGACCCAGGTACTCCACCCAAGAGAAAAGAAAGCAGATGTCCAGGCAAAAGCTTGACTGTGAATGTTCACAGCAGCTCTATCTGCCACAGCCAAAACCCGACAACACCCTGGATGTCCATCAACAGGCAACAGATAAACTGTGGCGCATCCCACAATGGAATATCACCAAAGGAAAAAACTGGTGATAGGTGCACATGTGGATTTCAAAACAGTTACAGTGGGGGAAAGAAGCCAAACGGGAAGGAAATATCCTGTACAAGACCATTGGTGTGCAATTCCAGAAAATGCAAACTCATCTATTGTGCCTGAAAGCAGGTTAGTTTGGCCTGGGGAGGTGGAAAGGGCTGAAGAGGATTTACAAAAGGTCTTGAGGAGACTCTAGGGCTGATGGTTATGTCCCTAATCTTGACTGTAACGGTGGTTTCACGGGTACAAACGTATATCAAAATTTATGGAATTGTATATTTTTTTTTTCCAGCACACCCACAGCATATGTAAGTTCCTGGGCCAGGGATCGAATCTGAGCCTCAGCTGTGATCTGTGACCTGTGAGCTGTGACCATAGCTGTGGCAACACCAGATCCTTTAACGCTCTGCTCCAAGCTGGAGACCGAAACTGCACCACCACAGTTGCCACAGAGGCAATGCGGGATCCACAGTGGGAACTTCCAGGCACTTTAAATACAGGTAGTTCAGAGCTCCCTTCGTGGCGAAGCAGAAACAAATCTGACTAGGAACCATGAGGTTGCAGGTTTGATCCCTGGCCTTGCTCAGTGGGTTAAGGATCTGGCGTTGCCGTGAGCTGTGGTATAGGTCACAGATGTGGCTCGGATCCTATGTTGCCGTGGCTGTGGTGTAGGCCGGCAACTATAGCTATGACTAGACCCCTAGCCTGGGAACCTCCATATGCTGCAGGTGCGGCCCTAGAAAAACAAACAAACAAAATTACATACAAGCAGTTTATTGCATGTCAATTATGCCTTAGTAACAATGCTAAAAAAAAACCACAAAAACAAAAACAGTACTGAAGACAAAAAAGAATGGTTGTCCATGAAATTGTTATGTGTATACTTAAACTTATACAGTGCTGTATGCCAATTATGTCTCAATAAAACTGGAAGAAAAAATAAATAAACAAGGTCCTACTGTATAGCACAGGGAATGATATTCAATATCCTAGGATAAACCATAACAGAAAAGAATATTTTTAAAAAGACTGTATACATATGTATAACTGAATCTCTTTGCTATACAGCAGAAATTAACACAACATTGTAAATAAATCAACTATACCTCAATAAAAATTAAAAATTAAGTGTGTCAAATCAACACATTGTATACATTAAACTTACACAATGTTATGTATCGATTATGTCTCAATTTTATTTTTTTATTTTTTATTTTTTTTAATGTCTCAATTTTAAAAAGAGAGCTAGGAGGCATTCCCGTTGTGGCTCTAGCAGGTTAAGAACCTGACTGGTATCCAAGAGGATACGGGTTCGATCCCTGGCTTCGCTCAGTGGGTTAAGGATCCAGCATTGCTGCAGGCTGTGGTATAGGTGGCAGATGAGGCTCAGATCCGGCCTTGCTGTGGCTGTGGCATAGGCCTCAGCTACAGCTCCAATTTGACCCTTAGCCCAGGAACTTCCATAAGCCATGGCTGCAGCCCTAAAACAAATTAAAAAAAAAAGAAAAGAAAAAAAGAGAACAAGGAGTTCCCTCTGCGGATCGACAGTGTCTCTGCAGTGGCAGGGACTTGGGTTCAATTCCCGGCCCAGAAAAAGTCTGGCACCTCTTGTGGTCAGACCTCCCACCTGCCACTCCTGCTGAAGGCCTAGCCAATCCCTGGGCCCCACCATCTCCTGCTGGTCAGACCCCGCCCCCAGTCAGCCCACACAAGGTCAGGGCACAGGCCACTTTGGCCTTGGCCACTCTGGCCTTGGCCACTCAGAGCCAACATTCACATTCCCTGAGGAATCCCTGCCCCAACCGGCCAGGACAGGCTTTAGTATGAAGCAGAGGTGTTCTTCTGAAAGAATTCAATCCATGACTGCAGATTATCTTCTCTTTTAGGCAAAAGGACACCAGCACTATAGCCAATAAAAATCTGACTCACATGCTCTATTTCCTTCCCCACTAAGTTCAATGTAATAAAACAGAGGCTATTCCAAGAAGGCAGGAGCATGTGCGGGCTCTGGGGAACCCGCAATAACTCTTTCAGTCTGCAGCCTAGAGAGCTCTAGGGCAAAGCTCCCTGTTCCTGGCTGCCCCCACCAAATAACAAAGAAAATGACCCTTCCCTGTTCCTGCTCTTTGCTGTGTTCTCATCTAGGGGATGCAGCAAGGCACAGCTTTGAAGTCACAAAAGTCTACATTTGGATTTCGGCAACACTATTCATTTACTCATTCACTTCCTGAGCACCTACTGTGTGGCAGGCCCTGCACGCTTCTCAGAGCCAACAGTCTAGCTGAGCAGACTGGTGTTGATCAAAGCATCACCACTTCTTAACGGCGACCTCAGGCAAGGCACGTTGAGGTCTGCCCCTGTGAACAGGAATAATATGCCTTCCTCTCAGGGGCACCTTCACAACTCACTGAGCCGGTGCCCCAGATGCACCTGCCCTGGACACAGCACCGCCCATGGTCAGCTTCAGCAGCTGGGTGGGGGGAGAGAAGGAAGTGTGTTGTGTTCTTTAATGGGCCTCCTTCCCTCCCAGATGCCCAAGGTCAGAATGCTTCAGCCCACTTGTAGGTCATCAGACACACAAAGAAACCAGGAGTCAGCGTGTCTCTGGGAAGTGCAGGAGACTGGAGAAACTGGAGAGGTGGTCAGGGGGTACTCTGGCCGAGAGACCCCCAGGACCAGCCTTTCCAGACCCACAACTCAAGTTGGGGTCTGAGCCCAAGGACAAACGACTGTGGTGGGGACCATGGCACTAACTAAACGCAGGAATGGTTGGGGGCAGGGGGGCAGGGCTGCTGCTTTCCATTATCAGCACCACCTTCACTACTCCCTTCCTATGAGTAGGTAACACTGGTGCAAAACCCCCATTTTTTTTTTTTTTGGTCTTTGTAGGGCCGTACCCCAGGGGTCAAATCAGAGCTGTAGCTGCCAGCCTACACCACAGCCACAGAACCACAAGATCCGAGCTGCGTCTACATCACAGCTCAAGCCAATGCTAGATCCTTAACCCACTGATAGAGGCCAGGAATCAAACCCATATCCTCATGGAAACTAGTCAGGTTCATTACTTCTGAGCCATGATGGGAACTCCGAAAAACGCCATTTTTAATATTAAAAAAAAAATTGGTATATGGCATTTACTTTTTTGAGTTGCTTGAAACACAATGATGTGACAGAAGCTAGGTCCATAAATACCACAGGGATTAAATTTAAATGGTTTAATGGTATTTTAGTGGCCTACACGCATCACAGCGGAATGTGGAAAATGGCAGAGTCACAACCTGTGGCTTTTGTTCCCATCTCACAAGTTATGGGGTTGTTTACAGCAGAGGATGAGGAAACTCACTGGTGAGATTTTCAGCAGCTACGCCACTCACCGGTGACTGAATATGTCCCCAGGAGCTGCTACTGGGTGACCATTTTGCCATTGTCTGAGAGGAAAAGGATCACTGTGGCATACGGAGAGCAAAAGCACTGGCACTGGCACCCAGAAAAAATGATATTGGGTGACTCAAAACTTTTATTTTTTTTAATTTTTAATTTTTTTTTTGTCTTTCTGCCTTTTCTAGGGCTGTACCCACGGCATATGGAGGTTTCCAGGCTAGGAGTCTAATCGGAGCTGCAGCCGAAGGCCTACACCACAGCCACAGCAACGCAGGATCCGAGCCGCGTCTGCAACCCACCACAGCTCACGGCAACATTGGATCCTTAACCCACTGAGCAAGGCCAGGGATCAAACCCAAAACCTCATGGTTCCTAGTCGGATTCATTAACCACTGAGCCATGACGGAAACTCCCTGAAGCTTTTAAATAACACTAAATAACCGTGCCTTTCTGTTCAGCTGTTCGCCTGGGGCTGTGAGCCCTCAGTCTGAGTGACCATTAGTTCAGGCATCTTCATAGGTTTTAAATAGACTATAGATAGATGAAGGGTCTGGCTTCATATTAAATGAGACTCTGACCGGCACACATGAAAGGAAAAGTAAGGAGCCAAAGAACACTGAAGAGCAGGAAGCGGGTCCAAGGAGGGGATGAGCTGGTTTCTATGTAACAGAGGAGCTGGGCAGGGATGTCAGGGGGAAGGGAGGAGCAAGGAAAGGGCACCCGACTACCAAAAGGGCCGCAGTTCTTCTGCCTTAGGCCCCCGTCACCCAAGCACAAGGCTAAGCCCTCCTCTGTTCCCTTGGCTCTATTGCTGCTTCATTCTGGAAAGGAACTAGGTGTACTTTTTAAGTGCTTCCTTTCTTTCTGGAGCTCTCCCAGGGGAGGGCAGGATGTGGGTTCCCACTACCTGGAGTCACATTCGTCTACCTCCCACAGCAACAAGGGCACCCCAGGAAACAGAGGGAGGTGGCTGGGCTGCCTGGGCCACCTTTTGAAAGCATCTGCCAAACGTCTGTGGAATGTGCTGGTGGGGGGCACAGAGAGGGAGCAGAAGATCATACAGGTCCTCAAAGAACCCATAAGCTGGACGACCTCGCGTTACCATCATTCACCCCACGCAAAAAGGAAGTTTGATTATGTGCTCCCAATATATGAATAATTATTTCTAAGTTATATGATGTGCTCCTTAGTTTGTGCTTTATGACCATGTGCCCTCCAGAGGAACACTTGCCCTTCTCGGAAACAACAAGGCTAGAGGACCAATTACCTGATGCAACTTTTCCTAGGAAGGTGTCAGAGAAGAGAGAGGAGCGTGACACATTCCAAGGGCATTACATTTACAACAGGCCATAACTGGAAGCGGCTCAAGTGTCCAGCCAAAGGACAGCAGGGTAGGAAAACTGGGGAGGGGCTCTAACAGAACAGAAGCAAGCATGAAGTGACAATGGAGGCTGCAGAACATTCAGAATGGCTGCAGAACATTGCAAAGCTGAGTGAAAAGACTGCTCCCGGACCACTGTGCTCTGGGCTGTGTGTGGGCGTGTGCCGGGTGAATGGGGAAGGAATGGCTGGATCATGGCAATGTTTTCATTCTTTTAAATTTCCTTAGCTGTCACTGTAATGTTTTAATAGCATCAAAAGGCAAGTTTAAGTGAAGAATGGAGGATGATTTTTCTCACCCATTCCCTCTTCCTCCCTCTTCTGTGAAAGACAGAGTATCAATTTCCTCCCACGGCTTCCCCAGCTTCCAGACTGATGAGCGTGTCCGGAACCAGCCTGGCTCCACTAGCGAGGCGCTCTGGCTTCCTGCTTGTCATCACTCTCCCCAACAGCCCTGTGCCTGCCCTGGATGGAAGGGCAGCATGGGTTGTCACTGTGGGCACAAAACAGCATTTTTCTCCTACATTCAGTTATCAGTTGATGGCCTTGAGCTGTGATTGCATCTGGGAGACCCTAAGTCCAGTGTGATGGGGGCTTCTCTGTACAAAAGGAAGGGCAGTGGCACTTCTAGATAAATTATGGCAAAGGCTCACAGGAAACTAGACTACTTGTGGGTACCTTCACTTAACCACGCTGTGCGTTTTCTTCTAAGGGAGCGTTAACAGAACAGTCTTTATGGAGGATAACTCACCAGCACTATCAAAATGGAAAGCATGCCCTTGACCCAGTCATCCTTTCTGTAAGAATTTACCCTTACCAAATAATCACACCAAGGCCAAAAACAGGAGGGAGAAGGAGAAGGAGGAGGAGGGAGAGGGGAGAAAGGAGAAGAAAGAAAAAAAAAAGGAGCACAAAAATGTTTGTCCCGGTGTTTTCCTGGATAATAGCGAGACAATCTGAATGGCTAGGCTTAGTTAAATTATGCTACAATCTTGGACTTCCCACTGTGGCTCACTGGGTTATGCACCTGACTAGTATATGTGAGGATGAGGGTTTGGACCCTGGCCTCACTCAGTGGGTTAAGGATCCAGCATTCCCTTAAGCAATGGTGTAGGTTGCAGACGAGGCTCGGATCCCGAGTTGCTGTGGCTGTGGCATAGGCCAGCAGAAGTAGCTCCAATTTGACCCCTAGCATGGGAGCTTCCATATGTCAGAAAAAACAAAAAAACAAAAAAGAAAGAAAGATGCTACAACCATTTGATGGAATATCATGCACCATTAAAAATGACATTATAACTAGATATTCGAACAGGTGATGTTATTAAAGAATTAGTATTTCAGGTGTGACAGTGGTCTTGAACTCATGCCTTTAAAAATCCTTAATTGTTAGAGATATACATTAAATGTTTGCAGATGGGGTTTGCTTTAAAATAGTAGGAGGGAAAAGTTCCCTGGGGGTTCAGCAGGTTAAGGATCCAGGGTTGTCACTACTGTGGCTCTGCTTACCACTGTGGCTCGGGTTTGATCCCTGGCCCAGGGAACTTTGGCAGGCTTAGCCAAAAATAAATAAATAAAATAATAGGGGGGAAAGCGATTGGTGGCTGCCAGTAGCAGAGGGGAGGGGTAATAGGAGAGACCACTTAATGGGCACAGAATCTACTTTGGGGGTGATGAAAATGTTCTGGAATTAGATGGAGGTGATGGTTGCTCAACATTGTGAATGTGCTAAATGTCACTAATGGTGATTTTATGTTATATGTATTTACCACAATAAAAATGGGGAGGACAACCAGAAGATGCGGTGAGATGAAATAAGACTATTCATAGGTGAGTTTTAAGAACATGGGACTATATGTGTGTGTAAGTATTTCATATATATATATGTATGTAACTTATTAGGAAGTTTCCATAATAAAAAATGATGCCACAGTGCATATTCACTGACATGGGATGTCTACAACATGTTGAATGTAATGAACCAGTTACAAACCTGAATATTGGGAATTTTTTTCACTGATGTGAAATTATATATCTAGAAATGCATAAAGAATGCATTGCATAAAGAATTGTTTGTAGGGCTGTTCAGTAATGATTTAACAGTGATCATTTCTAGGTTAGTAGATTTGAGGAGACTTTTCTCCCTTTTGTCTACTTTCCAAGACTGTTCGTACTTTTCTTTTTCCATTCAGTCTTTTTACAAAAGAGTAAAGCTTTTTTTTCTTTCTTAAAAGGCAGAAATGTTTAAGAACACCTTTTCTCCTCCAGCATTCTAACAGAAAAATCCTGGAAAATGGCACATTCCTAACAAAAGCCACTTGGCTAGCTTGATGCTTGCGTTCTTAAAAACCATGCCCTCCACAGTGGCTGTCTCCCCATGGAAGGGGGGGCGACCTTGACCACTGGACACCCCTGCCAATGAGGACAGCCCCAGTAGTGGCCACTTCAATCCTTTTTCCTGCACACACTCATCCAGCCTCACAACCACCCTGTGAAGTCAGCTGGGCCAGGACTGGAACCGTCCCTACTTCAGAGATGAGAAAGTGAAAACCTGGCTGCTGGGCTGGGGCTGGCCCTCCCCTCAGGAGATGAAGACCACAACACAGTGATCTTGCACAGGTGCAGTTCAGGCCCCTGCATTATCACTCACAGCCAGGTGTCTCCAGCCCCCACTGAGTCTGCGTGAGCATCTGTAGTGGGAGGGGTAAATCAGCGACCACTGATAGAAGGAGCCATTGTGTCCAGCCAGAGCACCAGACACCCAGTTCTCACACTTGTGGTCTCTCTCTCCATCCAGCCACCCAAGAGTTCATGGGTGTCTACTCTGAGATGAGCATGGCCTCGGCGGTGGGATGACCAGGGAAGTCAGACGATAAACAGGTAAGTGCACCCATGAATAATAACCACAGCTGTGGTGAGTGCTTGGAGGAGGCACCTACAGCCAGGAAAGCACCACTAGGGGTGGGGAAGCAGACCTGGGCTGGGGAGTCAGGATGGGGGGGTGTCCTGGAGAGGAGCCCTCAGGACACAACAGCCACTGTGTATGAAACTCTCCATCAAAGAGAGCTCATGCCACTGTCCACCTGCCCAGGGGCTCTTGTCACCTCCCTTCTGAAGATAGGAACCTTAGACCAGGGAAGCGCTGGCCACAGAGGGTGTCACCCAGCTGAGGAGAGGGTCAGCAGACCTCACGATGGCCTCAGAACCAGGCCTAACCAGTCACAGGCAGGCCTGGAGCCGGCAGGGTTGCCACCGGGAAGGGCTTCTGGGGCCAAGCCTGAAGGTGACACTTATGGCTGTGCTCACAAAATGTCCATGAACAGGAGTTATCTGGCAAGACAGAGCTGCCTTATCAGTGACAAGACATCCCGTGGGCCAGTGTGACCTCCCTACTCCTGGGGTTTTAACAGCCATGAAGAAAGATGGGCTCACTACAGCGGCACAGCTCCCTAGGCAGGTGCAGCTGGCCAGGACTCTGGAGTCTCATTAAAATGGAAAGTCCATTCCTCCAGAAAGGCTACCTCTTCTCGAGCAGTGGTTTCAGATTTGTCTTCCAAAGAAATGAAAAATGTGGGGTGGGTGCCAGTGGGAAAAAAACCCCCACTATTTTCATCTAATGTGTTCATGAGGATCAGAAGAGTCCTCACGTTCTCTTCCTGTGCCAGCTCCTGGGGGTGGCAGTAAGGGACCAGTCCACGGAGGCTGGAAGTGGTCAGGGAAGGATCTGTGGGAAAGGTCATATTTCAAGGGGACCCAGAAGAAGGAGCAGGATTTCACGCTCCCTCGTTAAGCACATTTGGGCCCCCCTCAGATCTGACCACAACCTACCCTTGGTGCCCCGGCCACATCTGATGGAATCAGGGCCAGGTACCTGCTCCAAGCTGCTCCGTGTCCTCCTGCACAAGAATTTGAAACTGGGGCACAGAGATAGCAGCCACAAGGCCAGGCATAGCCAGGGCAGGTCAGAATCCAGTCTGCAGAGGAATGGAGACAGAGGGGAACCTGGGACAGTCAGAGAGAGCAGCTGTCCCTCCAGGAGGCTGCATAAGCCCCAACTTTCACGTGTAACACTCTGAGTGGGTTCTTGTTCCCTGCCAACCAACTGACCCTGAACAGAAAACCATGAAAAAAAATTTTTTTAATTAAAAAATAACTAGTAGGAGTTCCTATTGTGGCTCAGCAGTAACAAACCTGACCAGTATCCACAAGGACACAGGTTCGATCCTTGGCCCCACTCAGTGGGTTAAGGATTCGGCGTTGCCGTGAGCTGTGATGTAAGTCACAGACATGGTTCTGTGGCGTAAGCTGGCAGCTGCAGCTCCATTTCAACCCCTAGCCTGGGAACTTCCATATTCTGTGGGTGTGGCCATTAAAAAAAAAAAAAGAACTAGTAGACAGGCCTCTGCCTATAAAGGTGTTTCCAGTGCAGTGAGATGTCCCCACATGCACGACACCATCACACACAGACCTATTGTCAATTAAAAATTCAGCTGAGAGCCAGGGCGGTGGGTGGTGATAACGACTGGTATTAGCTGTGCCACACATTCCCTCTGCCAGAGCAGCTTGGAGCAGGTACCCAGCCCTGGTTCCTTCAGGAGGAAGGGAGGGAGGGAGCAGGGGTCAGGGTTTGGGGTTTTGTATTATTTTATTATTGTTGTTGCAGTTATTGTTATTTACCCTCACAACCATCTCAGGATATAGGCATTAGGCCTCCCTTTGAGGGACAAAGAAATTGAGGCTTAGAGAGGTTAAGAGCCTTCTTTAAAAAAAAAAAAAAAAATCACAAAATGACCCAAAGCAAAGCCAGGATCCCAAATTTTGCTCCCTTTATACTAAGCCACACCTCTTTACACCATCATGCAGATAAGCCTCACCCTTGGGGGGTGGGGGGTGAGAGAAACAGAGCCCTGCCTTTCAGTCCCACAGCCCAGAGTACTTCACCTGGACCTTTCAAAGTTGATCTTCAAAACAGCTCAAGCTGCCAAAGCAAAGTGCAGGAGGAACCCAAGAAACTATCCTAGCCCTGCTCGCCTTGGGTTCAAGTGACAGTGAGCTGCCAGCCCCTCCCACATCAAAGGCTGGTCCTTAGGCCCACAGACCCAGGAGCAGGCTAACATCAAAATGGCAACAAAGCTTAAGCCTTTGGAACCGGATAATTACTAAGATAAGTACTAATATGCCCTATAGTTACAAAGAAAGCAATTAGTCATCAGGATAATTGCCCTGGCAGGAAAATGATGCTTAAAGCATCTTAATGGTAAGAGTACATCAAATGTACACAAGTGATTTTCTGGTCTACTTTCTGGTCAAATGACTCTGACCTAATACTCTTATGAAGACCACCCCCAATACAAACACATTTCAGAACACCTATTTTTCTACTGAAATAAGGGGGCTCTGGGCTACCTCTTGGGTTTCTCTGGAAGGCAGAGGGTCCAGTGGGAAGAGGTGAGGTCAGAACAGACATGCCCTCAATGTGAAAATCCAACCAGTTCCTCTGAGAACCCAACATCAATCCATTCAAATTCTGTGGGTACATCAGAACTCGCTGATGACCCAGTTACTCTGAGCCTCTCCAGCCAGCACTGATTTATACCCATCCCTCGGGGGTAAGCCGCTGCCATCTGTATGGGTCACGGGATCACATCTCAATCCAAATTGTCAACACCTCTTACACAACAAAATACCATCACTCTGCTAAATTCCTTTCTCATGGTGGCTCTTGCCTCTGATAATGTGGATGCTTGAGAATTGACTCCAACTCAGGCCCCACCCCTTACCCTGCAGGCACACCCCGGCCCACCCACCCTCCATTCCCTTACCCCCAGGCCATCTAGGGTTTCCATCCTTCCAGGATCTCTGCTTTGTGCCAAGCCCCACTTCTTTGGGAAGGGCTGGAATTCTCTCCCAGCTGAAGGGCGCTACCTTCCCCTTTGGTTTCCTCAGACTCTGAATAAGGTTCCACCTTCTCTGCTGGAAGCACCTGTGTGTCCCCCTTTCTCAGGCCTTGTATCCCCTTTCCGAGCTCCTTCACACCCTCCAAGTCACCAGGGAGAGTGAGTACAGGTTCCTTTAAACAACCTCAGTTCAATGCATTGTTAATTTTTCAGATGAAATAATAGTACCTTGAATACATTAAATTTTTAAAAAAGAAATCCTTATCTTTTTTTGGTCACACTCACAGCATGTGAAAGTTCCTGGACCAAGGATCAAACCCCCACTACAGCACTGACCCCAGCCACTGCAGTGACAACACCAGATGCTTAACCTGCTGTGCCACAAGGAAGCTCCTAGAAATCCCTATCTTTTAAAGATACATCTTGAAATACTGACAGATCTTAAAAATGATACAGGATTAGGGAAGAGGGTGGAGGCGTATTAACCAGATTGAGTTGATAACTGGTGAAGGGTATGTGCCCGTTCCTGAGACTTCCGTCTGCTTCTGTTTAAATTTTCCATAACGACAAAAAGGGTTTTAAAAAATCCCATCCCCAAGGTTCTGCAGCATCCTTGCGTTAACTGTCCTACCTGAGGCTTTTACCTGCACCTCTTTCAACTGACAGGTTTCTTGAAAAATAACTCCACATAAGGCACTGCTGAAGCTATAAAGTAAAAGTGACTGGCACGCTTACAGTGAGCCCTCAGGACGCAGAGGCAGGTCCTCTCTTTTAACAAAATCCCCAAGGCCTCATTTCTCAAATTGGGCACAGATTTTTCTCTCCCCAAACACCAGAGTGGGCATATGGCACCGAGTGAGCCTGGCTTCCTGTGCTGGCAACGATGAGGGGAAATCTTAACTACCCTCTGTTCCTCCCTTGGTCTTACAGGATGAGGTAGCCCAGGAGTGATTCAGGGCAGAGGAGAGACTGAGGGGAAGAGAGGCTGACCCATCCACATTTTGGAGGGTTTGGGTGAAGTTAACCTGTCTGTCCTGCAACCTGAGAGCCACAGACCATGGGCCAAGACACATCCTGCCTCCCACCTGGACCAGAAGCCTGGAGGGAAATTCTGAGACCACAGGGGGCTCCAGACCAGAACACCTGGACATTGGCTGCTGCCTGATCCAAGGGGCTGGGAACCAGAAACTGACTTCCCTCCAAACCAGGCATAGGTCTGTTTACTTGCTCAGAGGGCCATATGGCACTCGTGCTCTGGGAAGCCCGACTGCACAGGCAAAGGAAGCAGGGAATTCCCACCTTGAGCTGCTGGCCCACTGATGAGCAATGGCTGCCCTCCTGGGTGCCGTTAAGTGTTCACCTCAGGGCCACCTCAGAAACAGAAGCCAATCTCTTTGGTCAGCAACGCCCTTCGACATGATCAGTTTCAGTGACCTACAATTCCCGCCTGATCCCAGTCTCTCAGTCCAGGTGAGGACCATGAAGAAAGGGTCTCTGATGAGTGAAGGGCATGGCACCCCCAATACAGACATAATCCCTCTTCTCGGGTAGAGAAACGGTACGCCTACACCTAGAAGATGGGGGCCAAGGATTCAGATACAAGTGCACTGGTGAATGGCCCATAACTGTCCCTCTCTGGATTCAGTGCATTAAAAAAATATGTGGTAGCAAAACAGAGTTAGCTCTCATTCCATGGAGAACATGGAATTTGGAAAAGGGGGAAGCAAGCCAGCTGTAGCAAGCCGCCCAGGTGTCTGAGCAGACCGTGTTTCTTAAAATGAGATCCATGGGGGGCTGGCAGGAGCACTGCATGGAATGCATATTAAACACGGGGGTTCCTGGGAGCCATCTGTGTCTGGTCAGAATCTCAGTGGGCCTCCCCTGAGAATTTCAACATGCTCACCCCAGCGGCCTTCATGCCCTCCGAAGTTAGAAGTTATTCAGGGTTCACGTGTGTGTGTTGTTTAATCCACGCCAGTCAATATTTCACTAACTTAACAAGCTCACAAGAGGCCTTATTACACCTTCTGCCCAGCTAGGCTTCTCTTCCTTGGGACAAAGGGGTCTGAGGGTTAATAGCTTAGATGTGGCTATGTTTGCCCTTTTTCCTGAGATGAGCACACCCAGGTCCCCACCCAGCCTCTGAGGAGTGAAGATGAGGAGGAGGCCATCTTCATCTGGGAGCCATCTGAGGAGGAGGGAGAGGAGGAAGGAGGGGAAGGGGAAGGGGCGGGGTAGGCCGCCCCAGGAGAAGCCACCAGGGCTCAGTACCTGCAGGTGCTCTCTGAGCACTGAGGAACAGCTCCCCCTCAACAAGTCAGATACTCTACATTTCAGGAAGCCATTCCTTTGAATGGGAAGAGTATGCACTGGACAAAGGTGAGACCACCACTTCTCCAGGCCACTTGCATCCCGAGGCACAAAGACAGCAGGTTTTCCAGGAGCTGCTTCCAGAGCCAGAACACCCCTGCCCACACATAGCCGCAGGGATTTATTTCCACCTTGGGGAACCACGGCCATCAAGGACACCGGAAAAGCCTTCCAAGGCCTACCTTTTAGAGGATTTTCATTTTGAAGCAACAGGATGGCAGGCTGCCCAGATGTTCTTTAGGGTTAGCCCCTAGGGCCACCAGCCACCCAAGCCCCTCTCACCCCCTGCTCAGACGCCGGCCTCAGTTGCTCTAAGGGCAGAATCTGGGCTGCCTGGGATAATTCTAAGTGCTGGGCTGTGATCTCAGAATAGGGCTATGACATCAATGTGAGGGCAGGTCAGCCTGGGTGAGCAGGGCAGGAGAGAGGGAGCCCCTGAAGGTTAGATCAGCTCCCCCCCCCCCCCGGAAGTAAGGAGAGGGAGAGGGAGGGAGAGAGAGAGAGAAAGAGAGAGAGGGAGGTGGTTTGCTCTGAGTGCACCCCTGAACTCCCTGCTGGGAGGCAGACCTGAAGATCTTTCAAAAAAGATTCACAAGTACTGAGGGGTAGGTTGCAAGCTGCTGCCCTACTGGCTGGTGTTTCCTTAGGCATTGATCCAGGAGCAAAGAAAGCAAACAAACCATCCTCTAACTCCCCCTTGTGTCAAGTGAAAGAAAACGCTTTATTTTCTGTCTGAGAAGTTCAACTTCAGACTCCAGCCAGTGAGTCAGGAGCTGATCTCCTAAGTGGGCTGAGCATTAATGTCCATCAGTTTGCAGCTAAATGCAGGGAGATAAGATGCAGGACGCCCTTTACATGAGAACTGCAGTAAACAAATGTCAATACAATTATGTCCCAACTATTGCATGGAATATATTATTTGTTGTGTGTTTGAAGTTCAAATTAAACTCAGTGACCTGTATTTTTATTTGCTAAATCTGGCAATCCTATCCAGGGAGGGTTTTTTGTTTTGTTTTGGTTTGGTTTTTAATGCAGATACCCCTCCTCCCCCACTTTCAATGCTGCTCTCATTCACTCACATTTATCACAGCAGCGGGACCAGGGAACCTATATTTTAAAACTGCTGAAGTAACTATTATCAATAACCATAACTGACTTTTCTTGAGCATTTGCCAAGTTGTATGCTAAGTTCATTTCATGTGCTGTCTAAATTCTCACAGTACCTCTAGTGGTGGTTCTATTACTAAGCCTACTTCAGAGATGAGAGAATGAGGCAACAGACAGAGAGCACCTCACCCAGGTCACACAGCTACTCAAGGGAGCCATGGTTTGAAGCCAGGCTGGCTGTTTCCCTCTAACTTAAAAATCTTTGAATTGGAAGTATGCTGGGAGGCATATAATTAAAGCCTCCAGTGGGCTGACAAACAGAGGCTACAGGAGTCTGTGCTCATGGGAACTGCCACACTACCTTGCACGATGGGCTGATTCAGGTGGCCCAGGCAGGGGACCAGCTAAAGGAAGGCTTCCAGAATGTCCTCTTCTTGAAGGGTAAGCAAACCTAAGAGGAAGCAGGGTGTGAGGGGGGCTGAGTACTAAGGAGAGGGTTGGTAAGCAAGATGTTCAGCGTGCAAGCTGGCCTGGCAGCAAGATGGTGTGCTGATGAGGAGAGAAGAAGCTGAACAGGTCTGGAGAGCAAGGAGAGCCGAGAAGGGACAGAGGTCAAAATTGCATTTTCTTTGTTTTTCTCTTTTTCCCTATTTTTTTTTTTTTTTTTTGGCCTCCCTGCAGCATATGGAGTTCCCAGGCCAGGGATCAGATCTGAGCCACAGTTGTGACCTAAGCTGTAGCCAGATCCTTAACCCACTCGAACCTTCGTCCCAGTGCTCCCAAGACACCGCCAATCCTGTTGCGCCACAGCAGGAATTCTGCATTTTATTTTCAAATTAACACACAGCACATTTTTTGTTGCTGTATAGTTCTATGCATTTTAACACGTGTATAGACTCATGGCACATCTCCACAATTAGGACATAGGACATCACAGCAAAATACCTCCTCCTGCTACAACTTTGTGTCACTCCTTCCCTTCAGCCCCAGTAACTACATCTCTAGTTTCTGCCTTTTCTAGAATATAAACAGAATCATACAACTTTTTGATCTTTTTGTCTTTTGTCTTTTTAAGGCTGCACCCGAGGCATATGGAGGTTCCCAGGCTAGGGGTCAAATCGGAGCTACAACCGCTGGCCTACACCACAGCCATAGCAACATCATACAACTTTTTGAGAATGGCTTCTTTCACTTAGCATAACAGCTCTGAGGTCTGTCCAAGTTGTTGCATGCATAAAGAGTTTATTCATTGTGATTGCCAAGTAGTATTCCAGTGTATGGATGTACCAGGGTTTGTTCAGTCCACTGAAGGATGTTTGGGAAGTTTCCAGTCCTTTGCTATTAAAAAATAATCCTGCTATGAACATCTGTGTGCAGGTTTTTGTCTGAACATAAGTTTTCATTTCTCTGGGATAAATGCACAGGGGTGTGGTTGCTGAGTCATATGGTAATTGCATGTTTAGTTTTTAAAGAAACTGCCAAATTATCTCCCAGAGTATCTGTACCATTTTATGTTCCCACCAGTAATGTATGACAGATCTTCGCCAGTATTTAGTATTATCACTATTTTTTATTTTAGCTCTTCTAATAATGTGTAGTGATTATCTCACAGTGACCTGAATTTGTGTTTCTCTAACAGCTAATGATAATGAACACCTTTCCATGTGCTTCTTTGCCATATGTATTTACTTTTCAGTGAAATAGTTATGTTCTTGCATATTTTATAATTAGATTACTTGTCTTTTTACCGTGGAGTTTTAAGAGTTCTTTATACCTATAGGCTAGTCCTTTGTCAGACAAGCTGTTTGCAATTTTTTCTCCCAATCTGTTCTTTGTCCTTTTGTTCTTTTAATGGGGTCTTTTGCAATGCAATAGCTTTTAATTTTGAAGACCAACTTACTCTTCTTTTATGGAGTGTGCTTTTCATGTCTTAAACTTGTTCTCATATCTAAGAACTCTTCACCTAGCCCTAGGTCCCAAAGATATTCTATGTTTTCTTCTGAAAGTTGCATAGTTTTACATTTTATATTTACATTTATATTGTCCATTTTGAATTAATTTTTGTATACCGTATGATACTTAGGTTGAGGTCCATTTTTTTGATATCCAATTACTCCAGCATTATGTATTTAGAAAACTATCTTTCCCCCATTAAACTGCGTTAGCATCTTTGTCAAAAATCAATTTGGTGTGTTTATTTCTGGATTTCCTGTTCTGTTTTATTGATCTATGTGTATATTTCTCTACCAACATCACACTGTCTCGATTATTCTAGCTACAGAGTAGGATTTAACTTCAGGTAAAGTTACTTCTTTCACTTTATTCTTTCAAAAAACTGTTTTAGCTATTCTAGTTCCTTATTTTAGAATAAACTACAAAAAATCTTTCTGGGATTTTGATAGATCTCAAAAACCTATAGATTGATTTGTGGAGAACTGACATCTTACCTATGTCACCATATTGAGTCTCCCAATCCATGGACATGGTATGTCTCTCCATTTCTTCAGATATTCTTTGATATATTTTCGTCAGACCTTTGTAATTTTTAGCATTCAGATCCTGTACATATTTTGTTAGACTTATACTGAAGTATTTCATCTTGAGGAAGCAATTATAAGTGGTATTATGTTTTAAATACCTGTTCCCACATATTCTTTGCCAGTACATGGGTACGTGGTTTTTTGTGTTGATCTTATATCCCATAACCTTATTGAACTCACTTACTCATTCTGTGAGCTTTCAGGGGGTTGTTTGTGTTTTTACTGTTGAGTTTTTTTTATATATTCTGAATTCTTTATATATTCTGGATACAAGTCTTTTGTTGAATGGATGACTTGCAAGTTTGCAGCTTACCTTTTGATTCTCTTCACAGTGTCTTCTGCAGAGTAAAAAAATTATTTTGATGAAGTTCAGTTTATCAATTTTTTTCTTTTATGGGTTACACTTTTGATGTCATGTTTAAAAACTATTTGCTTAATCTCAGGTCACAAACGTTTCCTCTTATGTTTTCTACCAAGAGTTTTATAGTTTTCTGTTATACATTTTGAGTGAATTTTTATACATATGGTAGGTTTAGATCAAGTTTCTTTTTTTAGCATATAGATGTCCATTTGTTCTGACTACTTGTTGAAAAGACTATCCTTTATCAATTGAATTGTTTTTGTGTCTTTGTTAAAACTCAACTGACTAAATTTGTGTGGGTTCATTTCTGGACTTTCTATTCTGTTCCATCAATCTGTGTATCTGTCTCTTTGCCAACACCATACTCTTGATTATAGTTTCTTTATAATAAGCCTTTAAATTGGGTAATTACTCCCACTATATTCTTTTTTTCAAAATCGTTTCAGCTATTCTAGTTCATTTGTCTTTCCATTAAACTTTATAATAAGCAGGAGTTCTCACTGTGGTGCAGTGGAAACAAATCTGACTAGTATCCATGAGGATGCAGGTTCGACCCCTGGCCTCACTCAGTGGGTTAAGGATGCGGCATTGCTATGGGCTGTGGTGTAGGTCGCAGACACAGCTGAGATCCCATGTTGCTGTGGCTGTGGTGTAGGCCACCATCTGCAGCTCTGATTTGACCCCTAAGCCTGGGAACTTCCATATGCCAGGGGTGTGGCCCTAAAAAGCAAATAAATAAATAAATTTACAATAAGCTTGTCTGTGCTGAAAAAATGTCTTTCTGGGATTTTAATTGGAATTGCATTAAATATATTAATCAATTTGGTGAGAACTGACATCTTTGTTGAATCTTCTGAACCATGAGCATTGTGTGTTTCTCCATTTATTACGGCCTTTTCTTTCATCAGCAGGTTGTAGTTTTCAGTATACAGATACTATCCATATACTGTATTTATACCTAAGTATATCATTGGGGGCATTGTAAATGATTTTTAAAATTTTTGGTTTTCAATTGTTTATTGATAGTACATATAAATATATATTGTACATTGATCTTGAACTGTGTGCCCTTGCTAAGCTCACTTATTCTAAGAGAGTATTTTTGTAGATTTCGTGGGATCTTCTACAAAGCCATCATATCATTTCAAATGAGGGTAGTTTTGTTTCTTCCTTTCTAATCTATATGCCTTTCATTTCTTTTTCTTGCTTTATTATACTGGCTAGGACTTCCAAGATAAGGATGGACATTATTGATGAGAACAGACATCCTTGACTTGTCAATGATCCCTGGGGAAAACATTCTTCTAGTGGGCAGAAAGCAGGACGATTCAGGGGCCGTGACCTATGCAGGTGAAGAGGTTATCTCCAGCTGACCCCCTCAGCCCTGAGGAAGCAGGGAGGCCACCCCCACCAGGCTAATCCTGAACCTCTCCAGCAGACTGCTGGGGCTGAGGGGTGATGCAGCCCACAAGTACACAGAGCCCACAGCCACAGAGAACCCCAAGGAACCTGAACACATCCACTTCTGTGCTCCAGTCATTCCCACTGCCTGGACAGTCTTCCATCCTAATCTCCTCACCTCCATCTCCACATTCCCCCCTTTTTTTTTTCTTTTTCTTTTTAGGGCCATACCCATGGCATACGGAGGTTCCCAGGCTAGGGGTCAAATCAGAGCTGTAGCTGCTGGCCTGCGCCACAACCACAGCAACACAGAATCTGAGCTGCATTTGTGACCTACCCCCCACAGCTCACAGCAATGCCAGATCCTTAACCTGCTGAGCGAGATCAGGGATCAAACCCGCATCCTCATGGAGGCTAGTCAGATTCATTTCGACTGAGCCACGATGGGAACTTCCATCTCCACATTTCAAACTCATCTCTATCCCTCAAACCCAGTCCAGGTCTCACCTCCTATGGATAGCCTTCCCTGGTGCTATTCCCCTGCACTGACAGCTTCCCACCTTAGGCTGTGCTAATTCACCTGCAAGTCACTCTAACCTTTGCGGAAGCTGTGTGCCTCACTCACAAAGTTTGGGTTTACATAGGATTGTGTTATTTGAATGATGTTCTTGCCTTCTGAAAGGTTAATATACAAGAGCGCATACTATGCAGAGGTCTACAAGGATTTTTTAAAATATATACAATAAAAAACATTGTGGCCTGGAAATAGTGTTCCTTCCTTCTGTCCATTTTAAGCAACCAGCAAGTTAAGGCTGCAAATACAAAACTGGAAAACCTCAAAAGGCCCAGTTTCAAGAGCCTAAGGGGACAGTGGCTTCTGCAAGCAAGGTGACGTGTACAGCCGAGGGGGTGTTTCCAGGAGTGTTGGGCTCTGAGGCAGGCTCACAGCTGGGGTGGGGCTGGCAGGGGAAGGGCCACAGTCCCAGCACGGACTCCTGACTGACACAGACATTCCATCAGGAGGTCAGGCACCCCCATGATGATCACGGCCTGTCCCTCTGCACCTATCAATGGCATGTCCCCACCTTTAGGGGAAAGTGGCTGCCTTTCCAGAGATGCAGCCCTCTAGGGCCACTGCACCACATTTCAGGGAAATGCATGTTATTGGAGGCAGGTCAAATTGAGACAGAGAAAAAACTTTTTCCCTTTGCCTTTCAGACACCTTGGGCACTTGACTCCTTGCAGGTAAATTTAACATTTTAGCCTTTTTTTTTTTTTTTTTTTGGCTGTACCCAGAGCACATAAAATTTCCTGGGCCAGGCATCAAACCCATGTCACAGCATTGACCCAAGATGCTGCAGTGACAATGCCTGATCCTTAACCCACTACACTGCAAGGGAACTCCACATTTTAACTTTTTTTTTTTTTTTTTTTTGCTTTTTAGAGCTGCACCCATGGCATATGGAAGTTCCCAGGCTAAGGGTTGAATCAGAGCTACAGCTGCTGGCCTATGCCACAGCCACAGCAACATGGGATCTGAGCCAGGTCTGTGACCTACACCACAGCTCACAGCAATGCCGGATCCTTAACCCAGTGAGTGAGGCCAGGGATTGAACCCACATCCTCATGGATACTAGTTGGTTTTATTACTGCTGAGCCGCCAGAGAAACTCCCATTTTAACCATTTTTAAGTGCACAATTCAGTGATATTTTGTACACTCATAATGTGGTGCAAGCATCACCTATCACCTCTATCTAGCTCCAAAATATTTTCTTTTTTTTTTTTTTGTCTTTTTGCCTTTATGTAGAGCCGCACCCGCAGCATATGGAAGTTCCCAGGCTAGGGGTCTAACAGGAGCTGTAGCCGCCAGCCTTCGCCACAGCCACAGCAAGGCGGGATCCGAGCCGCGTCTGCAACCTACACCACAGCTCACTGAGTGAGGCCAGGGATCGAACCCACAACCTCATGGTTCTTAGTCGGATTCGTTAACCACTGAGCCACGAAGGGAACTCCTGAAATATTTTCATAGAAAGAAAGAAACCCTGTACCCATTAGGCAGTCATTCCCTGCCCCTCAACTCCTGGCAACCCCTACCTGCTTTCTGTCTCTATGGATTTGCCTATTTTGGACATTTCATATAAGTAGAATCACACAATATGTGGTCTTCCATGTCTGGCTTCTTTCGCTTAATATGTTTGAAAACATGTTAAGGTTCATGCATGTTGCAACATGTGTCCATTGTGTAAAGAGATCTCCTTTGTTTATTCACTCATCCACTGATGGACATTTGGGCTGTGTCCACCTTTTGGATCTTGTGGTGAGTCCTGGAACATTCACGTACAAGTTCTTGTTTGAACAAAAACTTGTTGAAACTTTTGTTTTGGGTTCTTTGGGGTATATACACAGGAGTAGGATTTCTGGAATCATATGGGTAGTGGTACTGATGAACCACTAAAATATTTTCCACAGTGGCTGTGCCATTTTACATTCCCACTGACCATGTGTGAAGGCCCCAGTCCTTCACATCCTTGTTAGCACTTGCTACTTTCCTTTGTTGTTGTTGTGTTTTTGAGAATAGGCATTCTAAGGGATGTGAAGTGGTTATCTTGTGGTTTAAATTTGCATTTCCTTAATGACTAATATTAATTCTCTTTTCATGTGTTTATTGGCTATGTGCATTTCTTCTTTGGAGAAATGTCTATTCAATACTTTGCTCATTAAAAAAATACTTTGCTCATTAATATTCTGGATACTAATTCATCAAAACTATGCTTTGCAAATTTCCTACTCTGTGGATTGTCTTTTCTTTTCCTTGATAGTACCCCTTAGATGGACAAAAGTTTCAAATTTTGATAAAGTCCCATTTACCCATGTTGTTTTCCCTTTGGTTGCTTGTGCTTTTGATGTCATATCCAAAAAAAAAAAAAGCCAAATCCAAGATCATGAGTATTTACTACTTTTCTTCAGTGAGTTGTATGGTTTTAGCTCTTTGATGCATTCTAAGTTAGTTTTTGTGTATGGTGTAAGGTAGGTAGCCAACTTCATTCTTTTGCATGTGGATATCCAGTCATCTCAGCACCATTTGTTGAAGAGACTATCCTTTCCTCATTGAATGATCTTGGTACCCTTGTTGAAAATCAAGTGACCATAATGTATGGGTTTAATTTTGGACTCTCAGTTTTATTCCACTGATCTCTGTATGTCTATCCTATGTCGGTACCAAACTATTTTGATTACATAGCACTGTGGTAAGTTTTGAAGCTGGAAAGAGTTCTCTGACTTTCCCTTCTTTTCAAGATGGTTTTAGCTACTTTGGATTCCTTGCAATTGATTCCATATAAATATTAGGATTTTCTTCCATATTGGGGGGAAAAAAGGCCGTTGGAATTTTGACAGGCATTGCATTGAACCTATAGATTGCTTTGGGTAGTATTAGCATTTTAATAATATTAAATCTTCCCATCCATGATGACAGGATGTTTTTCCATTTATTTAGATTTTCTTTAATTTCCTTCAGTAACTGTTCTTAGTTTTTAGTGAACAAGCCCTTCACCTCCTTGGTTAAATTTATTCCTCAGCATTTTATTATTTGTGATGATATTTTTTATTTATTTATTTATTTATTTATTTATTTATTTAGTCTTTTTAGGGCTGCATCTGTGGCATTATGGAGGTTCCCAGGCTTGGGGTCAAACTGGAGCTGTAGCCACCAACCTACGCCACTGCCATAGCATTACCAGATCCAAGCCATTTCTGTGATCTACACCACAGCTCACAGCAATGCCGGATCCTTAACCCACTGAGTGAAGCCAGGGATCAAACCTGTGTCCTCATGGATGCTAGTCAGATTCATCTCCACTGAGCCACGGGTGGAACTCCTGTGATGATATTTAAATGGAATTATTGTCTTTGTTTCCTTTTTGGGTTACTCATTGCTAGTATATAAAAATGCAAGTGATATTTGTGGATCTTGTGACCTGCAGCTTTGCTGAATTTGTTTATTAGCTCTAATAGTTTCTTCGTGTGTGCAGTCTTTGAAATTTTCTATATATGGGATTATGCCATCTGCTAACAGAAAGTTTACTTTTTCCTTTCTAATTTTTCCTTTGATTCTTTTTATTACCTAATTGGTTTATCTAGAACTTCGGCACAATGTTGAATAGCCATGGTAAAGGTGGGCATCCTTGTCTTGTTCCTGATCTTATGAGAAAACTTTCAGTTTTTTTACCTCTAAATATGATGGTAGCTGTGGGATTTTTTTATAAATACCCTTTATCATGTAGGAAGTTACCTTCTATTCAGAGTTTGCTTAGTGTTTTTATCATAAAAAAGTGTTGGATTTTGTCAAATCTTTCTTTCTGCATCAGTTGATATAATCATAAGGGATTTTTTTTTCCTTCAATCAATGTGGTGTATTATATTGATTGGTTTTCCTATGTTGAACCACTCTTGCATTCCTGGGATAAATCTCACTCAGCAATGATGTATATTGCTTTTAATATGCTGTTGGATTTTGTTTACTAGCATTTTGTTGAGCATCTTTGCATCTATATTCATAAGGGGTAATGTTTTCTTTTATAGTGATGTCTTTGGCTTTGGTATAGGGCTGGCTTTGTAGAATAAGTTAGGAAGTGTTTCCCCCCTCTTTATTTTTACTTTTTTGGAAGAGTATGAGAAGAACTGATGTTAATTTTTCTTTAAATGTTTGGTAGAATTCACCAGTGAGGCCATCTGGTCCTGGGCTTTTCTTTATTGGGATTTTTTTTTCTTAAATTACTAATTCAATGTCTTTACTTATCATAGGTCTATAAAGATTTTCTGTTTCTTCTTTAGTCAATTTTGTTTTTCTGTGTTTCTGGGAATTTTTTCATTTCACCTGTTATTGAATTTGTTGCCATACAGTTGATCATAATAGTATTGTTTAATAATCCTCTTCATTTTTGAAAGGTCAGTAGTTATACCCTCATTTTCATTTCTGATTTTAGTAATCTGAGTCATCATTCTTTATTTTCTATATTCAGTCCGGATAAAAATTTGACAATTTTGTCAATCTTTTCAAAGAACCAACTTTTGGTTTCATTGATTTTCTCTATTATTTTTCTGTTCTTATTTCATTTATCTCAACTTTGGATTGTTTTTATTGTTTCCTTCCTTCTGCTAGCTTTGGATTTAGTTTTATCAATTGCCTTGATATTTTACTTCTTTTTTAACATCTTTTTTTTTTAAGGCCATACTCATGGCATGAGGGCCAGGGACTGAAGTCAAGCCACACTCGTGGCCCTTTAACCCTCTGTGCCAGGCTGAGGATCAAAACCACACCTCTGCAGTGACCCAAGCCACTGCAGTCAGATTCTTAACCCACTGTGCCACAGCAGTAACTCCTTTAACATATCTTTTTACAGCCATAAATTTCCCTCTGAGTACTGCTTTTGCTGCATTCCATGAATTTTGGAATGTTGTATTTTCATTTTCAATAATCTCTAAGTATTTTAAAATTTCTGTTGTGATTCCACCTTTGAACCATTCATTGTTCAAGAGTGCTAATTTTTACGTATTTGTGAATTTTCCAGTGTTTCTTCTGATATTTATTTCTAGCTTCATTCCACCGTGGTTAGAAAAGATAATTTGTGGGATTTCAACCCTTTAAAATGTATTAAAACTTGTTTTTTGGCCTAAAATATAGTCTATCCTAGAAAATGTTCCATACATACCTGAGAAGAATGTTGTTCTCCTATTGTTTTAGGTGGAGTTTCTCTATATGTCCATTAAATCTAGTTTGTTTATAGCACCCAAAGTTATAAGCAGTGCAGCTGAATGACTAAATTCCCATTTTTTAGAATATTCTTCTGTCTGCTGTTTGGAGTACTGACAAAAGGAAGAAGACAGGGAGGAGGCTTTTGCAGACATCCAGCTAAGAGGGAATAGCACGTGGACTAGGTGGTGGCAGAAAATCTAGAGAGTAATAGAAGTAAAAAGAGGTAAAAAGTAAACAGAGGTAAAAGCTCGAGGGTAACACTTACAATAGGTAAGTGAAGATGGGAAGTAGGCTTCCTGCTGGATGAGAGACTGTCCACAGTCCAGGAAGGGAGAGATAGGCCATAGGATGACCTATAGAAATCTGCCTGGAATCTTGTCTGTGCCCTTCACCCAGCTGGTCACCATCAACCAGACTCAAGGAGAACTACTCCATGCGGTCTTCCCTCATTTAGGGCTATCTGAGTCTGACTCCGAGCAAAAAGTTACATACCACAACTCTCCAATATCGGCCTGAGAAGTATGGGAGGAGGGGGTTGCCTTGCAGAGAAGCCACCACAAATGTTATTTTTCAAGAAATAATCAGGTGGCCTTAACCTTTCTATAAAAGCACAGTACCTGCCTGACAGTTCCTCCTTCATATATATCAATTAACTTGTGCTTCACAACACCAAAAGGAGAGGAATCCCTCCATTTCTCACTGACACACAGCATATTGTTACCTTGAATTGTGCCAGAAGGTCTATCCTGTGTCCTTACCCAGAAGGGTAACCCCTTGGTAACACAAGACATGTGCTGCATCTCTAGCCTCTGATGATTCCTAAGGGGCATGAAATGAAGGAAGGTAAGCCTGAGGCTGCTCCTTCAGGGGTCCCGACCTCTCCTAGAGAAAGTTCAGGCTAGCAATCCCTGGCACTGTCCAGCTGAGTTAAAAAGTACTTCTATGCTAGCTGCAAAAGAAACCGCTCCAGCTGGTTACCCTAGCAAAATTGTTCTAGAATGATGAATCCAGTAAGTCCTACCTGCTACACTATTTTCAGTTAAGTTCCTAAAAATAAGGCATGTATGTATGTATGTATTTTACTTAGGAGATGCTAATAACAGGAGGCTAGTTCTTCCACGACCAGCAATGCTCCTGCACTTGGCCACTGGGGTTTTCCTGAGCCCAGTCACACCACCAGCCTCTCCACAGGAGCTTTCCACAAGCATCCAAACTGAGACCAGATGTCCTGTTGGGGGTCTCAGTGCAGCCCATACCTGAGATGACTGAAACACCCTCCTTCTCTGGGAAATGGAGTGGTATCCTGGGGATCCCTTGTCAAGCTCAGCATCACTGCTGAGACACCAAAATCACAGAGTATGGACCCCAAGAGTCATTAGGAGGATCCATGCTGCAAATGGGTGAGACTGAAAGAGAAGGCCAGCACAATTCTCAATGACCTTCCATGTGCATTGAGAAGCTAGCTGGGGGAGAGACCCCAGTGCAGGCAGACTGAGTATGGAGCAGTGACTGCTGTTACTAGTCCCTCACCCTGCTTTGTGCTAAAGCTCCTTCCATGGCACTCACTGTTTCTGAAACCAGCCTGAGATAATCCTGGAAAATAGGGCTGTGACTCTTTTTCACCTGGAGCCCTGCCTCCCTAAACAAACCACACAGGTCTATGTAAACCTTTTGCTTATAACCTCCACAAGGAACACAGCTTCCCAGTCGCTCCTCCCTGTGTGTGGACCCAGTTTTCACCCATCAGAAACATTTGCTATCACTCTAGGCGGGCAAGGCTCTGCAGAGGCCAGCATTCTCACACCCAGCTGCAGCATCTACTGGTATGACCCCTGTGGGAGGCATCTTGACAGCATCTCCGAACTACAAATGCACAGTGACCTACTGACCCAGCACCATCAAGTCTTAGAATTTCATTACACTTGTATACACATGAAATGAAATGCAAAGTTACTCACTGAAGCACAGTGAAACCACCTAAATGTCCATTTCAACAGGCTATAGGTTACATAAAGTAGAGTACACCCATTCAGGAAAGTGCTGTGCTGTCATAAAAACAAGGAGGAAACTTTTCATGTACTTACAGGGGAAAATTCCAAGATATACTATTGCTAAATGGGAAAAAAGCAAGGTGGGGGACTGTATTTATTTTAAAATAAATTTGAACACATATGTAAAGATATAAGATACTGGTAGCTCTGGTTGCCTCTGGATGGGACAATGGGGTAAGTAGCTGGAAATAAGAGCCAAGGCAGAACAGGGAACTCGACCCAATGTTTTGTGATAATCTATATGGGAAAAGAATCTGAAAAAGAATGGATTGTGTGTATGTATAACTGAATCACTTTGTTGTACAGTAGAAATTAATACAACATTGTAAATCAACTATACTTCAATAAAACTTGAAAAAATGAAAAAAAGTCAACGGCAGACTTCACTGCATATGCTTTTCAAATCACTGGTTTATGAATCTTAGAAAGACATTATATATTAAAAATAAATGTATTAAAGTAGACAATAAAATGTCTTGCTTAGGACCTCTGAGCTGACCTTCCACCCTGGCAAAGGTAGCAGCTCTGGCTAAAAGGTTTTCAGTCCCCAGAACAGACCTCAGGAAAGGTCTGGCCTGTGGCACAAGTGCACCATCCTGGTCACTTACCCTGAGTGCAGCTTCTGGAGCTGACCCACTATAGTGTCCAAAGATTCTACTGAAGCCCAGAAACAGATTTGTTCAAAGAAAGAAACACACAGCCCTGTCTAACACAAACATTTCCATCCCAAGATCTGCCAGTTACCCTGAACCACTTAACATCCCACTGCTGAGGGCGCACAGAGCTAAGTGGGAAGGGAGAACATGCACCTAGACCTTCCAAGGTTGGTCTGAACTAATCTGGGTATGCTGGTCACTGCTGCCCCCACAAAGCTTTCAGTTCCCACTCTCTCCAGACCCACAATGCTGCACATACACCCACTGTCACATTAAGCACTCGCTACCTGAGTGGCTGCTCATCATGCGGACAGCCTTGGCCTTGGCCAGCTCCAGGGCGGTGATCCACTGCTGCCGCTCCACCTCTGAGCTGGCCTTGAGGTGGTAGGTCCTGGCCCCACTGGTCAGCACGATACCGCAAGAGTCCTCCGTATCAAAGTGTGCGGTGAACAAGTTGATGGTGCCACGGCAGGTGTGGGCCATTTCACCCTGATTTCTGTAGGACGCAAGAGAAGGGATGGGGTAAGGCTCCCAAACGCAATAGTTCTCAACTGAAAAAAGCCTCAAGGCACAGCTTTGGAATCTCGGATCCTTGGAGCTGGTAGAGGCCCTGGAGTCAGTGCTGGGAGGTAATGCCTCTTGGGAAGGACTGGTAGAGGCTTGGCTAGAGGGCACTCAGTGGGGAGAGAGGCAGAGGGCCCACATCAGTGTTGCATGTGGGGTGTGCTTGCTGTGGTCTGAGACACCAGGAAATGGAGAGGGGTGACTGCCAGGGTCCCGCTAGGCAGCACAGATCTCTGACTCTATTCCAGGCTCTTTCCACTAAGTCTCATGACTGCAGAGTTGGAGCTGGGGGTGGGGAATGTCCCACCAAAGCTGAGATTAGAGACCCCGAAGTGCAGCATCCAGACCTGCAGGCACGCTCTGCCAGGGGTGACCTGAGAACCAAGATCCACAGAACAAGGAAGCCGCCTTCTTCTCGACCACAGGAGATGAAGGCAATGGCTGGACTGACACAGTGCTCCCCGTGGCAAGGGACTGACTCTTCGCTGTTTACAAGATCATGAAGCTAATAATATCAAAGTAAGGGGAAGTGGAGGTGACTAACGGTGAGCTGTTTACACATGTGACCAGTGTCTGAAAACTGAGATCCAACTATCATGATGGCATCTATTTAACCCACTCCTTTAAGCACCCAAAGGAAATTCAGACACTCCCCCTCATGACATACCAAATCTCTTTGCACAGAGGGTGTTAGAAGAGGAAGAGCAACTGGTCAGGACGTAACACTGCCAGTGGTGGGAGATCACTGGTCATTCTGCTGCCCTTTGATGCTCGCTTATATTCTCTGGCTGTTCATCATCTGTTATTTCTTGATTCTCCTACCAGTTCTAAAGTCAAATGGCTTGACACTCAGTAAGACATTTAACTTGCATTTGAACAGCTGCTGCTGCTGTTTCTGATTCTCTCCTGCTTTGGATACATTCTTTAGAGAAGATGATATGCAGTTGACCCTTGAAAAACACAGGGGTTAGAAGCATCCAATCCCTGTGCAGTCAGAAATCTGTGTATTGCCACCTCTGCCTTAAAAACAAATGAATTTATAAGTGACTCACCCAAGAGCAGAAAGCTGAAATGGTTAGGACAGAATCAGGACCCAAACTGTGGTTCTTTTGATTCCATGCACTGTGATCTCTAATTGAACCCAAACTTTTCCATACGCTTAGTTAATTTAAAGATAAATGAAAATACAGGTACTACATTTATTTATTGTCTTTTTAGGGCTGCTGAGATTAGAAACCCCGAAGTGCAGCATCCAGACCTGCAGGCACGCTCTGCCAGGGGTGACCTGAGAACCAAGATCCACAGAACAAGGAAGCCGCCTTCTTCTCGACATATGGAGGTTCCCAGGGTAGAAAATCAGAGCTGTAACTGCTGGCCTACACCACTGTCACAACACCATCAGATCCAAGCTGTGTCTGCGACCTACACCAGAGCTCACAGCAACACTGGATCCTTAACCCACTGAGGAAGGCCAGGGATCAAACCTGTATCCTCATGGATACTAGTTGGATTCGTTAACCACTGAGCCATGATGGGAAGTACCAGGTACTACATTTATTGAAAAAAAAAAATCCACTCATAAGGGGACCTGTGCTAGTTATACCCATGGAGTTTAAGGGTCAACTGTAGTTTATACATGAAGAAAGGTCTAGATCCTGGGTGCTAACATCTTCCGCTTGAAAGAAACAGATTCTAATTTACAAAACTGGCAAAGTTGAGCATGGCTGTTGGAAACTTGTTGTTATAAAGACTTTCAGGCTAGAGACTCTTCAGGTGTTAAATAGTTTAGTAAACAGAAAATGACACTATGCCTTAGCTCAAAAGTAGAGGGGGTGTTGGTGGTGACAGTGTTCTAGGCAGAGGGAATAGCAGCGGCAACGGTTATGAGGAAAGGAGGAGTTTACAGCTTTCAAAGAACAGGAAAAGGTCCCATGTGGCCAAAGCCCTGAGAACAAGAGACATGACAAGAAAAAAGTGAAGCTAGAAAATCAGGCAGTGATCAAAGGTACACAGCAACTTGAACTTTACATTAAGGATTTAGACTTTTATCCCAAGACTGAAATAGTGGCCGTCCTGCCCATAATATCAGGAAAGAGGTGGCCAAGAATTCCAGGAGTTCCTATGGAAAACAGGGAATAGAAGTACCTTGTGCAAGATGGGAGGTGGAAGGAGGGCTGGTGGGTGAAATCAGGCCTGGGCTAGAAGTCATCCAGTGGCTACTGTGCTGGACGGCAACCCTTTGACTGAAATAAATACCCACAGTCCATACTAATAGAAGCAAATAATTGAAGGGACAAATAAGTGTGAGAAAAGAGAGAGATCTTCCTTAATAAAAGTAGGTGGAATTATGGAAACAGAAAAATCACTGAATGTACCGTGGAATCCTGGACTGGGTTTATAAATGTACATGAGTCCCTGGATTGGGACCATGGGATTATAAAATAGGAAAAAAGATATTGTGGAAAAGCTTGTGAAATATGGATAATCCTGAGATTTAGTTAACAGTATTTTAAGGATGTTAACTTCCTGGTTTTGACCTGTACTTTGGTGAAGCAGGATGTTAAGATTAGGGAAAGCTAAGTGAAGAGTCTATGGGAACTCTCTGTACTATTTTTTTCAACTTCTCTGTAAGTCTAAGTTATTTTGAATTTTAAAAAAATTTAATACTGCATTATGTTCTGCCCAGGATCAGAGCTAATGTCTTATGGCCAGAATCTGAACTCACCTGCCCTTAGGCTCACAACTGGGTTGGAGATATTACCCAAGGTCACTGAAGGACAGAGCCCAAGCATCATAAACCCTGGTTCTGGACCAGGCTCTCCAGGAGGTGGATGGAGGCACTTCAGAAATCACTAGACCAGGAAGAGTAGAGTACAGCCTCCCTGAGGCTCAGAGCGGGAGGGAGGACTTCCTAGTCAAGACCAGCCTGAAAACTGAAATTCAAAATCCATGAAGAAAATCACCTACATAAGGAAGCCAACGAAGTCAATGCTCAGAAGATTAATCACTTCAGACAAAATGGAACCATGAGAACAATATGAAATAAATGACTCTAAATAGGTTTAGGATTCTCAAAGATAAAGGAATAACATTAATAAAAGGAACAACAATTTATATAACAGAAGCAGGTAAAAGGAAATAAGAACAGGGAGATATGAAAAAGTAACCAAAGAATTTCAGAAAATATAGCAGATAAGCTTTACCAGTCACCCAGAGCCAAATCTAAATTTAACCTTAATTTATTGTAACTAGAGTTACTTTTCATTAAAAGACTGAGGACATTGATTTTTCAGTTTTACTTTTCTGTATTATTTGGAAGAAATCATATAGTGGCGTATGTGAATTTGCCCCTTACAATTATTACGATCCAATGCATTTGTTTATCTTGGGATTTAGCTTTGCTCTTTTTTCTTTCATTTAAGTGTTCTGTGGTCAAGCCATTCTTCACCAGCAGCCAAAGTGATAGTTTTTTTTGTCTTGTTTAGTCAGTTTTTTAAAAGTTCTATGCCTTCAAAGTCAGTCCTGAAAGAGCCTAAAATTCAAGGACAAATCTTAGAACTCAAGTTGTTTGGGGGAGTGGTGTACCTGTTCATGTTGTATAGAAAAGGTTTTGTTTCTGCCTTTGTGAGTTCTGGCTGAAGTAACCCTCTCTCTCAGAGCTGACCTTCCAGGGTTGCCCCACAGAGCAGACAGTGGAAAAGTTCAAGCCCCACTCATGGCACATCATGAACTTGGGCTACAAGCTGCAGCGGTAAGTCCTCTCCCCTGCTGGGGGTCTTTGGAGGTACCCAACAAATCATAGCCATTAACTCCCATTGAACCCTGGGCAGTTTCAGTGGCCTCAGCACCTCAAGACCACATCCTAGGCCATGTCCTAGAGTGTTCCAGTTATACCAGGGCTCATATCCAACAAAAATGAGCGTGTTTCTTCTGTCATCTTTTAAAGAAGACATTTTTTTTTTTTAGGCGCTATTTTACATTGAGTGGATATTTTACATCTTAAGAACAAGAGGACATAAAATATGGAACACCTGCAGTAAAACTTAACTGCAAGATGGAGTTCCCACCATGGCTCAGCAGTGACGAACCTGACTAGTATCCATGAGGATGCAGGTTTGATTCCTGGCCCTGCTCAGTGGGTTAAGGATCCGGCATTGCCCTGAGCTGTGGTGTGGGTCATAGACATGGCTCAGATCCTGCATTGCTGTGGCTGTGGCGTAGGCCAGCAGCTGCAGCTCTGATTCAACCCCTAGCCTGGAAACTTTCATATGCTGCAGGTGCAGCCCTAAAAGGACCAAAAAACAAAAACAAACAAACAAAAAACCCCACAAAACCTTTAAGAAAGGTTACCACATTGCCATGATTGCCATGATTAACATCTTTCTAAGGGAATCATTCTGATTCTACCAAATAATACTCAGCAGTTCTGATGGCTGATGTCCTTGCTAGAGAGGAGAATATGACATCAGCCATCAGGACTTAAAAGCCTGTAATAGTTAATGTGGCACTTCCTACGCACTAACTAAGCTATAATAGTGAGTATAGCACAATGGCTAGTGAGCAACCCATCTGTATTAGGTTCAAACCTTGTGCACCAGCTCAGAGTTGCCTTACCACCTCCTCCGTTCCCTTTCTTGGTGATCCATGTGGCCTGAATAACCCTCCACTTCTGGACATAGTGAATCTCGGAGTTCAAGATCTGGCTTCCTGAGTGGCCACTGAGAGGCTGGATCTTTGCAGTCCACTAGTAAAGGGTTAACGCCTCACAAGTTGAACAGCGACCAGTGGGAAATGGGTGGGAAGCAGGAAGGTAAGCACACCTCATTATCCCATCCATGGACCCTCCATGGCATGGTTTATCCTTGCAAAGCTTCTGGAGAAGTCCATGAGCCCAGAGAACATGAGTGGCCTCTGTGACCCTCACAGTTTGCTGTGAAGCAGTGGCTGGCCTGTTAAAGCATCACATTGTTTTGCACCCTTCCCTTGCCTGAGTCTCCCTTTTTGCTTCCACATCACCAAGGCTCATCTTGCTGCCCCACTGAGTGCCCAACCTGCCACCATGAGAGACTAACACTGACCTTCCGTGGCATGGCCTGCTCGCTTCCTTGGGAAGAACCAAGACAGCCACCAGCTAGATCAGACCCCTGCCACCTTGTGAGGAAAGCAATCTGTCCTTACTGGAATCACTGTGTTTCTGATAATGGGGTTGCCTCCAGCAGCACTCTGGTCCAGAGTTATTGAATCTTCATCTGTTTGATTCCCACATAACATAGCCTCAGACCACGTCACATATTTCAGCCAGGGAGGTACATCATCCCAGGAGCTTGAGCTTCTGTCCTCCAGGATGCAGTACACGCCATGAACTGGCACTGATATTGGGTGCCATATCCCGTATGGCTACAGCAGACAGGCCCGGGGGGTGGCCCTACTCATGGTTACTTGCTCACTTTGTGCTTCCCATACCTGTACACTTGGACTCAGCTGGGATAGGGGTTCTAGTTCCAGGCTAAGGGGGAACACAGCACAGTGAAATGTATTAAACTGGAAGGTGACACTACCCCCTGGCCACTTTTGGTTACTCATGCCAGTGACCAACACACCAAGAAGGGGTTGACCATACTGCCAGGTCACCAATCCTGATTGCCACAAAGAGTTTGATTAGTGCCACATATGGGGATGAAGAAGAATGTCTGGAATAGAGCCCAGGGGATTCCCTGGGGAACCTCGTAATACTTCCATGCCTAGTAATGGCTACTAACAGGCACGGCAACAAGGAATTCAGACCTTCAGGACAGATGTCACAAACCAGGCAAAGTGCTGGCAGACAGTAAAAAGGATCTAGACTGGGTGGTAGAGGAATAAGAGGATGAATATCAGTTATGGCATCAGGACCAACCACAGCCTCAAATGAGCTTGTTTCACAACCTTCTCACTTCAGTCTCCTAGGCAATCCCAGCTAGTCACCAAGAAGGGAACCCTGTCCATTCAATGAATGGACTTGCCACGTCTCCTCCCAGGGAAGGAGCCAAGGTGTATTCATTCTCTGGGAGAATGGTGGTCCCCTCCATCTCGACAGGAAGGCATGAGCAGACCTGAGCAGCACAAGGTGTGGAGCATATTGGACACAACCTTGCATGTCTTCTCAGATTCCCTTTACTGCCTCCTCCTCTCTCCTGGCCAGTGCCTCCCCTTTGCCCAACTGTCATGAAAGCTACTCCTGGACTTGCATGAAATGACAATGGGAGATGGGAGCAAAGAGGGCAGATAAAGCCTCCCTCCGCTCACGCCTCTGCAGACGGTCAGCGGTGCTTTTCTCTTTGTGCATCTTCTGGAGAAGTCTGTGTGTCAGGCCCACTGTGTGTCTGCTCCTTGCTACAAAGTGACATCTAGCAAAGGTCACTTTTATTTTTCTACTTTCCACTTCTACCTCTCTACATCTCTGGGACTGCATCTCTCAAACAAAGTGTCAACTCTTTAATTCTTGCCTTGGGCTATGCTTTCTGGAAGATCTTCACACACACATATCAAAAAAACATCTACAGGCAAGAAAAACATTGATAGGCAGCAAGTTTTAATCCAGATTCACTTGGGAAGTTCCCTTCTGATCTTCCAAATTCTAATTCAGCAAGTACTTCCTGTGGGCTACTATATGCAGGAATTGTGCTAGAAACGGGACAGGTGGCAGATATATAGGTAAATAAGACACATTTTCTGGCCTCAAAGAATATTCTGTTTTATGATAGAGGCCTATAAACTGCAAGAAACTATTTAATAAGCAGAGGGAAATAAAATCAAAATAAAGGGGGTGTTCTCTTTACGAAAATTCATTGAGTTATGCTCTTGTATTTTTCCGTGTCTGTTACACACATACACTATGTTGTATGTTACACACATATCAGTTGTCAATTAAAAATTGGCTTTAAGAGTTCTCTTATAGCTCAACTGGTTAAGGAACCAGTGTTGTCACTGCTGTGGCTTGGGTTGCTGCTGTGATGCAAGTTTAATCCCTGGCCCAGGAACTTCCGCATGCACAGGCACAGCAGGAAAGAAGGAATGAAGGAAGGAAGGGAGGGAGGGAGGAAGGAAGATAGATTTAAAACAAAAAGTTGGCTTTAAAAACAAAATGTAAGGGGGAATTCCCATTGTGGCTCAGCAGTAACGAAAGCCACTAGTATCCATTAGGACACGGGTTTGATCCCTGGCCTTGCTCAGTGGGTGAAGAATCTGGCATTGCCACAAATGGTGGTGTAGGTCACAGACGTAGCTTAGATCTGGCATTGCTGTGGCTGTGGTGTAGCCCGGCTGTAGTTCCAATCTGACCCCTAGCCTGGGAACTTCCATATACTGCAGGTGTGGCCCTTAAAAAAATAATAATAATAACAAAATGAAAGGATAAGTTGGAGCTTAGGACAGAGAACGACCCTTTCTTTTCCTGGGTGGGGGTAGTGCAGGGTATACCACAGCAGTGTCTCAAACAATGAGAGCCTCTGCCCAGGCAAAGATGAAGAGGAGGGCCATGTAACCAGAGCAGCAGCATGAGGCTGTGGCTCTAGGAAAGCCTAGGGATCTGGACCAGCTAAATGAGAGGGTCCAGCCATGGCCTGGGTTGATGACAGGTATAAAAGTGAACTAAACTGTGTCCTCCAAGGAGGTTTCCTGAAGTCTTAACCCCCAGCACCTGTGAATGTGGCCTTATTTGGAAATGTGGTGTTTGAAGACATAATCAAGTTTAGGTGAAGTCATTAGGGTGGGCCCTAGTCCAATATGACTGTGTCCTTATAAGAAGAGGAAGAGACACAGAAACAGGAGGGAGGCAGAGTTGAGAGTGAAGCATCTACAAGCCAAGGAACACTAGGCATCCCCAGCAAACATCAGAGGTCAGGCAGGACTGGAGCAGACTTCTCTCAGGGACTTTAGAGAGCAGAACCCTCCCAACACCTTGACTTTGGACTTCTAGCCTCCACAACTGTGAGACTATACATTTCTCATATTTTAAGCCACCCAGTTTTTGGTGCTTTGTCACGGCAGCCCTAGGACACTAAACATGATGGCTGAAGAGATGATAGAGGAAGGACCTTCTGGAGCCTCACAGGCAGCTGAGCCAGTTCATCAGCTGAGCACACTGCTCACAGGGCTGCGCCTCACCCTCCCCACTGTTCTCACCTAGAACAATCAACTCCACGGCAGCCTGGCAGCCCGTGGCTCTGCTTGTTACTGGAGCAGCCCTGCCCCAGGGCTGCCCAACCTGCTCGGGACTTTCCCCTCTTCTGACACCACAGCAGTTGGACAGCCAGAAATGACCCAGAGCAAAGATTCCACTGAATCTTTCCACTGAAGAGGATATGCATTCATTCACACGAGACTTAACCATGGAAACGAGCGGGAGAAAAGGTACTTATCTTGGTGGCAGGAGCTATGACAGAACTCCCTGAAGGGGGTGTCAGTGCTTTGCCCCATCAGAGCAAAGGTAGTGAGAGTCTGGGGGCCCAGACCGCTCCTCCAGCCCTCCTGGTGAGTAGGGAGCTACCCCGCCCCTGGCAGCACAGCCTTTAAGCTAACACTAGCCAGGTAGTATCTGGTGTGTGTGGCTGAGTCCTGACCCAGGCACCTCCCCAGGGGCTAAGTCATCTCAGAGTGGAATCCTGTGACTGCAAACAAGATGTGATGTTTGCTGTCCAGGATCCCCAAGAACCAGGACACACACAGGCCAATCCCGTGAATTTACAAGGGTTTTAAAATCTGGATCTAGAAATGCAAAACATGCTCAGAAAATGCAAACCACTGATGGAGAGTTATTCCCAATAAAGGTAACCAACAAAGAACTCGTGTCAAGAAAACATAAAGAACTCCTAAAATCAGTAATAAAAAGTCCAGCAACCCAGTTTCAAAATGGACAGAAGATGTGAACAGGCACTTCACAAAAGAGGATATTCAAATGGCTAATAAACTATGAAGAAGTGCTCGACCTCCTCAGTTATAAGGAAACACACAGATACCCAACGACCCAGCAATTCTGCCCCTACAGACCACCCCATCAGGGATATGAACACATGTACATGTTCCAGAATGTCCCCCAGACTCTTCCTAGTAGCTGAGAACTGAAAACAACACATATATCCATCCATATGAGGCCAGATAAACAAATGGTGGTTTATTCATTTGATGGTTTATCCAAATGGTGGCATATTATACAGCGATGAGAATAAATGCATTTGAACTACTCACAACAACATGGAAGAACCTCACATGTAACATTGAACAAAAGAAGTCAGACACTAAGAGAACACATTGTGTGATTCCACTTATAGAAAGTACAGTAACTAAGCTCTGGGGTGAGAAATCAAGACAGTGGTTACTCTGGGGTGAGCAGTGACTGGAAGGGAACATGGTGGGGGGCTTCTGGAGGGCTAGTCATGTTTTATTTCTTCAGCAGGGGTGGAATTTATTCAGTGTGTTCATTTTGTTAACATTTCCTGAGCTATATGCTTACTTGCCCACTTTTCTCTACGCATATTGTTAAAAGTACACAACTGTGGGATGGCCTGGGGATTTGGGGTTGGTAGATGCAAACTATTACATTTAGAATGGATAAGCAATGAGGTCCTGCTGTATAGCACAGGGAACTATATCAAGTCTCTTGGGATGGACTGTGATGGAAGATAATGTAAGAAAGGGAATATGGGCATTCCCACTGTGGGCACAGCAGAAAAAAAAATCTGACTAGTATCCATGAGGATGCAGGTTCAATCCCTGGCCTTGCTCGGTGGGTCGGAGGTCCAACATTACTATGAGCTGTGGTGTAGGTCACAGACACAGTTTGGATTCTGCATTGCTGTGGCTGTGGCACAGGCCAGTAGCTGCAGCTCTGCTTTGACCCCTAGCCTAGGAACTTCCACATGCTGTGGGTGTGGCCCTAAAAAAAGGCAAAAAAAGGAGGGGTAAATATGTATATGTATATGACTGGGTCAGTTTGCTGTACATAAGGTGACACAGCATTGTAAATCACGTATACTTTAATTAAAAAATCCAACTGAAAAAAAACTTACACATTTAAAAGGACAGGGATGAGGCGGATTCTTTGCTGCCACCACTGCCAACAGCAGCATTTGTTTCTCAAGGGCAGCAGAGGTAGCTGTGCCCAGGTGGCAATGTTCTCAGGGGGATGGCTCTGTGACATGACTTTGGACTTGGATCTGGCTGATCAGGCTGCCTTGTTCTCACTGCTCCTCCAAGATCTCTGCTTTCCTGCCTTTCCAGGGATCCTGTGAGCTCCTGAAGATCTTTTCAGTAAACACCTTTTTGTGTCTAACATATCCAGAACTGGTTTTCTGTTATTCTCAACTAAGAACCTACTGGTACATGTGAACTGTGGCCACAGAAGGGATGGGGCAGGCGGTGAGGAAGGTATGACAGACACAGGCAGGAGAAACAGCAGAGATGGGTTCTTCCATGTCTCAGGCCAAGGGGATGCTGTTAGGACCCTTCCAGGTCTAAGTAATGAAGCTCAGCTAGTTGTAACTAACCCATCCTGAAAGCTTACCTCAGAAGTGTCTCAAACAGCTTAGCATTTAAGATGTGATAAGAAATGTGGGAATGTCATTCCTCTGTTCCAGATACAGAGGCTAAGATTCAGAGACACGGGCAGCTCACAGGAAGTCCCAAAGGGGATGGAGCCAGTCCCACCAATCTACCCACTGCCCTGCCTCTTACCCACAGGGCCTCACAGACTTGCCCCCAAGGCTTCATGTGTGCTCTCAAAAGTCACCAAAGCTGGCTGGATGGCTCTATTTAGAAAGTGCTCAATATTGCAAGTATCAGAAGTGGCCTGTCAAACAGAAGCATCTACTGTGCCGTTTCTGCTTCCAGAGATGAGACTGTGACTATGAGATGTGACACCATTTCGTTTTGCTTCTGGTCTCATGCTTTGCCATTTAGAGTTTCCCTTGAGAAATGTTAAATAAATGCTGCTACAAATTCTATAGGAAGGATATTTCTAATGTAATTTTTAGAATGAAAATTTAAAAGGATATTCAGGATCCATCCTCTAGTTACTGAAATTCATGTCACTACAATTTTATACAAATGGAGGATGACAGTAATTTACAAGACAGCACACAACAATACAACTTACATCTAAGCAGTACTTCCTTTTCTGTAAGAGTCTGTCACAAACATGAGTTTTTCGATCCTCTCAAGGGCCCATAAAGTGGGCAAAGTTGACGTTGATTTGTTTAATAAATATTTATCAAGTGTATTCTATACAGCAGGTACCTGTAGAAGCAAATTAGCCTCATTTTATAGCCAAGAGAGGGGAGGAGGCCAGGAAAAGGTAAATCACGTGCCCCCGTCCACTGAGCTGGTAAATAACAAAGCCAGCACCAGAACTGGGTTTCTCTGCCACCAAGCACAGGGCTCTTTCCATGGAGAATACTGGGGTTTCCATCCAGAAAAAATGTTCTGCTTTACCTGGTCATTGTTCATATCTGCTGTTTACAAACTAGAACATGAGTTCTATAAGATACAGACCTGGCCTGTCTTTCCCTACACAGGGTGACACATGGTGGGACTTGGAGATGATAGGCTGGTGGAGTGAATTAACACATGCATGTTACATGCAGTGGAACAAACCCAGGGAGATGACCCAGCTCTGCTCCCCCCCCCAAAAAAATTCTGCCAACCTCACGTGTCAAAGGTGGAATACTGGGGTAATACCACCCCACTCCATCAACATCAGTTACTGAAAATCTGTTAGACACCTTCTGTGGTTCCATCAAAATATCAGAATACCATGAAACACCTAGTGACATCTAAGGTGGTTCTTAAGATTATTAAATGGAAAGCCTGTCACAGAAAATTACACAAATGCTTTATATCTCAAATTTAGGCTAAAAGGTCTTGTCAAGTAGAAAATGGATGAATGTTTTAATGGTTAAAGCAAAAATTAAAACACTGTCTTATGTGGTTCTACATGTGTGTAGAGGAAATACTTAAGACAATTATACTGTAAGTAAGGGAGTATAAAGAAACTTACAATGGGGTAAGGTTTCTATACTTTACTAAAACTGGTAAAATGACACCAGTAGACTGTGATAATAAGTTATGTATATATAAGGCACTACACATAGAGGAACAACTTTAAAAGTTATCCAAAGAGACATACTCAAAAACACTATAGAGGAGTTCCCGTCATGGCTCAGTGGTTAACGAATCCGACTAGGAACCATGAGGCTGTGGGTTCGATCCCTGGCATCGCTCAGTGGGTCAAGGATCCGGCGTTGCCTTGAGCTGTGGTGTAGGTCACAGATGCGGCTCAGATCCCCCATTGCTGTGGTGTCGGCTGGCGGCTGCAGCTCAAATTAGACCCCTAGCCTGGGAACCTCCATATGCTGCAGGTGCGGCCCTAAAAAGACAAAAAAAGAAAAGAAAAGAAAAGAAAAGGGTAGCATTTGGTTAATCAGGAAGAACCTAATGGAGGAGGTCTAGTTTATTTCCCCTGGCCTTGCTCAGTGGGTTAAGGATCTGACGTTGCCGTGAGCTGTGGTGTAGGTTGCAGACGCGGCTCGGATTCCGCATTGCTGTGGCTGTGGCGAAGGCCGGCAGCTACAGCTCCTGTTAGACCCCTAGCCTGGGAACCTCCATATGCCGCAGGTGCGGCCCTAGAGAAGGCAAAATAAAAGACAAAAAAAAAAAAAAACACTATAGAACGATTAAATACAGAGTTACCACATGACCCAACAATTCCACTGCCAGGTATATGACCAAGAGAAATGAAAACATATGTCCACACAAAAACTTATACACTGACATTTATAACAGCATTATATATAATAGCCAAAAGGTGGAAACAATATCCATCAATGAATGAATGGACAAAAAAAGATTGGTATATTCACACAATGGGATTGTATTCATTCATGGAGTATTATTTAGCCATAAAAAGGAACAAAGTACATGCTGCAGCTTGGATGAACCTTGAACATTATGCTCAGTGAAAGAGGCCGGTCACAAAATTCCACATATTGTATGATTCCATCCATACAAAAGTTTAGAAAAAGGAAGTTAGAGAGAGACAAAGTATTTGAGTGGCTGCATAGGGCTGGAAGCAGATGGGTAGGGGCCAGGAGAGTGATAGCTAAAGGGTACGTTTTTTTTTTTTTTTGAAGATGATGAAAACATTCTAAAATTGACTTTAGTGATGGTTGCACATATCTGTGAATATATGGAAAACCATTAAGTTATACACTTTAAATGGATGACGTATGGTATGTGAGTTACATCTCAAAGATCAGAACAAGAATAACAACTGCAATATATTAAAAGATATAAAGTCAAAAATAAACTATAATAAAAAAAATTTAAAAATAAAAACATTTACAGGAAAGATATCAAGTCAAGGGGTTCATAATAATACTGAAAAAACAAGTCATCAGTAAACTTGGAGGAATGCCAGGGGCCCATTTATTTGTTTGACAACTGGTGAATAAAGAACACGGAGCATTTTCCTACCATTTCCATATTAACCAAACCACTGGGTAACCTAATGGTTGATGAGGGGAAATTTCTCTTCATAGAATTATTCCCACTAAAAACTGCAAAAAAAATCGCAGAATATCAGCATTTTTCAACCTGTAATAAACTAATGGGTCTAGAAAATTGTCAACAATGGCTGCTGATATATGTATGTGTGAAAAATAGCCAATGTGCCCCTTTTCAATACACCTATAAATCATTTTGCCAATATAATTTAATCTTACTCTGATCAAATCTTTAATGATCAATTTACAGGAAACAAAGGAGACAGGAGACTATTATAAAGAACATTATGCAAAAAAAAAAAAAGGAATGAAAAAAATTGGATTTTCCACTGTGGCTCAGTGGTTAAGGAACCTGACTAGTAACCAGGAGGTTGTGGGTTCAATCCCTGGCCTAACTCAGTGGGTTAAGGATCTGGCGTTGCTGGTGAGCTGTGGTGTAGATCGCAGACAAGGCTCGGATCCTGAGTTACTACAGCTGTGGCGTAGGCTGGCAGCTGAAGTTCCAATTTGAACCCTAGCCTGGGAATCCCCATATGCCATGGGTGCAGCACTAAAAAGACAAAAGACCCCCCCCCCAAAAAAAAAACCCATTATGAAGATGCAATTAGCAAAATCCAGCCCATGGGAATCTATAGAACAAATGACCCAGTTTCTTTTTTATTTTTTGGTTTCTTTTGTTTGTTTTGTTTTTTGACCACGACTGCTACATGTGGAAGTTCCCAGGCCAGGGATTATACCAGCATCACAGCAGCAACCTGAGTAGCTGCAGTGACAATGCCGATCCTTGATTCACTGTGCCACAAGAGAACTCTGACCCAGTTTCTTCAACAAATAAATGCAAAGCGGAAAAAAAGAGAAGAAAAGCTTATAAATCAGGAGAGTCTGGGGAGCCCCTTTCCCTTCTCCTGGAGGTGATAAGCTGTGGGGAGTCACAGCCAGGCACTGAGGCAGAGGCATTTGGCCACCACCAAGAGCAGCAGTACCAAGGTCAAGAAAACTCAGCCAGCACACCTGGCTGTGCAGGAACAGAGAGGATCTGGCCAGTGTGGCCAGGAGGGTGTTTTCATACATGGAACTGAACAAAGAAGTAAATATATTGAGAATAATGGGAGCCAGATCTCTTACTGTGAGAGTCTGAAATTGGAAATATGGAAGAGGAAGGTAACATAAAACTATCCATGAAAAGAACCTAGAAGGAATAATGTCCCAGTGACAATAAGGACACCTAGCACTCAATGTCTGACTTCTAGATACCATTTTCACTAAAAGGAACCAGGGCTCATTGGAGAAATGGAATATTCCAGTAGAAGATGAACAAGGATCACTTTATTGTACAAAAAAGGTAAGGAGGTGTTCAAACAGGGAATATCAAAAGGACACAGGAGCCAGTGTAAAAGGAATCCTCTTACCCCAAACCAGGATAATTTGAGCATCAAATGACAATTACAGAAAATAACCCATTGCATAAGGTAGAAATCCATGAGTTCACACAGATGCAAATAATGAATAGATAAATTTAAAGCTCTTCTTCATAGGACAGTGTCTACTAATAATTATAGAAGGAATGATGTTATTAGAAAATCACCAGTTGGTAACCATCAAGGTAATAACTGATTCAGGCAAGAAATCACCAAAGGGTGCTAAAAACCAGTGGAGAGACTGCTTGAGGAACAGAGTTTTACAATAGCCTCAAGGTGTCTCCCCATAAAAATACTTTCAAATTAGTCATTAGTTGATAATTATAAAATTAAGTTTACAATGGAGAAACCTAGGAAACACCATCTTAACCAAATGATAAAAGTCACATCTCTAGTAGTAGGACAAATAGACATTGTGTACCTCCCGACGTGATGCAATATGAAGCACACAGTATGCATCCTTTGGTATGCCTGCCTCAAAAGCAGGATCTGAATCTAAACATAAGGGAACACCGGCCAATCCCAAATCGAGGCACGTTCTACAAAGTAACCAGCAAATTCATCAAAAATATCCAGGTAATGAAAGACAAGGAAAAATGGAAGAACTGCTCCAGACTGAAATAAGACTTGACAACCAAATGCAACCTATGATCCTGGAGAGGATCTTCTACCTGGAAAGGACATTATTGGGTCAACTGGCAAAATATGTAATGGGGTCCATGGATTATATGGTAGCACTTGTATCACCGTTTACACTGTGAATATATAGGAGAATGTCTTTGTTTTAGGAATACACACTGGTGTATTAAGTGATCACAGGCATCATGTCTGAAACTTACTCTTTTTTTTTTTTTGCTTTTTTTTTAAGTGCCACACCCACAGCATATGGAGATTCCCAGGCTAGGGGTCGAATCAGAGCTGTAGCCACTCGCCTACACCACAGCCACAGCAATGCCAGATCTGAGCCGCGTCAGCGACCTACACCACAGCTCATGGCAACACCTGATCCTTAACCCACTGAGCGAGGCCAAGGATGGAACCTGGGTCCTCATGGATGCTAGTCAAATTCATTTCCACTGAGCCACGATGGGAACTCCTAAAACTTACTCTTAAAGAGATTAAAAATCATATGTATAAACACAACATACAGAAAGAATGATGAGGTAAATGTAGTATATTAACAACTGGGGGATCTGTGGGATGGGTAATAATAAGCCCATCGCATAAGCTAGAAACTCATGAGTTCACACTGATGCAAATAAATGAATAAACAAATTAAAAGCTCTTCTTCATAGGACAATGTCTAATAAGAAATATAGAAGGAATGATATTATTAGAAAATCACCAACTGGAGTAGGAGTTCCTGGTATTATTACTGTAACTTTCTTCTAAGTTTGAAATTATTTCAAAACAAAAAGTTTATTTAAAAAAAATCTGAGAATAAATAGTAAAAATTGCAACAAATGCACTCTATTTGGACACTTGTTTCTAGAAACTATAAAAAAATCTTAATCCATAGAGAAATTTTATTCTGGGATTACATGAAATTGTGTGTGAAACTTTTAGTAATTATAAAGCACTATAGAATTTAAATCATCTTTCACTCAATAAATATCTTTCGAGTGCCTACAAAAATTTTTTTTAATTAAAATATCATGAAGTTCCCACGCAGTGCTTGGGTTAAAGATCCAACATTGCTGCAGATGTGGCACAGGTCACAACTGTGAAGCAGGTTTGATCCCTGGCCTGGGAACTTCCACATGGCGTGGGAGGAGTCAAAAAAAATCAATGGGGAAATTTTAATTTTGACTGGATTTTTGATAATATCAACGAATTACTGTTAAATTTTTAAGCATGTTAATGCCATTTAGATTTTTTTTTCTTTTTATGGCTGTACCTGTAGCACATGGACTAGAGGTCAAATCGGAGCTGCAGAGGCTGGCCTATACCACAGCCACAGCAACACCAGATCCTAGCCACATCTGCAACCTATGATACAGCTTGCAGCAACACCAGATCCTTAACCCACTGAGCAAGGCCAGGGATTAAATCCACATCCTCACAGACACTACATCGGGTTCTTAACCTGATAAGCCACAAGAGGAACTCACACTTATTTATTTTTTCTTCTTTTTAGGGCCTCACCTGTGGCAAATGGAAGTTCCTGGGCTACAAGTTGAATGGGAGCTGCAGTTGCTGGCTTACACCACACTCACATCAATGCCAGATCCTTAACCCACTGAGCGAGGCCAGAGATTGAACCCACATCCTCATGGATACTAGTCAGGCTCTTAACCCACTGAGCCACAATGGGAACTCCAGGAACTTCCATTTAGATTATTTTTTAAAGAAACCTTTATCTCTGAGATACATATTGAAATATCTACAAATAGCAATTGTTATCACAATTGTTTTTAAACTAAATTATTAAAATGAAGTAACAGATGTCTGGGACTTACTTCAGATTAAGTGAGGGTGGGGAGGCCATAGGCTGACCCTACTGAGAGACTTGCTGACATGGGGTGGTGGGGACATCATATACTTTTAAGTGTTTGAAAATTCCCATAGTAAAAATAAAACCCATTTAAAACCTATCTCATTTAAAATTCTTCCCTGCACCTGGAGTTCCCGTCGTGGCGCAGTGGTTAACGAATCCGACTAGGAACCATGAGGTTGCGGGTTCGATCCCTGCCCTTGCTCAGTGGGTTAACGATCTGGCGTTGCCATGAGCTGTGGTGTAGGTTGCAGACACGGCTCGGATCCTGCGTTGCTGTGTCTGCGGCGTAGGCCAGTGGCCACAGCTCCGATTAGACCCCTAGCCTGGGAACCTCCACATGCCGCGGGTGTGGCCATAAACCCGCAGCCATAAAATGACAAAAGGCAAAAAATAAAATAAAATAAAATAAAATTCTTCCCTGCACCTAGTGACAGCCAACAGCAGAGCTGAAGGACTCTGGTGACCAAGGGGGCCCCTCGAGGCCCTGTGAGCCTGCATAGGAATGAGACTGTAGGCTCAGTGTCCCAGGAGGAGAAGGAACAAGATGACAGAGTCCTAGGGCACAGGGAGGGATCTATTTTGAGCACAGTCATGAGCCTACACAGAGCAATTCAGGATCCTTGAACAGATTTGATTTTTTAAATCATCACACAATCTCCATAGCTGCAGCCACAATCTCTAGGATGTCCTAGCAACCTAGATGCTTCCTTCTACAAGTGATTTGTTAGCTTAAAAGTTCAGCAGCACTGAAACATAACTCCCAAAATGCTACACCAAGCAAAGGAAGCTCTAAAAAAAGAAAATCAGCTACCAAGACAAGTGAGAGACTGAAATGCCAGGAATTAGAGGTCAGCGAAGGATACGATGAAGTCAAAATATAACATACCAAAGACAATCACAAATTTAAATGCACAGACTATGAGTTTATAGATCTGATGGTGAGACAGGTCATTATTCAGGAATTCTACTTCTTCCCTTCATGGCCTTGGGTATTATAGGCATTGACATTAATATTAGATGAAATAATCTTATATAAAAGTGATTCCACCAAGCTTCAATGGAAGCAGAAACAGCAGCTCAACTCCTGTCAAACCATGACAACAACTGGCAGAACCAAAGGCCCCAAAGCACAAGCAGCTGCAGATGCCCAAACAGAGGCTGAGTTTAAAACAACTGTCACCCCAGTGGCATGTTCATTCTTTTGTCCAATGTGTCAGGACAGACACTGGGGTCAGATCAGTGAACAAGACATATGAGGTTGGAGCCTCAGTGGGTCAGTCACTCTCCTGGGTCCCCACAGCATCCAAGAAGAGTGGGTAACCTTCTGTCTCCCCTCCAACATTTGTAGTAAATGAGGGAAAAGCCCTGTCAGCAGAGACGGATCCCCATGGCAAGGTTCCTGAACCCCAGAAGGATAGTCTCCAGCATGGCTGCCCCCGAAAGAGGCCTCAAATATGTCTTCCTTATCCTCTGGCAAACCCAGCCCTGCTTTCCTTGACTGGACCTGTTAAACAGGAGTGTGGGATTCAGCAAGAGGTTTTCACTCATTAAGCCTTTTCATGTTAGCAAAACCCTTACCTTCAGAACATTCCTTTCACTTATAAAAGAGTTTACCTAGGGCTTCTTCGTGGTTTATTTCAGACAGCCACGCAGGGCTGTTTACAGATGAGGAAAGTGAGGGTCACAGAGGTTTGGAGACTTCCTCCCTGACTGGCAGGACTGACTTGTATAACTAAGAGGAAATGGCAGAGTGGTTTTGAAGGTAAGTCAAAAAAGGCATGTGGTTTCTGCCTGCTCTCTCCTGGATCACTCCCCCCAGGCAAAGCCAGCTGCCATATTGTGAGGACACGCAAGCAGCCTTTTGGACAGCTCCGCAGAGCTGGGAATGAAGGTATCCTGTCAACAGTCAGCACTACTTTGCCAGGCAAGTGAGTGAACCACCTCAGAAGTGGAGCCTCCAGCCCCAGTCAAGCCCTCAGATGAGTGTAGTGTAGCCCTTGTGAGACAATCCCCAGCCAGAATCACTCCCACTAACCACCTACTCATGTGTTCCTGACTCACAGAAACTGAGGCCTTTATTACTGTTTTAAGCTACTAAATGGTGAGGTGATTTGTTGTGCAGGAATAGCTCATACACAGGGACACCGAGCCAGTGTCTCTAAAGATGAAAAGTGTGACCAGGAGGAAGGATAAGTCCAGCTATACAAGACAGAGAAACACCCCAATGAGGACAGATGCTGCCTGGAAACCCATCTCAGCTCAATAAAGGAAGAATTTTCTAACATTCAGAGTTGTCTAAGGAATACCAGCTTGTCTTGGGAGATGAAGGTTTACTTTCTGTCGAGAGGTTTGCTCAAGGCTAGTGCTGAGGGGACAGAAATGCTATAGTAAGAAGTCAGTAACAGACAGATGGTGGGACCAGATGACCGTTAAGTTCCTTTCCTATCTAGAGATTCTCCCACCACCAGCTTCCCAGGCACCGATGACAGGTCTGTGCAGTATGTGGCCAGCTATCAGTTACTGAACCCTGATCTAACAATGTGTTGGTCTTCCGGAATGAAAGAGATAAAATGTCATCTGCTCGTCCCGTCCTCAAGCAGTGGCACTTGCACACAGATGACATATTGTCACCAAGTACAAATTAGGGCCAAAAGGGGAAAGAGAAACAGAAGGGCTGCAGCCTGGAGCCTTCACGGTCTAGAAGGTCATGAAGGTGACTCAGGTGAAAGAGGAGGCACCATAGGAATCTGCTCAGAGGCTAAGTATGCAATGATCTCACCTCCAGAAGGCAAAGACTCAGTAAACTGACAGGCAAAATAAATTCAAATTTAGGAGAACCGTGGGACTCAGATGAAGAAGCTCACTTCTGTGCTTGCATCTGGCAAAAAATAATTTAATTTTCTAAAAATAGGAAATTCAGTGAAGGTGCCTTTCTCATCCCAGCACATGAACAACTAGACACAGGGTGGTGTCCACACTCACCCTGCTTGCAAGTCTCCCAATGCTGCAACCTGGAAACAGCATTAGCCCTGTTCCCATGCTGCCCTGGGGCTCAGGAGCAGAGGCCTTCACCATCCCTGGACCAAATCCATTATCAGCAGCAAGAAAAAAGGGAGATGAGCACTTGGAGGCTGTCAGTGCAACTCCAAAGGACTCCCAAAGGCCTGTGGCCCAAGGAGCAGGAAGGCCAGAGAACATCTGGGGCCCAGCAAAAGTACCCCTGATCCTTCACTACCATGTTAGCCACCAGCTCCCGGCTGCCTGGACTCTGTCCACTGAGCCATTGAGTCAGTAGACGTTTCCTGAGCCCCCCAGAGCTGGGCATAAATCATCTTTGATATCTTAACTCTCCTTTCTTCCATTTGATTCCCCCATCAAGTTCTCAGGAAGCTGGGGCTGCAAGGAACCCCAGAGCTCAGCTGGCCTAGCCCTCTCACCTCACAGATGAAGAGTATGATCACTGGAAGGGAGTTTAGAGGCTGGGACAGACTGGAGCATTTTCCCCAATTCTTAACAGCCTCCCTGAATTACACTTACACAACCTTTGCCATGGGGCTTTGCTGGATCACCCACTGAAGTGGGAGGTGGGTGTGCTCCCACCCCACTGATACTGGATAGGGCCATGTGCCTGGATTTGGCCAGTGGAGTATGGACAGGAATGAGGGGGCCCTACTCCCTCACCTTGCTGTTCAAGGTGCCCTGGCCATCTGCAGATGTGCCAGTAAGAGTAATCCCCCTTGCTTTAAACCTCTGAGTTTTGGGGTGATTTGTTTTGGAGCAGCCTGATCCAGGAGGAGAGTGAGCTGAGGACCCAGGTCTAACTCCTGTCTACCCCTCTCATGTAAGGACACATAATCCATTATCTCTGGAGTGTGACTGTGGTGGAAGAGATAGATGATCCTCGAGAGGCAGAGACAAGGCTGCCCTGAGTATGAGGTGTGGGATGAATGGAAGGTGAAAAGGAGACTCTAGTGTTGAAACACAGATGCCTGTCAGCAGTCTTTGCAGCAACTTAAACATCTGCTCTGGTACTCACCTTCTCTCAGGTTATCTGTGAGTAGAAGGCTCTACAGCTAGTCACAGAAGAGTAGAGATGTCCATCTTCTTGGATTTAACTTCCATGGTCCCAAATGACAGAGCTGCAGCTGGACCTCAAAGATGACACACTGTCATAGTCAATGAGTGTCTGTGTTTTTCAAAAGGGTTTGTTTTTCACCTTCACGTATATGGTCAAATGATCTTTGACAAGGGTGCCCAGAACACTCATTGAGGAAAGGACAGTTCTCTTCAACAAATGGTGCTGGGAAAACTTGATATCCACATGCAAATGAATGTAGTTGGACCCTTAATTTATACCACATACAAAAATGAACTCAAAATGGATTAAAGACTTAAATGTTAAAACCTAAAAGCATATAACTCCTAGACGAAAACCCAGGGGAAAAGCTTTGTGACCTTGGACTTGGCAACTGGGACTACACCACATTTTTAAATTTTTGTACATCAAAAGACACAATCAAAAGAGTGAAAAAGCAACCTATGGAACAGGAGAAAAATATTCACAAGAAGTAAGGATAAGGGATTAATAACCAGAATATACAGAGAACTCCTACAATTCAACAACAGAAAAATCAAATAGATTAAAAGATGGACCAAATGACCTGAACAGACATTTCTCCAAAAATGATATACAAATGACCATCAAGCATATGAAAATGTGCTTAACATCACTAATCATCAGAGATATGCAAATCAAAACCACAGTAAGATATCACTTCACATCTATCAGGACGGCTACTATATATATATTAAAAAAAAAACAGAAAATAGCAAGTGCTGTCAAGGATATGAAGAAACTGGAAGAACTTTGTACACTGTTGGTAGGATTGTAAAATGGTGCAACTATAATGGAAAAAAAGTATGAACGTTCCTCAAAAAATTAAAAATAGAACTGGCATATGATCCAGCAATCCTACTTCTGGGTATATATCCAAAATAATTGAAAGCAAGGTTTCAAAGAGGTTCTATTCATGATGGCTAAGAGGTAGAAACAACCTAAATGTCCACTGACAGAAGAATGGATGAGCAAATGTGGTCTATCTATACAATGGAATATTATTCAGCCTTAAAAGGCAAGGAAATCCTGTCACACGCTACAACGTGGATGAACCTTGAGGACATGATGCTAAGTGAACTAAGCCAGTCACAAAACGACAAATACTGTATGATTTCCCCTTTGAGGAGGTATCTAAAGTAGTCAGACTCATAGAAACAAAGTAGAATAGCAGTTACCAGGGACTTGGGGGAAGGGGAGGAGGAGGACTTCTTTAATGGGTAAAGAGTTTTATATTTGCAAAATTAAAAAGCTCTGATTCAACCATGTGAATATACTAAACACTACTGAACTGGTTACCTAAAATTGGTTAAGATGGTAAATTTATGTTATGTGAGTTTTTTACCATAATTTAAAAAATTACATTGCTAATTAATGACAAAAATTAATTCGTTGGGGGGGCTTGATTTCTCATTACCTTTAAAGCCTAGAGGTTATCAAATCCAGCAATGGCTAGACTCTGTTTATGAAGAATGTGGTTCTATATATGATTTCACAGAAACATTTTCACAGATTCTTAAGAATCTGACAATTTGGGACTGAGAGAAATACTGGGTCCTATGAGAAGTCCTAGTAGATACTTTAATGTGTTTCTCTCACTTTCTATCCAGCAGCTAGACAACTGGATCTTTAGAACAGACAAAGGACAAATCTGATGAACCTCTAATCCAAACATTTATTTTCAAGTTTTTTGGGGGAAATGGAATCAGGACAGTGTAGTAACTAAGAATAACTGCTCTGGACTTAGCTTAGCCTGGACTTGAATCTGGCCACGCAACTTACTAGTCGTGACATCTTCAAGTCTTTTTAACCTCTTTAGACTCATTTCTCCATTTGTTAAAAAGGCACAATAATAATAGAATCTACAATCCTTAGGTTTCTTCAGAAGATAAGATAAAATGAAATAATCCATATATAGTGCTTAGAACAGGGCCTGGCACATAGCAAACACGATCAACGTTATCATGAGAAATAAAGCCTCTGAGGATACATTTTTAAGATTATACTCTTGACAGCTTCTGAAGAGGCAAGGAAGGGCTACCAACCATAGCAGATACTATATGGCATTTGCCTAGTCCTTCTCTTAGAATAGGGTTGCCAGAAAAAATATAGGATGAAAAGCAAAGAAAGTCCTAAGCTAAAATACAGGAGTTCCAGCTGTGGCTTAGTGGTGACAAACTCTACTAGTATCCACAAGGACTCAAGTTCAATCCCTGGCCTTGCTCAGTGGGTTAAGGATCCAGAATTTCTGTGAGCTGAGGTGTAGGTTGAAGATGTGGCTCAGATCTGACATTGCTGTGGCTGTGGCATAGGCCGGCAGCTATGGCTATTCGACCCCCAGCTTGGGAACTTCTATATGCCTCGGGTGTGGACCTAAAAAGACTAAATAAATAAATAAAAATATATAGGAGGCCCAATTTATTTGGAAATTTATTCAATATTTATCTGAAATACAAGTTTAATTAGGTATCCTATATTTTTATTTGCTAAATCCGACAAGCCTGCTTCAAACTTCCCCTACTCTCCCAGGTGATCTGAGCAGTCATTTTTGACCTAGACCCACTCCCAGACACCAGCTGATTGAATTTGAGGTTGACTCGACCAAAATAGAGCCAGTTCAATTTTCTTTCCTAGAAATTGGGTTCAGGAGTTCCTGTCGTGGTGCAGTGGTTAACGAATCTGACTAGGAACCATGAGGTTGCGAGTTCAATCCCTGGCCTCATTCAGTGGGTTAAGGATCTGGCGTTGCCGTGAGCTGTGGTGTAGGTTGCAGACGCGGCTCGGATCCTGCGTTGCTGTGGTTCTGGTGTAGGCCGGCAGCTACAGCTCCGAGTAGACCCCTAGCCTGGGAACTTCCACATGCCGCGGGTGTGGCCCTAAAACGACAAAAGGCAAAAAAGGAAAAAGAAATTGTGTTCAGTTTGACAGCCTCTTCTGCAGCGATGGTTAGATGTGTAACTCATGAATTCAGGCACTGCAGGCAGCAGCCATCTTCTACTACATGGCCCAAGGAGCCAAAAACAAAACAAAACAAACAGACCAGAATACAGAGAGAAAAATAAGAAGAAAATCAAACATGAAAAATGAGGAAAATGTGTAAACAGCCGGGCAGGCTTTGTAAATGATTCTATGGTCTCACAAGAAAGGCACTCCCCAACCCCACCTCTACTACAACACTTGCTCTAGCTGCTCTGGAAGGTTTTTGCTACTTGTAAACAAAAAGCTTAAGAAATCAAGACAATTATAGACTTAATTCCTGGGTTCAATATGTCCCATGCTGTAATTTGAAGGGTAAAAATGACTAGGGAGCCACTTATAGCTCGATTCTGGGTCCAGTGATTGAAGCAGTACTGCTGAAAATGTGGTCTCTGGATCAGGTCTGGTCTGTGCACAGCTGTCCTATCCTCCTAGGATGCTCACTTTGAGGGAGGCCAGCCCCAGGTAAGCAGTCTAACTGCTCTGAAGCTGTCATGCAGTAAGGAAGCACAAACCAGCTGATAAGGACAGAGCACAAGGGAAGCCCAGAGGCTATGGAAGGAGAAATGCTTGCCCTGCCTCCAGATGCTCCAGAGTCTGCCATTCTAAGTCCAGCCACCAGCTGACTGCAGCCCTGTGACAGGGCTCAAGCCAGAACTGTCCAGCAAGCCCTTTCTGAATTCCCAACTGACAGAAACTGTGAGCAACAATAAAATCTTTGTTGTTGTTTTAAGCCTCGAAGCTACGCAGCAATAGATAACTGATAAACTGAGTGCACATGGGCAGGTGACCTTGCCAGTGATTTCAGTGTTCGGCAAGTATCTGATCACAAGGGAACAAGACTAGGGGAAGACTCTGGAGCCGGCACTCGTGCTGGGTGGTCACTTGCAGGGCCCAACGTTGAAGACAGGTGAGTCAGGCAAGGTGCCTCCTGAATGAAGGTAATGGGGGAACCAGAAGGGGGCAAAGGCCCCCTACCCACCCCTTCCTAGGGGAGGCTGCCCACTCACAGGTCTCCAGGTGGAAGGTACCCACAGCAGGAAATGCTGTGAGAGACGGTGTGTTGGAGTGGAAAGACAGCGCTTCGGACACTAGGAGAGAGGCTCTGGTGGTGTGGAAATCCAAAAAGCACTGCATTCAGACCTCAGCTCAGCCACCCACCAAGCGGTACTACTGCAATGGGACAAACCCTGGTTTCTCATTTGTTACCAGGACGTAATGACTACCTTTCTCCCTGGGTTGTCATCAAATGGACGACGTAAGCGTAGGCACCTTATACACCAACAAGCACTGTTCAAATTTAGCCATTATTAGAATCTAAGATAGAACAGGGAAAAAATACAGAGTGCTGTCTCTGTGAAATTTTTTTTTAGGGCCACACCCACAGCATATGGAGGTTCCGAGACTAGGGGTCACATCGGAGCTCTAACTGCTGACCTACACCACAGCCACCGCAATGCAGGATCTGAGCCGCATCTCCGCATCTTCTAACTGCTGACCTACACCACAGCTCACGGCAATGCCGGATCCTTAACCCACTGAGCAAGGCCAGGGATCGAACCTGCGTCCTTGTGGATGATAGTCAGATTCGTTTCCGCTGAGCCACAACAGGAACTCCCTCTGTCAAAATTTTTGTCTCAGAGTTTCCTGGTGGCTTGTAGGTTATGGATCTGGCATTGTTGCTGCTTTGGCACCTGTTCAATTCCTGGCTCTGGAACATCTACATATATCACAAAGGCCAAAACAGAGGGGCAGGGGGAAGAAATGGCTGACTCAAGGGTTGGAACAAGACAAGAAGACCCTGGAACATCTTTTCAAGCCAGACTTGGGAAGCCATTAATACCATAAGGCTCCTGTCTGGAGGATCCCAGAGCCCACTGAAGATAACCCCATTAACCAAAGACAAAGCAGGATGATATGAGTATCTTGAAGGGCAATGTGGCAGTGGGTTGGCACAGCATTTATTCTGCCTTTTCTGTGTGAACTGTATCGCTGAATAAGCAAAGAGTAAAAGTGAGGTTAAGTTTCTCTTTATAGAAGTATTCCTGCTACTAAGTGAGAAAGAAGTGGTAGAATTGGGTTAATCTAAGACTGATTGTTACCACCTGCTCACATTACAGACAGGAAGCCACCAGACAATATGAACCTCTGATGGAAGGGCACGTCACCACCTGACCAAGTTTCTAGATCCATCTACCAAATTATGGAAGTACGGAGAATATATAGGAACATACTAACCTACACCAAGAGGATGCAATAAGCAAAACCCAGGTTGAGGGATATTCTACCAGTAAAACCTATGTATCAAATGTATCAAAAAACCATTTACAACGTTTGAGACAACTGAAACTTTGAACATTGACTGGATGTTCCATGAATAATAATGATAATAATAATCCTTAGGAATTACTGCAAATTTGTTTTAGTTGTAACGATGGTATTGTGGATATGTTTTTTTAAATCTTTATCCTTTAGAGATATATACTGAAACACTTATAGGTGAAATGTGATATTTGGGATTCACTTCAAAGTGGTGTGACGTGAAGGCATTAAGATGAAATAAGATTGGTCAGGAAGTTAATAATTGTTGAAACTGGGTAATGGGTACATGGTGGGGTTCATTATACTACTGTCTAATCTTATATATGTTTAAAATTTTTTAAAACTTTAAAAAGAGTTTTAAATGTAAATGAATACAGTGAACTCTCAATGTCATTACACGTCCTTAGCTCAGATTAGCCTCAGAAAGGAGTTGAAAAGTTGGGCTATGTATAGGCCCCCGTGGTCACTCCATTCTCCCAGCAATTGAGTGACTTGCCCCTGGGCTACTGCAACAGTCCAGGCTGCATTTTGGGTCTTCATAACACGCAAAAAGATTAAAATTACAAAGTGTGTTTTCTATTTAAAAATAAAGCTTCACTGAAATTTGAGAATCTACAAGTACAAGGCACAATGCCCAACACCCCAGGGACACTACAGGGAGAAGACATAGCTCCATGTTCTGGTGGGAAGGGAATGGATCAACACCCATATAATAGGGCTATGCAGCCAACTGACACAATGCACAACAGGCCATCAGACAATGGATGGTTCTGCTCACCCAGCTTATTGCAGGGGAATCCAGGCAGGGCCAGGCTGAGATGACCTGAATTAGATGTCCTGCTAGGACGTCTGCAGCAATGAGAGGGTTCTCCTTCCAGGGCAGGGGTGGGGTGGGAGAACAGAGGTCTAGAGGGGAGAGTGAAAGGCAGGTGGCTTGCAGAGGGAGGATAGGCAAGTTAGGGGGAAGAAGAGTCAAGGCTACAGGAAGGACAAAGACCCACCTGGGAAGGGCACCTAGGAAGGGCAGTGAGCAGTGAGCCCAGGGAAGCCACACACAATATTTTAGGAAGCAGAACCTATGGCTGCTTCACAGGACAACACAATCTGTCAGGTGCCTCACAAGCTCAGCAGTGCCATCTGCCCCCTTCTTGGTTTAGGCAGTGGCCCAGCAATGCAGATCAAATGAGATCAAGATTGTTAAATCGGCATTTGACGAACAGAACTGTGGCTGAATATGTGATGAGGCACCAGGAGGAGTGAAGCTAAGTGATCAGAACTCTGAGAACTCTTAAACATGGAAACAGACATGGAGAGGAGCCGCTAGTAAAAGAAAAAAGCATACGGCACCCAGCCCGACCCTATAATTCCTGACAATTTTCTTTGTGTGTGTGACTATGAAGGGAGCCTCTTAAAGCCACGTCTGTTGATGACACCTTTGCCCGTGACCCACCACACACTTAGCTATCAATTTCAATTTAGTTCAGAGATGTTCCTTACCATCTCCTCCTCTCCACGTGTCAGTACCCAGAGCAGTTGTCCAGAAAACAGCCCATTCCCTCTGTATTTCTTTCCCCCTAGGATAAGCAGATATTGATCCTGATCTAAGGAACCTCACATCCTTTTCACAAGCCCATCTTTTTTTTTTTTTTTTGGTCATTTTAGGGCCTCACCCTCAGCATGTGGAAGTTCCCAGGCTAGGGATCCAATCAGAGCTGTTGCCGCCGGCCTACACCACAGCCATAGCAACTCAGTATCTGAGCCGCGTCTGTGACCTACACCACAGCTCACAGCAACGCTGGATCCTTAACCCACTGAGCAAGGCCAGGGATCGAACCCGCATCCTCATGGATGCCAGTTGGCTTCGTTAACACTGAGCCATAATGGAAACTCCACAAGCATGTCTTTCTTTCTTTCTTTCTTTTTTGTCATTTTTTAGGACCGCAGCCGCAGCATGTGGAGGTTCCCAGGCTAGGGGTCTAATCAGAGCTGTAGCTGCCAGCCTACACCAGAGCCACGGCAACACCAGATCCGAGCCGCGTTTGCAACCTATACCACAGCTCACAGCAATGCCGGATCCTTAACCCACTGAGCGATGCCAGGGATCGAACCCCCATGGTTCCTAGTCGGATTTTTTAACCGCTGTGCCACGACGGGAACTCCCAAGCCTGTCTTTCTTGATTGACATAGTTTGCCAACCACATCCAGAACACTATGGGGGGTGTGAAAACAACAGGCATGAATACCCAGCCCCTGGGAGCCCCATGGCACTTCTCCAGAACTTACTGGTCCCTTACTGACCAGCCAGGACAGATGCAGGCTTCTCTCCTCTCCCACCCAGTGGTTTGACCATGGTATGTCTGCTTGTCCCCAGCACTGCCTTGTACATTGTTGACCCTCAATAAATGATAACAATGAAAGCTGCTTTTTGCTTGCCCTTACAATATTCCAGACAGCTCGCCAGGCCCTGGTCTTGGATTAACAGAAGGTACAAGGGTCAGCAACAGCTGAAGAACTCACACCAGACATCCCACCAAAGGCACAAAGTACCTCTGCAGAGAAAGGAGATTCATGTGGCAAATGTACCTTACTCACATGCCAAACCCAAGCCACTGAAGGGCCTCAGGGAAGGTCTAGGTCAGAAAAGTGCCTAAGAAGCAATCAAGGGCCAACCATGTGGTCGGAGGTTCCAGAGCGAAGGCTCTCAACCCACAGAGCAGCAGACCATGAGGTGCGTAAGATGCCCTGCAAGCCTGTCAGGGAAAAGAAAACCCTCTCCACTCAGAGCCAAGTGCAAGCACTCACTCTCCCTGAAACAGAGAGCGTTGGTCCTGATGCCACTGAATCCCTGAAGTCCACAGGAGGGAATGAGGTCAGACTCACACAGAAAAGAATTAACACAGCAGGACCACTGAGACCGAGACCGCTCCTCTTTGAAAGGACTGAGTCCAAGGTTGGTGCTAGGAGTCTGGATCTGGGGAGTCCCGCAATATCCTGGGGCTTCCCTAACTGGTAAGGATGGCTGACTGCACCCAAACTGCTTGTGCAAACAAAGTGGTCCAGGCTGCATCCTTGCTTTCCTTCTGGGAACCTGGACTCTGGGAACATGCCAGGCAGAGGGCGCCCACATAACCAACTCCCAGTCAGATCCTTGGGCCCTGAATGTCTACCCAACGACCCCACTTGGCAACCATTCACACATGTGCCACAACCGGCTGCTGGAGGGATTAATGTGTCCTGTGTGACTCCCCTGGGAAAGGAGTCTGTGCCTCGCTTCCCCAGACTTCTCCCCACACCCCTCTTCCCATTCTGACTGTCCTTGGGTTGTTGGGGGCCACCGTGGGTATTTCACATAGCATGGGAGAACTGCTAACACAGGGGGAAAAACTGTTGAAAAAGACCCCTGGAGAAGATGAGGCAAAACCAGGGTCCTTGGGGTGAGGAGCTGGCAACACCCTTGGGACCCTGTCCAGGGCAGAATCTGGAGGCTGGGGCACCAGTTCAGCAGAAGGCAGACCCAAGCCACGATGTGGAGTTAGGGTTGGGGAGAAGGGACAAGAGGAAGGAGACAGACAGAGCTCAGCAGTTCCATCTGATGTGGGATGAGGGAGGCAGGAGGCACAAATGTGATTCAGAGGTTTTCAGCTATTCATAGAAAGAGAAAGGTCAGGAGGAGGAGCAGGTTTTGTGGAGAAATTACCATTCATGTCACTAGACCTTGCTAAGAATCCTTGTGTCCCAAACATGCTGCTAGTCCACTCAAGGGCTCTTTGCAACATCCTTGTGCTTAAATGGTAGGATAACAGACCTTAAACCAATATTTAGACATTATCAATCTGTGCATTTCTTTTCAGCCCCCAATGGTCTCATAGTATAGAGAAACACTGGGTACTATTTCAAATTAAAGCTGAATCCAATATATAAGGCCACTTCCTGGGGTGAAGATCTCAGTGGCTTAACCTAAAGACTTAACACCTTCAACTTCATGTTTCCAGGGACTCTTAGCAACTGCATGGTCTTTTCCATCTCTGTCCTTCAAGTATCATCTGAACTGACACTAAAGATGCTTTTATATCCTGGTGCCCAGTCTCCACGAAAGTTTGCCGCAGAGAGTTGGCCCCACTGAAGGATTAGCCTCGATCTGTCCTAGAGGCAGCGATGTCTTGGCACCTGGTCTCCACCCCAAACTGGGCCCAGCTCACTGAATGTTCGGTGGGCTTCCTCAGCCAGAGAACTTTAAAAGCTTGCTTGCACTTGACAGTAACCTTCTGTCTTACAGACCAGGACTAATTTCTTTGAGCCCTTCCTTGCTAACTGCTTCTCCATCCCTATCCATGGATCAGTCTAAACAATAATAAATTAAAACAAAACATTTTTGTTTCATGATTGTTTAAAATCATTTCCTGGGAAGCAAATGTCATTTATAATATCACCAAACAGGCAACTTGTGCGCAACAAAACAGAATTGTGTTTAACAAAATCAATTTCGTCATTAATGTGGATAAAGTTTGTATTTGTAACACTCTCTTTATAAGGACTTGCTGGGGCCAATACCTTTGAAAATTCTACATCATTTATGAATTATTCCCTAATTTCATGCAATTACATGTTCCCTGTGAGATGAGAACTGGGGATGAAATTTTTTAAATGGGAACTAAAAATCCCTGCCAAAAAGAGGGCAAAACCATATTCCTCTTGTTGGTATTCCAAAAAATAAATGATTAAGAGTGCCAGGGAGCTCCTATTGTGGCTCAGTGGAAACGAATTTGACAGTATCCATGAGGACACAGGTTTGATCCCTGGCCTCACTCAGTGGTTTAAGGACCCAGCGTTTCTGTGAACTGTGGTATAGGTCGCAGATGTGGCTCAGACCTGGCATTACTATGGCTCTGGTGTAGGCCAGTGGCTATAGCTCTGATTGGACCCCTAGCCTGAGAACCTCCATATGCCGAGGGTGTGGCCCTAAAAAAGGAAAAAAAAAACACAGGCAATGGAATAAGAACCTCGTCTCCTGTATTTATTTGTATTCCCAGCACACTGTTGGAAAGAAGAAAAAAACTGTCAACAATTTATCTAGACCTCCCAGAGATACTTTCTATATGTGACAATATTTACAAAGAGCCTAATAATATAAATGTTACTAAGCCTGGCAGTTGGCACTACGTACTTTCTTCCTTAGAATAAACCTGAGCAATCGAATGAGCTTTTTCAGCAAAATCTAGGATGGAAGCAGTCAAGGAAGCCACACTTAATGGGAAATTCTAATCCAAACCTCCACTGATTTTCTCTTAAAGTAAAAATAATGAGAATTGAAATGGAGGTCTTGACTACAATGCAATACCCATTTGATTGGCAAAATCAATGCTGACAATACCAAGTGCTGCAAAGAACAGAGATCCACAAAAATCTCTTATTTGTTGCCAGTGGGAATATAAATTGGCACAACTGCTTTGGGAAAGAGTTTGACACATTCCCTACAACTCAGTGATTTCACCCAAGAGGAACTCCCATATGTGTACAAGAATGTTTATAGTCACCCATCAAGAGGAGCATACATAAGTAAAAAGTGGTGCACTCACTTCCTGGGCTGTTACAAAGCAGTCAAATTACTCTCCCCCCCAAATCATATGTTGTACAATATCCTTTTTTATAAAGTAAAAAGTGGTTGAAATGAAAAATATGTTTTTTAAAAAACTGCACGTAGATAAAACTAAATAAAAAGGAATGAAAGTGGATGGTGACCAGGATTTGGGATGAGGCTTATCCTGGAGTGGGGCAGGATAGAGGATGGGATCAGGGAGGGAGCACAAGAAACATGTGCTCACACTTTCTCCAAACGCATTTCTCCAAACACCAGGCTTCATTTAGTTAAAAAAAAAAAAAAAAACAGAGCGTGGTCTTTCCAAAAGGGAAGCTAGCAAAAGAACTGGCTCTGATTCCTTCCCCACCAGCCATGCCACCCCAGCGAGTAAAGCTGACTGTACCCGGCCCCTGAGGAAAGGAGATCATGAATAAAAATTCTCTCACTCTGTTTTCAGCTCACAAGCACCTGAATTTGCCCCGTCCCTGCTACACACACTTAGAGAACTACTGGGAGCAGGGACCTAGGGGACTGGAAGGACATGAAACATGCGTGGCACTGGATCACCTGCCCTGCCCTGCCAGAACTGTGAGCGAAGGACTGGAGGCACTCAGCCCTTGAGCCCTCAGGCAGGATGGCCGGGCCTGGTCTGGAAGGCCGAATTCAGACCAGAAGCAGGGACAGGAGAGCAGTGTTAAATGTCTCAAGTGCTGAGAAGCCCCAGGAGGATCAGACCAAAGCGTCTTTGAGAAGGCAGGTGGGAGAGCAGAGAAGTGGTGGTTCTGGCTCCACCTCAGAAGGGACTTTTCTGTGCACAGAGACTGACTTTCAGGCACAGCAGCAAGCTGGCCACCACGGGAAAAGCCACTGAAGCTGATTCATTCGGCCTCAGTTTCCTTCCCTATAAAATGGGAATGAGGACATCTCTGTGTCTGGCCTCACATGGGGCTAAAGGAGGGCAGAGGGCTAGACAAATGTCAGCAATCAATCGTCCCATCCAGATGACTCAAGCAACATTTCTGCCCACCTTGGAATCTAGAAATGTCCAAAAATGAAACTAGAGACCTGGATTGTACAAGCGCACAGACAAGAAAACTTGTTTCCCCCCTCCTCCTCCCAAATCAGTATTTCTCCCCACAACCTTATCAGCAAGTAAGAAGGATTTTTCTTAATTACCCAGAGAATCTGAACATTTGAGATTACCTTGAAATACCAACTGTCTATACATAGTTATCATAAGAAAAAAGATGGGACATTTTTGCTCTTCCAATTAAAACAAAACGCATGAGATCAGATTTTATTTCTACTAGAACTAGGCCTTCCTGCACTATGAGACCCTAGATTCACAAACGCTTTCTTGACCCCTGCAGGTTAGTGGTACCTGGTAAAACATAGATAACTCAAAAATGTTGAACTCAAGGATGAGTGGGCATTAGGACACACATCTGGGACAGAAAACCCAGACATATACATCTGTGCACCTATGGTCAATTAATCTACAACAAAGAAGGCAAGAATATACAATGGAGAAAAGACAGTCTCTTCAATAAATGTGCTGGAGAAAACAGGACAGATACATGCAAAACAATGAAATTAGAACATTCTCTAACACCTTACACAAAAATAAATGAAAAATGGATTAAAGATCTAAATGTAAGGCCAGATACTAGGACACATATCTGGGACAGGCACAGACTTTGTAGAGCAAAAGGCCCAGGTCAGACTCTCTCTCAACTGCCCACCTGGCCCAGTGATTTTGGACAAGCCACATCTCTCTGTCAAACCTCAGAACTCCTCATCTGTACAAGAGGACAATCTTGGAACCCACTTCACAGTGTGGCTACAAGGATGAAATAAATGAATGCAACATAAAACAGAGAGTATGGTCCACAGTCAATGTTCCCTATGTGTTATAACCCTTGTCTACAAGAAGACAGAGTGACACATACTCATAGCAAATCACTGATGATCCCTACCATTGCATGCCTTGGTGAAATGTTTACATACCTGACAGAGTATGGGAAGTGAGATAAAAACTCAAAAAGGATCTCTTTTTGCTCAGTTGCCTAGGTCTAAGAACACTATGTTCCGTGATCTGTATGGGGCAGCTGAGTGGACCGAGAGGCACCAAGACACCACATGAGATGGACACATTAGAAACACAGGTCAGCTTTCTCTCTTGCCAGGAATCAATGACAGTGACTCCACTTTGAGTGTGAACTATTGTTTAAGTTCAGTGGAGCTCCCAAATCCTCAGGGGCATCACAGACTCAACCATCTTCTAGAAGCTGTGTTCCAAAAAGGCTAGAAAGGACCATATAAATGCTCTGGTGGGTGACCTGAAGGGATACTGTCCAGCTGAGTGAAGAGAGAGCAAGGTGACTTGAGTTTCTGCAAAGCGCAAGGCAGGGCCCTCCTGCTTGCAGTGACAATGGAGCCTTGCTTCTCAGATTGCAGCCCAGAACAGCATCACCCGGGAACTTATTAGAAATGCTGAATCTCAGGCTCCTCCTAGACTCACTGCAGGAGAAACCCAACAGGGCAGCTGAGCACTTGATGTTTCAACAAGCCCTTTAGGGAATTCTGATGCTCACTTAGGTTTAGGAATCAATGGAACAAAGTGATCTGAGATCTCAAAGTTTAAACTAACCATACCCAAGAAACACACTGAGTCAGCCTTCAGTATCTTTCCCCCTTTCAGTCAATCTCAGTGGAATAAAATGTTAGCTATCTCACCACTGGACTTCAATTTTTAATCCCACACTGCTTCTAGAATGGGAAAGGCCAGGGTGGGGGCTTCCTGGCTCTCCACAGAATACCAAAATGGGCTTCTGAGGGCAGGAATCATGTCTGATACATCTGTGAGACTGCTGTGCCCATCCTAAAGCCAGCAACCAGCAGGCATCAGGAAAAGCAGGAAACAGACTGACCAGCTGAGGAGGGAACTGGAGCCTTCCCTCCAGTGGGACCCAAGGGCTGAACAAAGTTACTGTCCACCTCAGTTACTAATACAATTATCTTAGCTTTTGAATCAAGGACTTGGGGGGCTGACTCTGGTTAGTCGCCCCAGGTCCCACAATTACCAAAATCAGAGGGGTCCTGAGGCCCCAAATCACTCCCTCACTCCAACCTCCCTGCTCACTCCCTAGACCCAAGCTTGCCAGTGGTCACATCCAAAGGGGACTCCCCTGCCAGAGGTCAAGGCCCCAGCCCTTGAAAGTTGGTCAGAGGCATTATTTCTCCTTCTAGAGTATGTGTTCCCAAACATCCCTAGGCTACTGATGGTGTCCTCTAAACATGGATGCCCTCTGTCCCCATCACTGCAGCATCATAACCCTCCAAACTCAGACTCCACACACTGAAACCTCCATACCTGTAGTAAGACAGGAGACCATTGCCGAGCACGAACCAGCGGCGCTGGTAGCCCTTCAGGTAGTTGGTCCACTTGAGAAGCCAGCCCTTGAAGCTGTCCAGAGGTAGTAAGACCACCGGGACAGTGGAGGTTGTGCCACTCCCTGGCACTGGAGCCCCAAGATTTGTCTTCACCTGTCCCGGTCGTGGGGGCTTTGATGCCTCCAACAACCCTGATTCGAGTCTGTTCAAGGGCACGCTCCCCGATACTGGCCCCAGTGCCAGCACCTGCTCGGATGGGGCGTTGGTGAAGGGCCCGGCCCCTGGGCTTGAGCTCAACTCTGACCGGAACCCTGACCCCATCCCCAACCCGGGCAGCAGTTCTAATTCCTGTTTGAACCCTGGCCTTGGTTCAGACATCTTCTTGGACTCAGGCTCCGATCTTGGCATCCGCTCAGAAACTGGCTCCAACACCTGTTCTGACACCAGCTCCCGCTTGGGCCGGGGCACCGGCTGGGACTGAGGCTTGGGCTCCGGCCCGGGGCCAGGCGTGGAAGCGCTCATGCTCGGGGCCGCCGTGTGGCAGGACAGGCAGGGGACAACCGTGAAGAGCGAGGAGAGCCCGCGGGAGCGGCCGCTGAAGCCGCCGCCTCGGCACAGAGCGGCCGCTTTCCCCATAGAGCCCGCAGACCCGAGCGCGGCCGAGTCGGGGGCCGAGGGGGGCGGGGGGTTGGGGGAAGCTGGGGGCGGAGGCCTGGGGCGGGGCCGGGGGCGATGTCACGAGCGCGCGGGGCGGGGGCACGCTCGCGTCCCTCCCGGCAGGTGCGCCGAGTGCCGCTTGTGCCAGCCGGCTCTTGTCCCCGTCTGCGTGCAGGGGGCTGAACTTGGACCCCCGTCCCTCGCTTGTGTCGCCAGCTCCCGGCTCCAGGTCTGGCCCTTGGAAGGCGCCCTGGAAACACTCGTGGGCACGATCTTCGCGAGCGAGCGACGTGGAAGGTACGGCGCGCTTCAGACCACCATCCCTGCCTGCGCCCCAACCCGTGCCAGGCACTGGGCGAACAATGATGAATGCGGAGCCCGCCGCTCCCAGCGCAGCTCTGCTGGCTGCCCCGCGCCAGCGCTCCCCGCCTACTTCTGGGGTGGGTTCGCTCCGAAACCCAGAGAATGTTCCCGAAGCACAGGGGCCCAGCCGAGTGAGGTGACGTTAAAAGCTGGGAAGGATTCCCACCGCCCCCCAACGTGACCCTCACCTCTCTGTGGGTCCTTCCCGCTGCCACCAGGCTCAGTGGCTTAAAGCCACCACGCCTCCACCTCCTGGACCAGCTGGCCTCAGCTTCATCCAGGACACTTCGCTGTAAGTGGCAACATGGTTCAGGCTCTCTAAAGGAATATAGAAATAGAGGTTAGTAAGCGGAGCTTCTTAGTACAAGGAACACATCTAAAAGAGAAGTTCTTAACTTGGAGCTCCTGTACATCTTTATTTAATCTTGGCTGGCGGCCTGTGAAGCTTCTGTGGAGTTTCACCTGTTTGCATTTTTTTAGGGAGACGGTCCCTAGTTTTCATGAGATTCCCAGTGGGGTCTCTGGTCCCAGAAAGGTTAAACATCACTGATTTTAAAGAATCTATCCTAAAGGGAAGGTCAATGTTTACCACAAATAATAGGAAATACAGGCTGAAAGGATGGGTATTGGGCTTCGCCCTCTGAATGGTTGTCCTAGCTGCAGATTTTTGTAAGTTCTGGAGTGCAGAGACCTGCCTATCTTGGTATATCCCATAAATACAAAGATGGTCCTCAAACTTCAGTGTGCTGATTCAACGGAAAGTGATTTGGGCAGGGGGTCGGGAGGGAAGTGGGTAGAGGAGAAATGGGCAAGTGGGGAATTCAACCCCGGCTTGCTTTTCATTTACACCATCTGAACCTCTTGAATGTTTTAACTGGGTGTCTGTTTCACCTATTCAAAAAGTAATAATTTCTTCAAATCACTCCAGAGAAGCTTATTAGAAATTCAGTTTTCCATCCCCATCTCTCTGGGATTCTGTCAGAAGGGATGAGGTGGAATCCAGGAGCATGCATTTTAATGAGCTCCCCAGGGATGTCTAATGTGGATGGATCATGGACCACATTTTGATGGACAGTGATATGGAAGGAAAATCTTGGGCTCTGAGAGTCAGAGCCACTAGGCAAATCCCAAATCCCAGCCCTATCACTCCCTAGCTGTGGGACCTTTAGTCACCTCACTAAGCTTCCTCTTACTTATCAGTAAAATGAGGATAATAATCCCTACCTCAAGGTTGAGAGTAATAAAATCATGTGTGTCAAGCTCAATATACATTCTCTAGTTATTTAACTAGAGGGTGTTCTGTGAAATGTTTGATGACATGAATTAAACAGAGACCCGAGCAGTCTGGTCAACACCATGTTTTTCATGCTGTGAATTTAAGCATCTTGGGTAGGGTATGCAAGTTCCATTTAACCACAGCTCCCACTACTGCCTGTTGTCCTAAAGCTAAGTACACTGACCTCCCTGTGAGTCTGTGATCACCCCAAGGGGTGAGAACACAGGTTCCTTTAAAATATTTAATTGGTTTCTAAAACTCTAAAATTCTAATACATGCATTATTCAGAACTGAAGTATATAAGGGTATGTAATGAAAGAACTCCCCTCTTCCTCCTTTCTGGGGCTAGCATGTGGATAGTTTCTACACATCTTTCCAGAAATATTCTAAGAGAGCAGGTCCTTAGGATGAAGTTTATGGTCTTCATAAATTACATGTAAATTTAGGAGTTCCCATTGTGGCTCAGTGGTTAAGGAATCCAACTAGGAACCATGAGGTTGCAGGTTCAATCCCTGCCCTTGCTCAGTGAGTTAAGGATCTGGCGTTGCCGTGAGCTGTGCTGTAGGTTGCAGACACGGCTCAGATCCTTCGTGGCTGTGGCGTAGGCCAGCGGCTGTAGCTCTGATTAGACCCCTAGCCTGGGAACCTCCACATGCCGTGGGTGCGGCCCTAAAATGAAAAAAAAGATAGATAAATAAATAAATAAATAAATAACATGTAAATTTAAATGGTAAGTGCTAATTTGTGTGTTCCATAGGTTTCATCATAATCTTAAAGGGGTCCACGATCCATCTACATTAAAAACCACTGACTCTAAAACATTTAGCTCAGGGTATTTGACAGGCACCCATGCTTGCCTCCCATCTTTCTTGGGACATGAAGAGACTCTACTGAAACAAAAGTATAAAAATTTCAACTACTACTAAGCATTCGAAAGCAAAGAGAAGTAAAAAAAGACTTTATCTGACAAATGTTCATTGAATTCATATCATATCCCAAATCTTCTTCTAGGCCCTGATAAATATCTCATGGTATTTATCACAATGATAGAGCAGTGCAAGAAATCTGACTAAAATCTCTGCCATCCTGGAGCTTCCATTCTAATAAAAGATGACAGGAAAAAAATGAATAAATCATTTAGAAGGTGGCAGATGCCATGGAGACAAAGCGAACAGTTAAGAGGCCTTAAGAAGGGAGTTCCCATCGTGGCTTAGTGGTTAACAAATCTGACTAGGAACCATGAGGTTGCGGGTTCGATCCCTGGCCTCGCTCAGTGGGTTAAGGATCCGGCGTTGCCGTGAGTTGTGGTGTAGGTTGCAGACACGGCTCGGATCCTGCGTTGCTGTGGCTGTGGCGAAGGCTGGCAGCTACAGCTCCTGTTAGACCCCTAGCCTGGGAACCTCCATATCCTGCAGGTGCAGCCCTAGAAAAGGGAAAAAGAAAAAAAAAAAAAAAAAAGAGGGCTTAAGAAGACCATGTTGGGGACGTTTCAGTTTTAAAAAAAGATGGGTCCCTGATCAATGAGAGATTTCACCAAGTGCTTGAAATATGGGAAGAAGGGGAGAGCACTTGATGAGCAAAAAAGGTGGAAGCAGTGCCTAAGAACATTCTCTTAGCCAACTAAAGAGGCGGTGGGAGCCAGTAGGTTTGAAAGAACCCAGGGAGGCTTTAGGCTCAAAATCAACAGGTTATGGCATAGTAGGAAGAGGGACAGGGAACCAAAATGGGGGATTTTATTCTTCAAACTGGATGGTGAGCCCATGGGGTCTTGTATTTTTGTATGCCCTCCATGTGTTTTATGACATCCTTTTGTATCTGCTCAGTATATAATAAACATAGACTCACATACAACCTGGGGCAGGGATGGGGGGATAGCTGCTGCAACCCGCTGTCCTGCCCCTCTCTACACTGAAGTTTGCAAAGTGCAGGTAACATTTCTCCCAGGCAGAAGACAATGTGTCTCTTCTCTAAAGAAAATGAATTAAATATCTGAGGTCAGCAAGGGCTTGCAGAATGGATGTTGGGACCACAAAACAGAGCCCTCCTGACTCTGCTATTTCTGATTGTGCCCCACGCGGAGCTTCCAGCCAGATGTTTTCATTCAGCAAAGGGGCCAGAGGTAAGCCAGACCTAGTTGCGTAATAGCAGAGGAAACCTATACTGACTCATTTTACAAGGCACTTGCTAAGGGACATAGAGCCAGAAAGCAGTCGACTTGGGATTTGAACTGAGGCCTTCCTTCCAAATTTGTGCTCCATGCCTCCCTGCCTCCCTCTTAGCTTTTGCCTCTCTTTTCCTGGGTAAAATGAGACACAAACCAGCATCTACTTTTGTATCTGTGGCCACAAATTGACCTGGATTTTTCTGGCTTCGCTCATAGCAGGAGTTGCTCCCATTCACTCAACAGATACATATGGAGCATCATGTGTGTAAAGTTCTGTGCTGCATCTCAGGCTTGAGAATGGAAGAAAGTGCAGAAATCCGCCACGAGCACCTTCACTACCCTCCCCTCAAAAAACACAAACAAACAAACAAAAAACAGTTTAAGGTAGGAGAGCTGAAGCCCAGAGAAAGGTTACTGTGGGAGGCGGGGGTCCCAGTCAAGGCTTGCTTCTGACTTGGCCCCCTCAGCCCTCAGAGCCCTGCAGAGCTCCCAAGTCAGCAGTTGGACCAGACCCTGAACTGTAATACCCAAGTAACACTTCTTGCCCCACCAAGGGGCCAGGCTGGGATGCGTCCATCCTCTTGTCGTGCTAGGGATCCCCAGGAATGAAGTGATTTGGCCTCCATCCCAGACCCTGGCACGCAGGTATATGCCTTCTGGCAGCTCTAGCTGGGCGCACAAGCATCTGCTGACCCCTTGTGGTCACTATGGCCCAGCCTTGATTACACCGCTGGGACATTCTGCCCTGGTGACCTCACTGCTCAAAGCGTTTTCCCACCACTTACCTCATGGGGTCCTCCCTACAACTCCAGGAGGCAAGTAGAGCCAGGATTCCCATCCCCACTTTACAAATTGGTAGCACCCTGGGATCCGGTCCCAAATCCACCCATTCCTTATCTGACCTTTGTAAGTCAATTCCCCGGTCCCTGCCTCTTTTATCTGTCAGTGAAATAGAAGTGCCCTGCATGAGGCAGCTCTGAGGTTTTTCCAGCTCTCCAAACTCTCAGAGCAGACAGATGACTTGCCCAAGGTCAGAGTGAGTCAGGGAAGAGGCACTCCCGGTCAGCAGGTCACCTCACTTTCCCACACTGATCAGGTAAAGTGAGAGGTGTCACAGCAAACAAAAAAATAACAGTTCTTCCAACTCTATGTTGGACAGGTGGATAGGTGAGTGGATGGGTAGATAGAAGGGTTAATGATCTGGCCACATGTGCAGCAAAAAAAAAAAAAAAAAACTAGAAGCTCCCTCCTTCTGCTCCAGGCCATGGAGAAATTCTAGAGAGGGAAGGAACAAGGTCCACTGTGCACCCAGCAAGTTTTTTAAACTGGCAAGGCTTCCCAGTACCCTAAAGGAGCGAAATGCATCTGGTGATGGGGAGGAGGGAAGGAAGTGTGTCTTCAGCAAGAATTAAAGGTCTTCTCAAACACACTTGATCCCATTAAAAGAGAGTATCATTTAACTGACCCTGCCGTTAGCACTGTGCTTCAGACACAAAGGATGGTCCACAAGTATTTCCTAAGGACAAAACTGAAAACATCTTTTCATAGGCAATGGTCAGGACTCCCATATCCTGTTCATCCACTTTCCTTGGTGGGCACCTGCCTCATCGTCCATATGCCCCTAACAAAGCCTAACTCTCCCTAACAGCCAATCCATCCCACAATGGGTAACAAATTCTCCTCAGTCACCTGGTAGAAGAGGGACCTGGAGTTTAGTCCAGCTCTCTGTTAAAGAGCTGACCTCGAATAACTGATGTTATAGCTATGGCTCCACAGCACCATCTGTGAACTCATGCTCCCAAGGGCTCTAGGTCCTCAGCCTCCACTTCCAACTAGACCAGTAAAGATTGGGAGCTTATCACACAGAGGTTAGGAAATGGTCTTCAGAGGGAGACAGGCTTGAGGTAGGCTTTGTCACTTACAAGCTGTCCAACCTTAGACAGGATTCTTAATCTTCCCCACCCACTCCACTCTCAGGAGTTCCCCAGTCCATCGGGCCTCAGCATGAGAATGCAAAGAGCTTCATCCAGGGCAGAAGGGTGTATGTGGCTGGAGGCTAGATTGGGGTGATTCTCAGAAAGGCTGCATCAGGTTAAGAGCTAGGAAGTGGAGAGTTGAGGACAATTTGGAGAAAGGAGCTGGGGCTGCTGTGTGGGCCCTCTGAAGATGGTACAATCCCCAAAGCCTTTCTTTCCCCTTTTTAGGTACAGTGCCGAGGAAAAAGACTGTTGAAATGAAACAAATACAAGCAAATATACCAAATATAAGAGCCATATCCAAATGCTAGAAGCAGTTGAACTCCTTTAGGGTGGTTTTTTTGAGGGGTGGTATAAATGTGGTCATATTGCTAGTATAATAAAATTAAAATATTTAAAATCAATTATTCTAAGCAGTTTCACTCAGCCAAGAAAACAGACAAGAACCTAGAAAAAGACTGCTTTGGCTGCCACTGAAAAGCAGCATGCTCCAGTTCTCAAAGGAAGACCTTTAAGGAGGAAAACAGAAGCATCGTGAACTTCTGGCTCCCCACCCCTGCCTGTGGAATCCTGGGTCGGGGGCTCACTGAGATCCAGCCGAAAGGAAAGTCTGCCAAATGACTAGGCAGCAATGTGGAAGGGTGAATGAGGATGAGGACAAGTGAAGAGGGCTTCTGAAAGCCACCGAGAGGACTGAGGTCCTTACCTAGCAGCTGTGGTGGTGATGCGGAATGACCACGCCACGGCAGTCAGGAAACCTGCTTCTAGTTTTCTGCCACTAACTTGCTGTATGACCTTGGGCAAGTCAGGTCACCTCTCTGGGCCTCAGTTTCCTCATCTCCAAAATGAGGGAACTTGGTTAACTTAAAAAAGTATGTACCAGGCCCTTATTCTGTGCAAAGTGCTAAAGCTGTAATACAAGAATGAATAAGACTGTCATTTATTCCAAAAACATTGAGTAACTACTCCAGTTACTAGGCATTGTGGTTACAGAGATGAACAAGTCAGCACCCTTGCCATCAAGGCATTCACAATGTGGTCAGGGAGACAACAAGCAAACAAAGAAATGGCCAACCACGGCAGTGCAGACAGACAGGTCAGCACAGGAAGGAGTAACCTTTTCTACTGGGTCTGGAGGGGAGGGGGCAAGGCAGGGAGTGGCACGGAAGAGGCCTGACATGAATCTTGGAGGATCCTTGGCCCCTGCCCTCAGACACTGTACAGTCTCATCAAGGGTTGGGAAAAATAACCAAACATCTACCACAGAAGGCAGAGCAAAGCCACCGGAGATCAGCCAAGTTCAGAGGAGGGGAAATCCATGTGGCTTAGGCAGGGTGGGGAGAGGAGCAAGGCAGGCAGGAGGGAGAGGATCAGAGAATCTGGGGACATGGGAAAGGAATGGCATGGAGATAAGCCTTGAAAGATGAAGAGAGCTTCCCAAAGCCCATAACGGCCTGAAGAGGCACTCTAGTTGACGAGGCTGTGCAAGTAAAGACACAATGTGGGGACTGTCGGGTGTAGTTGGGACAGCAGGCAGATCAGGGTGGGCGTGGCAGCTGGCAAGACTAAAGCTAACCAGAGGCATCGCGATGAGAACCATTGAATGTGGGCCCTTGGTCATGCACTCACATCCTCATGCCAGTTCCTGGAGGCAGTTTCCCTCACTACTACCCCATTCTTTCAGATAGGAAAGAGAGGCTCAGAGAAGTCACCAACTCACACAGCTAAGGATGGCAGAAATAGCTGTTAACTCAGGTCTACCTGATGGCCCACCCTGAGTCCTCACCACTGGAATGCCAGGAAGAGGCATTACTGAGCCTTTCCCATCAAAGGTCTCTGACTTGTGGGTACCAAAGGGCATTCTATGCCTTAACCTTGGAAGCTGGCTCAATTCACCCTTTTCCAGTTGGGCAGCTACAGGACTCTCACCAGAAAAGAGGGGATGGGATGGAGCAATAAATATTAGAATTGCTGAGGGGTTTTGTGCTCCACTGTCCACTGCTCTTGGTTTATTGCTGTTCTACGACTGTGTAGGCTGGCTGCCTCCCAGCTCTTCTCCAGTCAGTCTTGTGCTGTCATGGCCCTCAGGTGGATCACTCTGGCTTGACTAGGGTGGCCGTTCTTTCTTCTTTGGCTGGATTTTTAACTCGACCTTGTACATTCGGATGCTATCCAGGTACTGCCGGATGTTCATGGATTCCCGTCTCCAGCGCCCCAGCTTTCTGAGCTGGTCGGTCATGAATTTTTTTTTCAGGTGGTCATACAAGTGGCCCATCTTTTTCTTGGTCTTGTCTGAAGCTCTTATCTTACAAAAAACAGAGGCGATGTTAGGATGAAGAGGTTACATCACCGTAAGAGAGGCATCTGTGCTGCTGATATAAGGGTGGAAAAGGGACCAACTGGACCTAATATTACATAAATATCTCAGTTCACAGGGGGCCTTGGTTTCCCTCTTTGTAAAGAGTAGGCATTGAGCTACATAATGTCTATGGTACCTTCTGACAGTCTGCAGCCTTGGAGCATGATTTTGACCTTAACGTCTCTATCTCAAGACTGGTCAGAAAGAGGAGGGGGTGTGGGAGGAGAAGAAAGGGTGCATCTTGTTCACCCCCTTCCTTAACTCCTATCAGCCAGTCCCTGTCACTCACTTGGTAGATCCCACATATAGTCGGGAACACCCCCTACATCACACTGAACTGCTTATTTCTCCTCTCATTTCTGTCCTGTCCCCAACAAGAATGTAAGCTTTGAGAAGACACATCCTTTGTCTTATTCATTTACTTATTCCAATGAACTAGCTGTGGAGAAATACCAAGAACAATCAACCTTAGGTCTTCACAGCAAGGACAACATAGTCAGGAAGATGGGACACATGCCCAGATATTTCTAAGCAGGGCAGAGAGTGATTTCACTTTTACCATGCATCAAGGTCTTTTGACCTTGGCACTACTAATATTTTGGGGTCAGGGAGTTCTTTGTGGTTGGAGGCTGGCCTCCAGCTACTAAATGCCAGTAGCATCACCTCACTGTCACTTGTGCTACCAAAAATGACTCCAGACATTGTCAAAGCTCCCGAGGGGCAAAGCCATCCCGGTTGAGAAAGGTGGCCATAGATGAAGAGACACCAGCCATCATCCACTGTTCTCAGAGCATTGCTCAGAGGATCCCCAGGACACTAGATCTTGGCTGCCCTCCTGGAGGCCCTGAGAAATGAGGCTAGCCAAAGCTGCCTATTCCACTAATGGGAGCACTTTGCAGGGAGAGAGAAACACAATCACACTGCCATTCAGGCCTCTCAAATCCACCAAGTTCCTACAAGTTGGGCCCTCACCAAGTCACTGGGTCTACAAACACAGGAAAACCTGTCCTTAAGGGAGAATGTCCTGCATCATCAGTCAGACCTGGGTTTGCAACTCCACAATGACACATCGTATGACCTTAGTGAAGTTACTCCACCTCTCTGAGCCTCAGTTTCCTGAACATAATATATAATGGACATTTTATATGTAAAACACATAAGGGCCCAATATAGCTTTCAAAGGAGACCTCTGGATGGCTGGAGGATGGTACATATAAATCCAGCTCGGGAGTTTCCAGTTGTATCTCACACATCCTCACCCAATTTACCAGAGGTACAATATCCCCAAACCCACTTGTTGGCCCCCAACCCATCCTGGGCTAGTCAGAGTAGCCCACACTACCTGACCACAGTGACTGGAGCACAGATGGGCCCATGTCCTAACTTTTTAGTTCGAATTTTGCTTGAACTAGTTCAAGTTCAGTTTGTGTAACCTACAAGTCAGAGGATCCTAGTAGATCCTATTTTATACATAAGAAAAAGTCCTAGAGGAAAAGTGATTCCCCAAGATCACCCAAAGCTGGCCTGCCCATGTCCAAGTCCACCCTATTTCCACTACACCACCCCACTGGAAGTTTAGCAGAGGAAAAAATACCCAGGCCTCTACTTGTCTTTAAGTGACCCTTAAGTGGATCTGTCACCATCTTGTATGACTTTCCCACTGACTTCAAAGTCAGAAGCCCATAGGTCCACCAAGATTTGGTCCTGGGGGGATTCCTATCATGGCTCAGTGGAAACAAATCTGACCAGCATCTATGAGGACGCAGGTTCAATCCCTATTCTTACTCAATGGGTTAAGGATACAGCATTGCCGTGAGCTGTGGTATAGGTCACAGACGAGACATGGGTCCTGCATTGCTGTAGTGTAGGCCAACAGCTACAGGTCTTATTTGACTCATAACCTGGGAACCTCCATGTCCTATAGGTACGGCCTTGAAAAGACAAAAAAAAAGTAAAAAAAAAGATCTGGCCCTGGAACATGGAAGGAGGCTCAAATGAGTCAAGAAGGGGGCAGCAGCTCAACTCTGGGCTGCCTGCTATGCTGAAAAAAACAAGTATGTTCTCAGAGTCCATCGTGTTCACTAGCCTCTTCCTAGTGCCCCAAACAGTGCCTGTCCCAAGCAGGCCCTAAAGATACACTTAATTAATTAATCAATCAGGGTCGGTAGGATGATAACATTATGGTTTCTCTCTTCTTTTGAGGGCTTTTGGGAAAGCAAGTCAAACCCTTCTCATCCATTAAGCAAAAAGTAGAAGAGCTTCCGTTCTCCTGCAGAAAGTGGGAGACAGTCCCTCAAGGAAAAAAAATAGCCAAATTGTGTTGATGCCACTTCAAGTTCTAGGATCCAAGACTTCTTTTCATGTGAGATAGTAGGAATCCATTCAGGGATTCCCTGAATAGAAAGGTAATGTGCTTTGAGGGGGAAAGAAATGCCACAAGAGCCAAGGAACAGAGTCCTTCTCCTTGGCTCCCTCAGTCCAGAGACAGCCGTGACACCCTGAGTCCCAACTGCCTCCTCTCTAAAAATGGGCTTGTATTAGAGCAACTTGATTGCTCCCTATCACCTCTAAGATCTGTGCTCTTCCCCCAGGGTTTTGGGGAGAGTGAAATGAACCTGGGTCAATCCACTAATACTCTCTAATGCAAAAGCCTGTGATGACTACACAATGGAATACTACTCAGCCATAAAAAAGAATAAAATAATGCCATTTGCAGCAACATGGATGGAATTAGAGACCCTCATACTGATTGAAGTCAGAAAGAGAAAGACAAATACCATATTATATCACTTATATCTGGAATCTAATATACTGCACAAATGATCTTTTCTACAGAAAAGAAAATCACGGACTTGGAGAACAGACTTGTGGTTGCCTAGAGGGTAGGGGAGAAAATGGGATGGTGTGGGAGTCTGGGGTTAATAGTTGCAGACTACTGCCTTTGGGATGAAAAAGCAAGGAGATCCTGCTGTATAGCACCAAGAACTATGTCTAATCACTTGTGACGAATCTATATATGTATGCATAACCGGGTCACCACGCTGTACAGCTGAAACATTGACAGAAAACTGTAAACCAGCTAAAATGGAAAAATTAAAACAAACAAAATAAAAGCTTGTGATGACTTTACCTCCATCTCATAGATTCGTTGTGCACTGAGGTTGTCACGAATAATCACCCGAGATAAGTGGCTCTTGGGTAAAAATTTTTTCACCGCTGCTTCACTGGAATTCATTAAGCTGGATAGGGTAGGAGAAGGTGGTACAGGCTTGATGGCCGGGGCCAGAGCCAGGACAGGGCTTGATTTGATGAGATCCTGAAGTAGAGAGTGAGGCTTCTCCAGGTTTTTTGAGAAACTCAGCCCTGTCATGGGTGTCAGAGGAGTAAGTAGTAGGCCTAGGTTTCTTCCCGTAGAAAATGTGTACTAAAGGGATGTTTCTTTGATGCTAAGAGGAAAAACCATACCGAGAAGGATATAGATAGGCCAGGGTAATCCACAAGAGAAGTGTCACCAGGAACACAGAACTGTCCACAGGATCAGTCATCTTAAGAAAATGCAGGAAGAAAGGTGAGGCAAGGGTCTTAGAGGAAAGAAGCAAAGTCAGAGGGATGAACTTGACAGGGGTTTAGTGGGGAGCCGGCACTACTCAAGCCTAAGTCTAAGGGGGATCTGGATGGGAGAGGTGAGAGGAAGAAAAAAAAATGAGAGAATAAAGAGTTTGGACAGCGGTCAGTTTAGTTAACAGGGGAAAAGTTTCGGGGAAAAGTCTAAAAAAGTAAGGGAAGTTTGGGGTAGACAAAGATTTGAGGACACTCTGGAGGGTGTGAGGTTGAAGATGGGATGAATTGGGTATGGTGGAACGGAACCAGGTGCTCCAGGCAAAACTAGAGAAAACAATTTGGTCAAAATGAGGAAATGGTAAAAAATGGGTAATACTAGGCACTGAGTTTTCACTGTTTGATAATTTGGTGACACCATGAAGTGGTTTTGCAACTACATACCTTTAAATATTTTGCCCACTTAAGAATAATTACTAAGGGAGTTCCAGTCATGGCTCAGCGGAAACGAATCCGACTAGGAACCATGAGGTTGCGGGTTCGATCTCTGGCCTCGCTCAGTGGGTTAAGGATCCAGCGTTGCCATGAGCTGTGTAGGTTGCAGACATGGCTTGGATCCCGCGTTGCTGTGGCTGTGGTGTAGGCCAGCAGCTGTAGCTCCAATTAGACCCCTAACCTGAGAACCTCCATATGCCACGAGTGTGGCCCTAGAAAAGGCAAAAGGACAAAAAGACAAAAAAAAAGAATAATTACTAACATTTTCTTTCTAAAAGTTAGAAATTACCTAAATGTACAATAGGGAAGAAAAAGAATAAACTGTGGTTAGGTTATACAATAAAAATACTAAGCAGTTATGAACAAAACAGACACCCACAGTGTATTGGGTGAGGAGCAAAAGATTACAAAATAGTAAAAATTTTGTGACATTCCCCCCCCCAAAAAATGTGTAAGCATGTTGCAGTACATATATAAGAATGGATCTGGAACAATATATACCAAAATGCTAATAGTGATTGTCTCTAGACTTTCATTTTGCTTGTCTGCTTTCTCTATAAGTGTATACTCTTTTGATAGGACCAAAAAAAGGACAATTTTAAAGGACAAACCATTTTGAAGAATTAAACTTTTTTCTTAATTTTTTTTTTTTTTTAGTCTTTTTAGGGCCGCACCTATGACATACGGATGTTCCCAGGCTAGGGGTCAAATTGCAGCCATAGCTGCTGGTCTACACCACAGCCACAGACCAGATCAGAGCCCATCTGCGACCTATGCCACAGCTTGTGGTAATTCGGGATCCTTAACCCACTGAGTGAGGCCAGGGATCCAACCCAAATCCTCATGGATACCAGTCCAGTTCTTAACCCACTGGCCACAACAGGAACTCCCCTCTTAATTCATTATCAGCTAGTTTGGAACCATGGTTTTATGTATGTTTTTACATTTACAAACTGGAACAACCACCCCTCATCTCCCACTTACATTTTCTTCTGATAACAAAGACAGAGATGTAGTCTTCTGACAGCAAAGACAGACAAAGGTGATAGAAAAGTTTATAGATCAAGATGCTCACATACAAAAGTTCCCCAAATTGTTAGAAAAAAAAAAAAGACCTAAAATACTTGAAGATACACAATACACTCTTCACCCACAGTGGTGCACCAAATTTACCAAAACTTCCTGGGAAAGGCGGTAGGGGGGTAGTGACTGGAAATACTTTCTTTCAAGTAGTAAATAATGATCATTTTGAACCAAATTGTTTTCCAAAGCAAGGCCTCTGTGAGAGCCTGGAGGATGCTGTAACGAGGGTGTGAAGTGGATGGGGGAGGGAAAATTGGGTCTGTGGGGATTGGGCCAGTCTGAGAGAACCTGGCCTTCCCAGGGCCTCTGGGGAAAGTAGTGGCTGAGGAGGGGAGTTTCAGGCCTGAGGGGACCTGGGCCTCACCGGGCTCCAAGGAAGGTCAGTCCTGGACAGAGGGGGCTAAGGACCCTGTGGTTACACGACGTCAAGCCTGGGAGACGAAAGGGCCTGCCGGGGCGATTTCGTGGGTCTCTGGGTTGGAGGGAACTTCACCCTCTCCTGGGTGTCTGGGCTGAGGGTTTTCGGGCTCCCGGGCGGGCGAAGATGTCGCCTGGGAAATTTAGCCTTTCCTGGGGTCTAAGGAAGGGCGGAACTCTGAAGAACTCTCTGAGGCTCTAGAGAACCAGGGCTAAGGTCCCAGCGGCCGGCTGAGGGAGCGGGGCCCCGGGCTCTGACGAACGCTCTGGGCACCCGAGCCGCACCTGAAGAGCACCGGCGGCCGCGCATTCCGCGGCCGCAAGAAGCAGACCTGCGGCTGGGCCCCCAGGTGAATCTCCGGGCGGCTGCCCAGCCTACTGCGCCAGAAGACCGAGGCCGGGCTGGTGCCAGAACTTGTGGTCACCTGGGCAGCAGCCGTATAGGCAGTGGAAGAGCCTAGGTTCCACGTGACCGAGGGCCTGGGCTGCTGACTGACTGCAGGAGTCTCATCTTCCACCTTAAACGGTGAGTGGGCAATGGCAGCCGGGTCAGAATCCATGCTCTTTGAGCGAAGCGCAGACGCGGAGTGAACTCCCGCGCAGACGCAGTACGCCGAGCAAGGCAAGTTGCTCGGGAGACGGGCGGGGCCGGGGGGAGGGCAGTGGGCGGGCTTTGCGCACGGAACCCGGAAGGTTGCTGACGCTGAACGATTGTCCCTCGGTGGCTGCCGTGATGCGGTCCGGAGCGTTGCCGTAGAGACGGGCTGGGAAAGCTAGAGTAAGCTGCGGCGCGCAGAGCTGACGCTACTTCTCGGCTGGGACCGCTGTGGTCTTCGCGTGACCGCGGGGCGGGTCACCGCGTGAGTCCGGGAGGGGAGACAAGGCCGGGATTTTTCCGGAGACCCAGTACGGCCGTTCCTCCCCACGACAAGGGATCGTTGCTATGGAAACGGGGGCGCCGGACGCGCGGGGATTATGGCTCCTGAGTCGTGACGGGTCTTCTCTCATCCAGAGGCTCTCGCCCAAGGTTGCTTTCTGAACCGACCTGCCTTCCGCACTCGAGGGAGAGGTAAGACATCGATGTCTTGACACCGAGCGGGCGAAGAAGCCCATTCCAAAACCAACTCTCCAGGAAACCTACCTGACTCACCCCTGGAAGTGGCGCCTTTCTCCCTTCAACCGGTGGACTTTGTTCCACGTTTATAAACCCAATGTTAACGAGAGCCCCGCGGTATTTGCCCACTTTTCCCACACTTGAGACCAGAAAAACCGACTTTTGAACCTCGCTTTGTGACCCTAGATCGGTCCTTTTCGCCTTTTTGCCTCACTCTGCCCGTGCGTAAAATGGAGATATTAACTCCAGACACTGGTCCATTGTTTTGGGTTTTTTTTTTTTTGGAGATGGAACCAAAGGCTTCGAAGGCTGTAAAACGGTGAAACAGCTGCTGACAGGTTGCGGTTTCTCCCCACCCCTCCCCCCTCACGCTAAAGGGTCTTCAGATCTTTATGTCATTTCTTCAGGTAATCTTTGTGACTCTGTCGCCCCAGCCTGAAATAATCCCTTTACTCTTCCTTCCCAGAATGACCTGCATTTTAACTTCCCTAACAGCGGCAACAATATTTACAGAGTGCTCGCTCTGCTCCAGACCCTGTGTTAAACACTTTATCTGGGTTATCTCATTTAATCCTCAGAAGATCTTTACATGGTAGGCACTGTTACCTGTTTTCTAACTCTGTTGTGCCTGTCATTGCCTTTTTAATGTCTATCTCTCTCAGTGGCTTTGTTTGTTTTTTGTTGTTTGCCGCACCCATGGATATAGAAGTCCCCAGGTCAGGGATTAAATCCGAGCTGCAGCAATGCCGGATCCTTAACCCACTGCACCTGGGCAGAGGATCCAACCGGCGCCTCCACAGAAACAAGCCAGATCTTTAACCCATTGCGATAAATTCAGAACTCCCATGTCCCACAAGCCTTTAAGCTCTGTGAAAGAGTGGGCCATGGCTGCCTTGTACATTCCAGTATCCCCAGCATCTGTTACTTGCCTGATAAATATTTGACTAGCACGAAGATGACTTTCCTCCTATCACTACCCTCAGCTTCCAGAGCAGTGTGTCCTCTGCACACTTTTTGTCCCTGTGATGAACAGAAGTCTCCCCTATTCCTGTTGCCCACTGGGCACTAGTTTTGGGGGCCCTCAGTCTTCTTGTTCCTGGGTTTTCAGATTATGATGATCCCAGAACATCCTGTAGCATTTAGACTTCCAACGGGGTGCAGTTGGAATGGGGCTTTTTGATTGCCCCCACATGACTTTTATTTTTATTTATTTATTTTTGTCTTTTTGCCTTTTCTAGGGCCGCACTCGCAGCATATGGAGGTTCCCTGGCTAGGGGTCTAATCGGAGCTGTAGCCGCCGACCTAAGCCACAGCCACAACAACGCCAGATCCGAGCCGTGTCTGCAACCTACACCACAGCCCACGGCAACGCCGGATCCTTAACCCGCTGAGCAAGGCCAGGGATCGAACCCTCAACCTCATGGTTCCTAGTTGGATTTGTTAACCACTGAGCCACGACAGGAACTCCCCCTCACGTGACTTCTACCCCCATCCTCCCTACCTGGGGTGAGCCATTTGGACTCTGGGGTATGAGCAGGTAGAAGTTGTTTATGCAGCCTTTGGCCTTCCTCTCCAAGAGCCTAAAAATCACCCTCAGCCCCTCCCCCAAATTCAGGAAAGGTCTCAGGAGACAGAGTCATGGTTGTTGGAGTCATTTCTTCATTCAGCAGATTTTTTTAAGCACCTATTTGGGGGGACATGCAACCTGGCATTGGTGATATAGTAGGAGTAAAGAAAGACACAGTGGCATCCCAAGAGAACTCACTGACAGATCATGACAAAACCACACCTTCAGGAAATGTCAGGAAAGAGGGCACATAGGGCCTGCCTGGGGCTTGATCAAATGTGGGGGAGGGGTATGGTCCAAGAAGGTTTTCCCAGAAGGTGACCCTTGGCTAAGATCCCAATGCTCGAGGAGTTCCCTGGTGGCTCAATGGGTTAAGGATCCAGCATTGTCACTGCTGTGGCACGGGTTTGATCCCTGTCCCAGGAACTTCTGCATGCCACAGGCTTGGCCCCAAAAAACAAAACAAAATAAAACAAAAGATCCCAATGCTCAACAGTTCTCTGCTGAATGGAGCAGGATCTAACAGGCTTATAAGGAAAGGGTGTTCTGGGCTGAAAGCAGCAAAAGCCCTGTGCCAAAGAGGACTGATGTCCATATGGAACTGTAAGCCTCGCCAAGGCCCTTCAGGACTTGGGAAAGGTTAAGAGGAGGCTGGAGAGATGGCAGAAGCTGGGCCACAAGGACCTTGAGGGCTAGGCTAAGGGGCTCCATCTCATCCTGACAGCGGGCAGCCACTGAAATATATTAAACAGGGGGAAAAGAACTTCTCATTTGTTTCCTCTCCCTCCTTGCAGTTTTCCATGGACACAGCCTAGCAGGGAGATGCAGCCTCTATGTGTCCCTGGCCGCTGACCCACCAGCCTGATGACAGCGTCCCCGTGTGCCTTCCCGGTTCAGTTCCGACAGCCCTCAGTCAGCGGCCTCTCACAGATCACCAGCAGCCTGTATATCAGCAACGGGGTGGCTGCCAACAACAAGCTCATGCTCTCCAGCAACCACATCACCACGGTCATCAACGTCTCAGTGGAGGTCGTGAACACCATATATGAGGACATCCACTATATGCAGGTGCCTGTGGCCGACACACCTATCTCGCGTCTCTGTGACTTCTTTGACCCCATTGCAGACCACATCCACAGTGTGGAGCTGAAGCAAGGCCGCACCCTATTGCACTGTGCTGCTGGCGTGAGCCGCTCGGCCGCCCTCTGCCTTGCCTACCTCATGAAGTACCACGCCATGTCCCTGCTGGATGCCCACACGTGGACCAAGTCATGTCGGCCCATTATCCGGCCCAACAATGGCTTTTGGGAGCAGCTCATCCACTATGAGTTCCAGCTGTTTGGCAAGAACACCGTGCACATGGTCAGCTCCCCTATGGGAGTGATCCCTGACATCTACGAGAAGGAGGTCCATCTCATGATCCCACTGTGAACCATCCTGCCAGCCCCTGCCCCTGGGTCAGAGGTATAGATCTGCCATTGATCCCACATCAAGACCTGTACTTGGACATTCCACTTTCATTGATATAGAAAAACCAGGTGATGCCTTTTATAAGGGTGAGAAAAAAAGAAGGGTGCTGCAGCTTTTAACCTTACAATTCATATCTTTAAAGATTCAACTTACTAACCATAAGATGGTATAGATAAGTTTCCTGCCCTGTGAGTGACAGCTCATGGCTGCTAACCAGAGCAGAGGGCAAGCCAGGTGGTGCCCAGGGATATGGACCAGCGCCTAGTACATAGGCGCAACCTGGAATCCTACAGCTGTCCCCTGACTGACTAACCCAGGAATGAGTCTGCCACAGTCCCACCTCACTGTTTCAAAGTCATGCCAGCCTTAAGCATCATGGCACCTGCACCTCCTGTGCTTCTCACAGCAAGTGCCAGCCTACTGGATAAGTAGCCTTCAGGTGGTGCTCCAGGAGCTCCAGGGGCCCCAGGCCAACCCTGCTTCCACCTTCAACCACAGGAGCCCAACTCTGATTTTCTAGGTTGGACTTATGCATAAGGTGGTTTTCAAATGAAGCATTCCATTGTAAAGAATTTTTAAAAAACATTTCTTTTTGATGTACATAGCAAGGTCCCCCACCAGCCTTTGATGAAGGGTGGCATTAGTTTCCATCTTGGGGCATTTGTGGAGAGTGGGCCTGACATGGAGGCTCAGGTTCAGAAGTCTGGAACTGCAGACCAGAACTAGCCTTGTCACCGCCTGCTTATGTGATCTGGGGCCCTTGGAGCCTCGGTTTCCTCATTCAAGCAATGACAGTGCTTTTCCCACAGGGTTGTGAAGACAACGATTCCTTGGCAGGGTGCCTGGCACATGGTAGGCACTCAGCATAACCGGTTACTACTGTCATCATGAATGATGCTCCAGCCCTGCTGGTCTGGGTCAGCAGGTCATCCTTACAATGGCATTTCCTCCATCTCTTTATTGCTTACAAAGTGCACTTCCAAAAAGCTTTGCTGTGTGGAAAAGAAATGGTTTAAGCGCTTTTAGACCCAGCCTCAGAGGAGGCCTAGATCTCAAAGCCTTTTCAGAGTTCTCATTGTGTTTAATCCACCTGCCACCTGGGAATCCTAGAACAAGGAGCACTCTTCAGCTTCCATCAAAGGGCCTTGTTTAGATTGCTGATCACTAGAGCCAACACCCTGGTCTGACTAACCTCCAGGGTCCAGTGGGGCATGTGCCAAAGAGGTAAATGAGTGGGCCCTATCAACAGACCCTGAAATCCAGGATTGTTCAACACTCACCCACACCCCACACACACACTCCTGAAGCCTGAGGCTCTGGGTCAGGACCAGCTATTCTAGTCCAGAGATTTTTCAGAGAAACGCTATCTGGGGCAGACAAAAAGCACAACTGCTGTGGAGGCCAAATTCTCCTTCTCTTCAAACCTGCCACAGTCCTGCTTCTACAAAAGGACCTGGCCAGGGGTACAATTTTCTGGTTGGGGGAGAAGGAAAATCGCTGCTCTAGGCTGATCTCATTTTATAGATGGATAAACAGACCCACAAACACCAGGGCTGGTGTGGCAGAGCCCCCACAAAACAGAAGAAACCCATCTGGAGAAAACCCAGATGGAATATTTCTTTGAAAACATTTTTAAAGAGATTTATTTGGATATATTGTGTTCCAATTTTTTTAAATTTCTAATTAACATACCATAAAATTAACTTTCTTCTATGTAAAGTTCTGTGTGTTTTAACACATTTGTGTAACTACCTCCACAATCCAGACACAGAGCCGTCCCATCACTTTCCAAATTTCCCTGTGCCGCACCTTTGTAGTCACACCTTCACTCCACCCCAGTCTCTGGCAAACACCCATCTGTTCTCCATCCCTATAGATTTGCCTTTTTCAGAGTGTTACACACTTAGAACCACAGAAGATGTAACCTCTGGAGACTGGCTTCTTTCTGTGTAATGTCTCTGAGATTCACACGTGTGACTTCGTATGGCTAAGTGGTATTCCATTGTATGGATGTGCTACAGTTTGTCTGACATTCACCCGCTGAAGGATATTTGGGTTATTTCCAGCTTGGGGCAATTTTGAATAAAACTGCTATAAATATTTGTGTGTAGGTTTCTACGTGAACATAAGTTTTCACTTATCTAGGGTATATACCTAGAAGTGGAATTTCTTCAGTCGTATGGTAAAGGTTATGTTTAACTTTTAAAAACTACCCAACTTCCAGAGTGGCTCTACCATTTTGCATTCCACCATGGGAGATCATTTCTCGCCAGTATTTGGAACTGCCAGTATTTTTTATTTCAGCCACCCTGATAAACGTGTGGTGTTAGCTCATTATGGTTTTAATTTGCATTTCCCTGATGGTTGATGATGTTAAGGGTCTTTTTGCATGTTTTTGCCTTCCACATCTCCTCTTTGGTGAATTCTTTTACCCATTTTTAAATTGAGTTGTTTAGTCACTGTTGAATGTTGGGAATTCTTTATATGTTCTGGATACAAGTCCTTCATCAGGTATGGATGTGTAAATATTTTCCCCCAGTCTAGGTTGTCTTTTCATTCTCTTAATAGTGTCTTTTGCAGAGCAAAAGTTTTAAATATTGGTGAAGTACAACTGAACAATTTTTCCTTTTATGGATTGTTGTTTGGGTGTCAGGTCTAAGAACTCTTTGTCTAACCTCACATCACAAAGATTTTCTCTGTTTTAAAGCTTGACTGGGGGTTTCCGTCGTGGCTCAGTGGAAATGAATCCGACTAGCAACCATGAGGTTGTGGGTTCGATCCCTGGCCTCGCTCAGTGGGTTAAGAATCGGTGTTGCCGTGAGCTGTGGTGTAGGTTGCAGACGCAGGTTGGTTCCCACATTGCTGTGGCTGTGGTGTAGGCTGGCAGCTGTAGCTCTGATTAGACCCCTAGCCTGGGAACCTCCACATGCCGCAGGTGCAACCCTAAAATGACAAAAGGCAAAAAAAAAAAAAAAAAAAATCTTGACCATTCAAATTTTTCACTTATTTCTATGGTCCTTTTGTATAAAGTGTGAGGTTTAGTTTGTAGCTCCTATTTTTTCATATGAATGTCTAATGGTTTCAACTCCATTTGTTGAAGACTGTCCTTTCTCCATCAACCTGCCTTTGCACTTTTGTATAGGTCTATTTTTGTGCCCTTCATTCTGTTTGATATAGGTGTCTTTCTCTTCACCAGTGCCACATTCCTGATTACTGTAGCTTTATAGTAAACCTTAAAATTGGGTAGTGTGAGTCTTCCAGTTTTCTTCTTTTTTAAAAATTTGTTTTGGTTCTTCTAGTTTCTTTGCCTTTCCTTTCCATGTGAATTTTAGAAGCAAATTGTCTATATAAAAAAAATTCTGGGAGTTCCCGTCATAGCTCAGTGGAAACGAATCCAACTAGGAACCATGAAGTTGCAGGTTCAATCCCTGGCCTTGCTCAGTGGGTTAGGATCCGGCGTTGCCGTGAGCTGTGGTGTAGGTCACAGACGCAGCTCAGATCCTGCGTTGCTGTGGCTGTGACGTAGGCTGGTGGCTGCAGCTCCAATTCGACCCCTAGCCTGGGAACGTCCACATGCTTCGGGTGTGACCCTAAAAAGACAAAAGAAAAAATCTGCTGGGGTTTCAGTTGAAATTGCTTTAAATCTGTTGACCATAGAGTTCCCATTGTGGCTCAGGGGAATCGAATCTGACTAGGAACCATGAGGTTGCAGGTTCAATCCCTGGCCTTACTCAGTGGGTTAAGGATCCAGCATTGCCGTGAGCTGCGGTGCAGGCTGCAGATGCAGCTCAGATCCTGCTTTGCTGTGGCTGTGGCATAGGCTGGCAACTGTAGCTCCCATTAGACCCCTAGCCTGGGAACCTCCACGTGCCACGGGTGCGGCCCTAAAACGACAAAAGGTAAAAAAAAAAAAAAATCTGTTGACCAATCTGGGGACAGAATTTACATCTTTACTCTGTTGAATCTTCTGATCTGTGAACACAGTTTTCACCCCATTGATTTAGGTCTTTGATGTCTTTTATCGGTGTTTTGTAGTTTTCAGCATACGGATATTACATATTTTATTATAGTTATACCTAAATATTTCATTTGAAGGAAGGGGTTGTAAAAAAATTTTTGTTTTAAATTTTGGTTTCCAATTGTGCATTGTTAGTATATAGAAACACAGTTGATTTTTGTGTATTGACCTTGTATCCCAATCTTGATAAATTCACTTACTCTGAGAGCATTTTTATAGATTTCCTTGGCAATCTCCATGCCATCTGCAAATAGAAATAGTTTTATTTATTCCTTTATAATCTAAATGCCTTTGATTTCTTCTTTTATTATTCTGGTTAGGACTTCCAGTATGGTGATGAATGAGTGGTGAGAACAGACATTCTTGCCTTATTCCTGATCTTAGAAAGTATTCATTCTTTTGCTATTGACTATAATATTAACCATAGGGTTTTTTGTAGTTGTGCTTTATTAGGTTAAGGAAGGGTTGGAAAGTACTCTCTTCTGTTTTCTGAAAGAGATGTATGAGTTGGTGTTATTTCTTTTTTAAGTGTTTGGTAGACTTCAGCAGTAAAACCATCTGGGCCTGGAAATTTCTTTTTCAGAAAGATTTAACTATGAATTCAATTCCATTAATAGTTAAAGGATTATTCAGTTTATCTGTTTCATCTTGAGTGAGCTTTGGTAGTTTGTGACTTTTAAGGAATAAGTCCATTTCATCCAACTGCCATATTTATGCATGTGGAGTTGTTTATATTATTCCCTTAACATCTTTATTATTTGCAGGGTCTATAGTGACATCACCGTTTCATTCTTCATACTGATAATTTGTCTTATTTCTTCGTTAGTCTGGCTGGAGGTGTATCAATTTTAAAAAGTCTTTTTAACGAACTACATACCTTGTGTTTTTAATTTTCTCTATTCTTCCCTTTTCTGTTTCATTGATTTCTGCTCTTTATTATGTCCATAGTTCTGCTTGCTTCAAGTTTATTTTGTTCTTCTTTCTAATTTCCTAAGTGGAAACTTAATTATTGATTTGAGACCTGCATCCACAAAGGTTAATATGCTGCATTTTCATTTTTGTTCGTTTCAGAACATTTTCTAATTTTCCTTGAAATGTCTTCCTTAACCCAAGGATTATTTAGAAGTGTAGTTTAAATTCTAAGTTCTTAGAAATTTTACAAACACCTTTCTGTTTTTGGTTTCAAGTTTAATTCTATCACAGTCAGAAAATATGTTGTATGATTTAATTTCTTTTAATTTTGTTAATGTTTACTTGATGATGTAGGATATGGTCTGTCTTTGTGAATTCTTCATGTGCACTTGAGGGAAAAAAGTTATTTTGGATGGAGTAATCAGTAAATGTCCAGTTGCTTGATGCTGATTTCAGTTCTTTTACATGCTTCCTGATTTTCTGTTTACTTGTTCTGTTGAATACTGAGGAGTGTTGAAGTATCCAACTAAAATTGTGGATTTGTGTACATCTCCTTTCAGTTCTATTAATCTTTGTTTTGTGTATTTTGAAGCTTTGTTGTTAGGTGCATATATACTTAAGAGTGTTACATCTCTATGGTGAATTGACCCTTTTATCAATATGCAGTGTCTCTTTATCTTTAATTTTTTGAAATCTGTTTTGTCCGATATTAAAATAACCACTCTAGCTTTGTTTTAAGTATATTTGTATGATTTTTTTTACATCCTTTTTACTTTTTTTTTTTTTTGGCCATGCCTGCCACGTGTGGAAGTTCCCAGGACGCTACAGACCAAACCCACAAGACACAGTGGTGACCTAAGCCACTGCAATGATAACACCAGATCCTTAACCCTGCACCACAAGGGAGCTCCCTACATCCTTTTATTTTTAACCTACCTATATTGTTATATTGAAAGTGGGTTTCCTATAGACAACATATAGTTGACACTTTTTTTAATAAATCTGATTTGCCTCTTAATTTATATGTTTAAGCCAAAAATATTGATATTTGGATTTAGGTCTAGCATTTTATTATTTTCTGTTTGTCCTTTCTGTTTTTCATTCCTCTATTTCCCTTTTCCTGCCTTCTTTGGGATTTTTAATGTTTTAAAATATTCTATTTTAATTTTATAAAATTTTTTTAGAGGTTACACTAGAAATTGCAATATACATACTTAACTTTTCATAATCTACTTAATATCTTACTACTTCTTGCTGCTGTTCATATTAGGTAATGTATCCTTTTTCTCTTGCTGCCATAACAAACCACCACAAATATAGTGGCTTAAAACAACATCTGTTTCTTACTTCACAATTTCTGTAAGTCAGAAGTCTGACTGGGCTTGACTGAGTCTTCTGCTTAGGGTTTCAGAAGGCCAAAATCAAGGTGTTTTGTAAGGCTGAAATCAAGTGTGCTTTTTACTGGAGTCTCTGAGGAAGATCTTCTTCCAAGCTTATTGAGATTATTGACTGAATTCAGTTCTTTGTAGTTGAAGAAGACCCCATTTCCTTACTATCAGCTGGGGCTGCTCTTTTCCTCTAGAAACTGTCCACATTCCTTTTAATACTTTCCACATGGCCCCCTCCAACAATAGGTTAAATTTCTCTCACTCTTTGATTACCTCTGATTTTTCCTTCAACTATATCTCTGAATGCAGCCAGAGAAAAATCTCTGCTTTTAAGGATTCATGTGAGTAGACTAGGCCCACCCAATAATCCCAGATAGTCCAGATTTTAAAATCCATATCCTGAGTTACATCTGCAAAGTGTCTTTTATCATGTAAAGAAATGTTCAGTTTTCCAGGGAATGGGGAGTGGACATCTTTGGCAGAGATGAACATTCTTTTTAACCCAGATAACTTTTGCTGATCTACCTTCAAGTTCACAGACTCCTCTGTTAGCTACATTCTGCTACGAAGGCCATCCAGTATATTTTCAAATTTTAATTAAATTATTTTCTTAGTTAAAAAATTTTTAATTTGGTTATTTTCCATATCTTCTATTTCTCTGCTCAGTCTGTCTATCTTTTCATTTCTAAGATCTTTTTCTAATAGTTCCAACATTTGGGTCACCTCAATATTTAGACTTTCTTGGTTCTTTGTATGTAGAGTAATTTTGATTGTATCCTAGACATTTTGGATATCATGAGACTCTAGGTCGTGGTTAAATCCCATGGAAAATGTTGAGTTTTTACTTTAGGGGGCAATTGATCCATTTAGGATTAGTTATAGTCTGCCTCCTGTGGATTATTAAAAATAAGACAGCAGGCCCAAAATGAAGTCACTTACTCTAAGCCCCGTGTAACCAAACTAAAATTTAATTACAGTTTCAATTCTCCCAGAAATGGAATATTAAACCAGTCAGTCAGGAGTCACCTGATCAGTACTGGTTAACTGGTAGATTTCTGTTAGCCCCTAAAAGAAAATAACCTTGCAATAACCAATGTGATTTTCTGTCTAGAATAACTTCCTCATTCCTGCTCCCTTCTGCCTATAAAAGCTTTTCATTTTGTACAGCCCCTCGGAGCTCTTCCTGTCTGCTGGAGTGGATGCTGACCAATTCATGAATCCCTGAATAAAGCCAATAAGATCTTTTAAAGTTTACTCAGTTGAATGTTATTTTGTAACGAGGCCATAGTTGGATTATTGGTTTTCAAAACTTGTAATGTAAGTCAGATCATTCCTAAGCTTGTGCCACTCAGGGGCCAGTCTGAAATCTGAGTAGTCTACATAGTAGTTTCATTCTTAAAGTCACTGGAACACTGTTTAGGACCAGATCTATGCATGTGGTGAGTCTATGGAATCCATTTCCCAAGCTTCTTCCTCTCCATGTTTTCTCCCAAACTCTCCAGATTTCAAAGCCACCCTTTCCCTGGTTCTCCAGCCAGAAATCAGGGCCTTTAGTCTCCCTGCTCTGCTACATACATTCTGTGACTGGTTCTGCTCTGGGACCAAGTGACAGGATGGAGAGAGAAAAAAAGCAAGGGAATTCCCCTCCACCACACAGACTTTTCAAGCCATAGTCATCTGTTCAGGCAGAAAGATTCCCCTCAGAGTTTCAGATGATCTCCTGGCTTCCACTGCCATTGCTGCTGTCCACGTTCAGGACTAGATCAGAAAAGAACAACAACAAAAAAGGTACGGGGAAGTGGGGGATTTCACTCACTCTCTGTCCTAAAGGGACCCTCCTTCCTACTCCTCAAACCAGAAAGACAGGGCTTCTCTTGGAGTTCTTTCTTTCCATTTCCACTGTGGTTCCAGGATTCACACTGCCTTTGACCAGGCCAGCATATATCTGGGCAAAAACAAAACGGGCGGACTTGCCACCAGACTGTTAGACTCCAAGTTCTGATTCCCTTTCCCAGTCCACCTGCTACCATTTATTTCTCAGAGTCCTCAGTTGCTTCCTGCATTCTCTCCAGGGTTTTTAGTTGGGGAAGTACAGACAGATGCTTACTCTATATTACTAAAACTAGAACCCTAAGAAATGTATTTTTTTTAATATATACTCATTTGTGGAGAAAGGAAAACAAATATGGTCCATCTACAGTACTACCCTCAAGCAGTAAGCAAGTCAACATTTTGGTATTATGGTATATGTCTCTCTTTTTTTTTTCTGTCTTTTGTCTTTTCAGGGCCGTACCTGCAGCATATGGAGGTTCCCAGGCTAGGAGTCGAATCAGAGCTGTAGCTGCCAGCCTACACCACAGCCACAGCAACGCAGGATCTGAGCTGAGCCTGCGACCTACACCACAGCTCACAGAAACACCTGATCCTTAGCCCACTGAATGAGGCCAGGGATTGAACCCACAACCTCATGGTTACTAGTCAGGTTTGTTACCCACTGAACCACAACGGAAACTCCGTCTTTCTTTGTATTTTTTTTCGTAGTTGAGAAAATTTTGGATCCTCCTTTTTAAATTATTTTTTTAATATTCAGAATTGGGTATGGCAGGGCCAGTATTTCACATCTTAAATAGAAGTTGAGGTTGAGAGCTTTTAAGAGGATCCAAGTCCTTTTCCCAAACAGTCTACTCTGTTCCTCCAGACTCAGCATAGAGTGGTCCTTTACTCAGACAACCTAGGAAAAGAGGTCATGTTAGAATTTCAGTGCAATCCCATAAGACAGGAGAATAACCTAATCCTTAACTTGGAGCAGGATTCCAAGCCTCTGATTTCATGAACCCTTAACTTTTCCTCTTCCAAAAGTAGGGGATCACTTCCTTTCTTTATGATGAAATAAAGTCAATTAAATTAGGTATGAGATTTTTGTGACATTCATACTACCTGCCAGAGAAGTAAGCAAATGCTGGTGGCCCTGGGGGTTTCCCTGAATGACCTCTGTTGGGATGGTGATCTCGTTATAAATCTAGGGACAAGTCCCTCTTGACCCTGAAGCTCACAGCCCTGCTCACCTACCTGGGATGCTCTAAGGATCCATCAGCCTCACCGCTGGACGGAGGCCCCATGTCACCTAGGAAGGAGCTTGGGATGAGAGTCAAAGAGTGTGGACTCTCCTACTTTGCAAATTCAGGCGGAGCCCAGAGTTGTTCTGGAATGCTGCCTATTCTGTAAAACGGGAGTCACAGTGCCATCCGTGGTGGCCATAAGAACAGGGCCCACAGGTGTGCAATTACAGGAAGCAATACAGAACAAGGGCCCCACTGTGACACCCTGAAATCCATCACCACATCTGTGCTGAGACTAGACTGCTTCAGACTCCATCTTTCCAACGCCCCAGCGTAGCAGGGATCCTGGGGGAGGCCGGTACTGGTAGACCTGGGACTCTTCTGATTGGCTTCCTTGCCGAACCTTCCTTAGACAGCTGTGAGGTCAAAAACGGCTCCCCCGCCCCCACCCCTCCCCCGGAGGAGTTCCCATCTTGGCTCAGTAGTTAACGAATCCAACTAGGAACCATGAGGTTGCGGGTTCGATCCCTGGCTTTGCTCAGTGGGTTAAGGATACGGCGTTGCCGTGAGCTGTGGTGTAGGTTGCAGACGTGGCTCGGATCCCGTGTTGCTGTGGCTGTGGCGAAGGCCGGCAGCTACAGCTCCTGTTAGACCCCTAACCTGGGAACCTCCATATGCTGCGGGTGCGGCCCTAGATAAGGCAAAAAGACAAACAAACAAAAAAAAAACGGTTCCCCCAAACTTCCTCCCCTCGCTCTCCCCTACTTGCATTATGGTCTGACAGCTCTCCCAGCCGCCTTCCCATTTCCACAAATGTTTGCCCTCTTAAAATCCTTGCGCTTTTAATCCCATCTTGGTGCTTGCTTCTCCACCCTACTATACCATCCTACTCTCTCTTATAGGATCCAAGAGCACACAAAAGCGGAAAACTCTAGACATATAAAATCTTCTTAAGACAAATCCTGCTAGATTCCTTTCGGCAAAATATCTGTAATTTCTTTCCCACGAAGAAACAAATGTGCTGAGCTGGGGGGACCGTGTACCCAGCAGATACCTCCTATGAACCTGGGCTGGACCCGCACATCTCTGTAACCTTTACACCCTGGCTGTGTTCACACAGGAGTGGGGGGTGGGGCAGGGAATGGCAGAACCCCTAGAATTAGGAGATGAAGACCCAGCCCTGCTGCTCCCTCTTTATGCGAGTTGGTTGCTATGGTCTGAATGTTGTGTCTCCCTAAATTTTCTATGTTGAAAACTTAATGACCAAGGTGATAGCATTCAGAGGGGATACTTTGGCAGATAATTAGGTGATGAGATCACAAGAATGGAGCCCTCATGAATGGGATTAATGACCTTTTAAATGAAGCCTGTAACCCACAAGGGAACCCTCGCCAGACCACGCTGGCACCCTGATCTCAGACTTCCAGCCTCCAGAACTGTGAGCAGTAATTTTCCATGGTTTATAAGCCTCCCAGTCTGTGGCATTTTGTTATAGCAGCCCAAACTGACTAAGACCATCATCTTGGTTCTTCCTTTGGGGGCTTCAGTTTTCCATATGTATAAGGATTGAGCTAAATCTATGGTTTTCAAAACAGGGTTCCTGGAAAACTTGGCAGAGGTATGAGGGGCTCCTGGTTCATCTGGGACAACTCTGCTTTGGCTTATTTGATATTGGGCTCCAGAGTGAGAAGCAGGGACAAGGGTTCTTCCACCAAAAAAAAAAAAAAAAAGTTTGAACATAGACGTTCCCGTTGTGGCTCAGCAATAACGAACCTGACTGGTATCCATGAGGTTGCGGGTTCAATCCCCGGCCCCGCTCAGTAGGTTAAGGATCCAGCATTGCCATGAGCTGTGGTGTAGGTCACAGACACGGCTCGGATCTCACGTGGCTGTAGATGTGGTGTAGGCTGGCAGCCGCAGCTCAGATTCGATCCTAGCCTGGGAAATTCCATATGCTACAGGTGAAGCCCTAAAAAAGAAAAACATAGAAAGAGAAGTGCCCAGCCCAGGTAGCAGGTACTACTGGGCCAGAATCTATCCAGCCGGGATGCTGGCAGTGTTTAGAGGAGCACCCAAGTATCACGGCAGTAAGGAGAGGGCAGAAGGAGGCCTAGATATGGGAAGGCTCCACCAGGCTCACAGGGAGCAGGGGTGGCCCATAGAGCTGGAGGGGTCATGGGGAGTGGGCATGGAACCAGCGATCCAGAGCTTCACCTACCAGACCAAGGAGCCCAGGTCTTCTTGTCTGCAGTTGGGAGCAGAGAGAGCAGCCTCCAGCCCTCACTGAGACAAGCACTTGCCAAGTGCCTCTATGGGCCAGGACTGTATGGTACTGTATCGGGAAAGATGTAGAAGTGTGGCTGACAGGATCCCACCTGGAGCAGGAAGCTCCTGAACTAATTCCCCATGGCCCCAGGCTGTGTCCTCCTCAATGACTCCACAAACATTCACTGATATGGTAGCCAGCCTCAGGGTGACCTCACGATCCTTTTCCTGCCCTTGGTAGTCAAGGTGGGAGGACCCACACTGAATGGGGTTGACTTGGAACCAGCAAGACATTAGAGAAATGACAATAATTCGAATTAAATAATAAATGAAGATATTAGCGAAAGGAGTGTGACTTTTGAAATGGGATCCAAAAGAACATTGTAGCTTCTTGCTCTCTTGAATCACTCACTCTGGTGGAAGCCAACTGCCATGTCACGAGGACACTCAAGGGGCCCTGTGGAAAGGCCCACATGGCGAGGAGCTTAGGCCTCCTGCTGACAGCCATGTGAGTGACTCATCTTGAAAGTGGACCTGCCAAGCCCATCAAGCCTTCGTACAACTGCAGCCCCGGCTTTCACTTGACTACAACCTCACGAGAGACCCCCAAGCCAGAACCGTTCCACTCAGCCACTCCCAAGTGTCTGATCCACAGAAACTTGAGCTAGTTTTTGTCTGTTGCTCTAAGCCATAAGATCTGGGGCTAACCTGTTTCTGCAAATGAGTACAACTGATGCTACTCTGCTCTATGCCCAAGACACTGTCCCAGCTGCTCGGTGGTCTCTCTGCCTCCTGTCTGCAGACCAAACTGCAGGGCCATTATTTAAAAAAAAAAAAAAGGTTATTGTTGCATGCTCCTTGCCTGCTCAAAACCTTCCACACACAGCTCTCCACTGAATTTTGTATTATTTCCCGGAAATATTTACAACTGAGCAGGAACAGTGTGCCGGTGAAATTTCTAGCATCCCTGAGCCGATTTGAGTCCTTGTTTGCCCAGGGCCCCCTGGGGAGGGTGGGCGGGGCCCCCGGCAGCTGGGGCTGAAACAAGGCCACAGTCTGTTCTGCATCCACAATGGCAGGATGCCCAGCACAGACCCAGCTTCCTCCAAGGCAGGGCAAGGGACTGGGTGCTGGGGCCCTCAACGTGCGAGGGAAGCCTGGGAGTGGGGGCAGCATGAGGAGCCTTGGGAGAGGAACTGGGAGGCACCTGCAGTGAGTGAGCCTGTCAGCTAACATGACTCAAGGACCTGGGAGGTTTCAGGCACTGTCACTAAGCACTTGCTACACATTAGCCCCTGCAGCCTCCGGAGCTCCACAGGCTTAGGCTCTGCTGCTGTTCCCGCTTAACACACAGAGGAACAGGAGGGGAAGATCGTCACTCAGGGTCACACAGCTCAGACTCGCCAGGGCTAGGATTGGAACCTGGGTCTGATCCCTATCCTTTTTTTTTTTTTTTTGGCTTTTTCAGGGCCGCACCCGTGGCATATAGAAGTTTCCAGGCTAGGAGCTGAATCGGAGCTATAGCTGTTAGTTTACGCCACAGCCACTGCAACGCCAGATCCGAGCCGCATCTGCAAACTGCACCGCAGCTCACGGCAACGCCAGATCCTTAACCCACTGAGCAAGACCAGGGATCAAACCTGCAACCTCATGGTCCCTAGTCAGATTCGTTTCCATTGCACCACGTCGGGAACTCCTGATCCCTACTCTTGACTAGTATTCTCCCCCTACCTACTCCATCCACGCCAGGCTCTGTGCTGTGCGGGGGAGGTGGCCAGGAGCAGATAGTCATCTCGGTGATAAACCAGCTCCTAGAAAGGAATGTGCTCAGGGCCCTGCCGGGAGAGGAGCCGGGGGCTGTAGTGACCTTTGGCTGTGGCTCTCAGCCCAACGTGGCCTGGGTAGGGAAGAGCTCCCAGGGAAGGTGACATCTGCTATTCTGAGAAGGCTTCTCAGCAGGCACAGGGTACAAAGACGGAGGCCTGGGGAGTGATGCAGCTGGCCTGAGGCAGCAGAACAAGGAAGCAACAGAGCCCAGAGGAGCGGCACCTGTCCGTGGGAATCACCTGCTAAGCCCCTCCCTGTGAAGATCCCATCACGAAGCCAGTTAGTGAGAAAGGGGGCCAGGACGTGAGCGTAGGCCTCTGATTCCCAGTCTGGTACTCACTGTGCCCACTGCTGAGGGGAGTGACAGGGAGAGCTTTAACTCTGAACTTGAGGAACTGCCTCAATGCTGGATGGTCCTGAGTCTGATAACAAGCCAGCCCCCAGGGCAAGCACAGCTCCAGTTCCCGTCTGCTCCACCCCCACAACCACGAAGGGCTGGCTTTGATCAGAAGGGAGGCTCACACTTACAGAGGCATTCCCTGGGGCCCAGCAGCCAGGGCAAGGGTGCGGCAGGAGGCTCCTGCTACGGCAGAGAACTCTCTTGAGTGGGGAAGGGTCCCGAGTACCACTTAAAGACAGCCATCCTCTGTGTTGTCCTGCCAAACCTCTGAGCAGAGCCCCGAGGTATCAAGGGTACACAGGGACAGGGCTGGGCCAGTGGCATCTCTGAGTCACAGGGAGGGTGGATGGCGAGTGACTCAACCGAGGCCTACTTCCCCTCAGCAAGACCAGCCTGGGCGGAGGCCAGGTGCCTCCCAGGCCCTCCCTGCCCTCTCCTTCAGCCTGGGGCCTACCCTCCACGCAGCCCTGGCTAGCACTGGCTGGCACAGCAGTCCTCTGTAAATTTGGACTACGCGAAGAAATGAATGATCCCAGGCCCCCTAGACCCTCAACCTGGCCTGGTCTTACTCCCATCCTCCCACTTTGCAGATGGGCCTAGAGCCTCAGAGAGAGTGGACGACTAGCCCAAGACAGAGACCAAGCCAGCTGGCACCACCTCCCCCCGCCCCCGTCCCCCCAGACCCTGCCCGGTGGGCTCCTCATCGGAATCCTCTCCACGGGGATCATCACCCCATTTTGCAGATATGGAACCTGAGGCTCCGAGAAGGGAGGTACTTACCCCAGGTTCATAGTGAGGTGGGCAGAGCAGGATTAAGCCTCAGGTCTCTCCAGCCCAGGCAGGGACCTTATGTTTTTTAACAGGCGGCCTTCAGTGGAGGCAGGCGGGTGGTGGAGGTTACGTGCTTAGAGCCGAGTTAAGGATGAGAAGTGATGCAGTTGAGTTGGGTTGGCTGGTCAGGGAAGCTCTGGGCTGAGGACTGCTGCCCTATGTGTTCTCTGCGGCAGCCCTGCTCCCCTGCCAGGCTCCCGAGCCAGCCCTCCTTCCTTGGAGCCCCCGAGTCCCTGCCCTCTGCACCCACAGCCCGGGACACAGCCCCTCATCAAGCCCTTCTTCCTCAGGCTTCCCTTTTGGTGTTTCTTTTAGAGGAGAGTTGCACGTTTGGGTTTTCACCCCCAGGCAAGGGTTTCGCCATGAGACAGGAGGAGCAGATGTAGGAAGAAGACAGCAGATGGGGACCAGCAGGTGCAGAGGCTGCAGAGGGCAGGCTCAGCATCTGGGGGCCTTAAGGAAGTCAGTGCAGTGGAAGGTGGAGCCCCAGGGGAGAGGTGAGGAGCCTGGTGGGGGGCCAGACCCCGAGGGCCTTGTGCTCTAAGGCAGGAAGCTCTGCCTTTGTCCCAAGAGCAGTGTGGAGGACAGACGGCCCATGTTTTAGATCCTGCGTGGAAGAAAGTGTGCAGGCGCCGGAGCAGAGGGCTAGGGTGCCGTCCTAGACAGGCCTCGGAGGGTGAGGGAGGAGGCCCTCGTTTCCGTGTGGGCGGCTGGCAGCCAGTAAGCCCACTGATCTCCCCGTATTTCCTTGGCTGCCACCTCAAGGAATGACACTGGTGTACAAGCAAAAATAGTTTATTTGAAGACGGAAGACCCAAAATTGGGGGGGCCCAGGGCTGAGGCCACAGCAGCTGCCTGGAGTTGGCACAGAAGACCCCAACTCCCTGGGGAAGGCCAACAGCCAAGAAGCCCCTCCCCGACCCCCTAGCTGCCTCCCCAACTTCCTGGAGGAAGGATTGTGCGACCGTCAAGAATCCTCATCACCGTCATCAGAACACGGTGAGGTTTTCAAAGTTTGGCCAGTAATTTTCGGTGCAGTAGTCGACACTAAACATAATAATTACTCAGACAAGCCCAGTGACTGTGCTGGGCTTGGACCCACCATCCAGTGGTGAGTCAGGTCAGTGATCAAGAGAGGCCGGCAGGAACAGGAGGTGGGTCTCTCTGGGAGTCCCCATTCCAGCCTCCAAGGTGGCCCTTCCGGAAGACCTGTATCCCTCACGGCTTCAGCGGCTGCCGCTCTCCACGTTTCTTATGGCCACTGGCCAAGGCTGGATTCAGGTGGGCTGTACCAGGTGGTCCCTGTGTTCCCCAGGGGTCTCAGAGACCCTTGCTAGGCTGGTCCCTCCGCCAGAAGCCCCGACGGGCAGCCCAGGAGGCCACAAACTCGCAGTTGTGGTAAAGGAACATTCCCGAAAGGGTGAGTGCGACACCCACGTAGCTGAGGGTGCTGAGGCGGCTGCCAAACAGGAGCCGGGACAGGACGAGGTTGCCCACGACAGTGAGGTTGCCCAGGACATGGACAGTGAGGGCCGAGGTGAGGGCCAGCAGGGAGAAGCTGGCCAGGTTGTAGAGCACAGACAGGAGGCAGCTGAGCAGGATACAGGCCCAGAGGCGTGAGTCGGTGGGGGCAGGTGGCGGTGCCACACCAGCCTCCAGCACCAGGGCCGCACCCACCAGCAGGCAGAAGCTGGGCAGCGAGGTGGCGTACAGCAGGGTCACCGCGTCCAGCCGCTCCTCCTGCAGCAGGGCACCTGCAACCAGGACAGCAGCCATCAGCACCAGGCATAGCGACAACCCCAGTGGGCCAACGCAGCCTGACCTCCGGGAAGCCTGCCCCCACCCCTCAGGCACAAGGAGGGGCTCCCACTCTGCAACATGAAGGTCAAGAATTTGGAGGCAGACCACCTGGGTGGTGGGCCTGGGTCTGCTCCTTTCTAGTGGTGACCTGGAGGCCTAAGTGTCCTCACCTGCAAAGTTGGATGGTAATAAAACCAACTATGCAGGGTTGTTGTAAAGATTATAATAGATAATGTCCATAAAGCCCTTATTAAGTAAGTGCTCAGTAAATGTACAAAGATAAGATAAATAAGCTGTTACCACCACCTCGCACAAACTGAAACAATCCGCTTAGGATACCCTACCGATCAATAAACATGAAAAAAAAAATCTTTAGGGCCACCCCAGGCCTTAACCAGCTTTGAAGGACCTGAGACAAGCAGCCCCCACCCAGCTTTCTTGGTTTCAGCCCTTCTGGCACCCGTGGCTCCAGAGTGCAGCTTCCACCCCAGAGCAGGGACAGACCAACACCAGGCCCACTCTGCCACTTACTAGCTATGTGGCCTTTACATTAAGAAAGAGAGTTTTAAAATAATTAATGAATTAGGCTAATAAATTTTGTCAAATGCCTTTTCTCTATCAAAAATAATAATAATAATAAAAACTGCCTGAGTCAAATGTTCAATCACTTATGACCACTGGGATGGCAGAGGAACAAGAAGTTCATTGTTTGCACTAGGCTGTCACTCACTGTTTATCACTAATAATCTGCATTTTTGGTACCAACACTGGGGCTTGTCAAGATGAATCCAGGACAAAGGCTTAGGATTTGCACGGGAAGAGGGGGGTCTACCAGCTTGTGCACGTGTTACCAGCCAGCTGGTTCACAAAAGAAGCGGCGCCTATCACAGAATCACGCACGCGGCTCGGGTGAAATGACAGTACTTACACTTGGGCAATGACGGTTTGGGGCCCTCTCCAAGTTTTCGTGGAGAGAGATGAGTCATGGCTGCTGGTCCCTTCCCAGGGCTCTCTGAAGCCTCTATGCATTTACTGACACACACTGTCCAAAGACCCACAGAGGTGCTTACTCACAGGCTATGCTTAGAATAGGAAATCTTATTTCTCTCTCGATTTCATTCTGATGTTTTGGCTCGGTTCTCTAGGCAACAAACAGTCTCTCTGGTTCAAGCATTTCTAGAAATGAAGAGATAACTGGAATGCTTCCTGTTCGTTCGCTCCAAATTTAGCACCGTTATGAGCTGCTTGTGACCTGTGTGTTCAAGGTACAGTCGCTGGAAGGTGTCAAGATTTTAGGCGAACCTCACCTTTGGCTAATTTCACCCTCTGAGAAGTAGGCAGCACCCATGTTCTGCATCCCACCCAGCTCTCTGCCTCCCCTCCCCACAGCCCAGGGAAAGAGCAGTGATCCTCTACCAGAGGCCACTCACCCACCCCGGGCTCCCAGGTGCCACCCTGTCATCCTGCCTCCTCAGCAACCCTCCTCTGCCAGCTTCCCCCCAGTTCCTGCATTTCAACCTCTCCTCCTCCAAAGGCATTTTTGTTTCAGCATCTGAACATACCAAGCTTTAGCCACATGCAAACGGCCTCTAGACCCTGTTCTGCTGGCTTCCGGCTCACCCTGTCTCTGCTCCATCACGAGCTGGGTGATGTCACACAAGCCACCCTCTATGACTGTCCCCTCATGTGAGCGTGAGCAGAGTGACGACACTCCTCACGGAGGCGTGGGAGGTGCTGAGCGCAGGGCCTGGGGCCCAGTGGCAACCGATCTTGGCGGCCATCACGATCCCCCATGTGCTGCTCCCGCTGGCTGACACCTGCGCCCTGGCAAGGCCTGCTTCCTGCCACCAGAACGCGCTCTCCTGCTCTGGCTTTCTCCGAGCTGGGCACAGCAAGTGCACAGAACAAGGGCTCAGCATATGTTCACCATTATTGCTACATTACTGTCTTCATCACTGCCAGCCTCCTCCCCCAGGCAGCCTCCTCTGGTCTCCCCTAAAGTAACAGCCGTGCCCACCTTGGCTCTAGCACTTGTCCCTTGCCTTGTCATCACTACTTCTGAGGGCATCTCCCCACCAGCCTAAGAGCTTAGTGCACAGGGCCCGGCGGCTCCCCCATGCAGGTGGGTATAGCTGAGGACAAGTCTCAGTGAGCTGGCACCCCACCTCCCAGCCTTCCTCTGAGTGGGAAGGTGGCATCACTCCTCTCCCCGTGTGGCTGCAACTGGCCCGGGAAGGAGGGAAGCTGTTGGACCTGCCTGTGGCTGCTGGCGACTCATCTCCCTGGACTTTCATCCTCTGTTCCCACAGAGCCTGCCCTCAGGAGAGGAGCTGGTGTCAGCCATCTACACTCTAGTCTGAATTGACCCTGGTGCCTTTCCTGGAACCTCTGGAAGTAGAAACCTCTCCTCTTGTCCAAAACCCATCTCACCCTCTCCCCAGCCTATTCCTGCCCACTTCTGCTGGGCTCCCATCTCTGTTGGTTGGGCTTCTGGCTTCCTAAGCATGTTCCTTAGCACCCCGAGTCACATAGCCTAACCAGCCTCCCGATTCAGAACTATTAATAAATCCACCGCTTAAGGGGTACCCATCCTATGCCAGGCCCCAGGCCAGGTGCTGGGGACATGGGAATCTCCCAAGGCCAGTTCAAGCCCTCCCAGGGTTCCTGTGCGGTGGGAGGCAGACAGGTGTCCAAGTGGCCATAATACAAGGCATGCAGAGCCCTGAGGGGGAAGCAGAAGGCACTATGGAAGCCTGGAGCAAGCATCCAACCCCCTCAGGGACCAGGCAGGTGACAAGGAGGGAGCTGGCAGAGCTGTACCATGCTGTGGGCCTGAGGCCTGGCCCACCTCACAGCCTCTCCTGCAGGTTGGGGCTCCTCCCAGGTGAGGAGCATGGGGCTTCAGCAGATGTGGTGTAGGTCTTCCCAGCCTTCTGGCCCTGCCCAGGGCAGGGCACGAGGTCAAGTTTCCCACTGACTCAGGCCCAGAGCTCAGGCCCCAGCTCTCAAGTAACCTGAGTATAAAAATAGAACTGGGCTCTGGCACCGCCTCAGGGCCCTGGAGAATGGAGACAGGGCTAAGCTCCATCTTCAACCTTCTCTGGCTGCAGACTGCCCCTAACCCCAGCCCAGCGCCCTTGGAGCACCCCACCCTCCACGCGCACACTCACACACAGGCCTGGGTCAAAAGACCTCAGAGCTGGAAGCGAGAGCAAGGAAGTCATCAACTCCAAACTCCTCCACCAAACAGATAAGGAGACTGAGGTCCACCCAAGATCGAGACCTGCCCAAAGTCATGCAACAAGTAAGAACCCAGGTGCAGCTGGAACCCAGTCCTGCCCACCCTGAGTGGACACCCTTAGGTTGAGGAAGTGAGAGGGTGGGGACTGTGACTCAAATACCCCTCAGTAGGTCAGGCAAGAAGGTGGCCTCTACCCTACCCTCTGCCCAGAACCCCTGACCCCTTTTCATCAGACCTGAGCTCCAGAGTCAGGCACCAGGATTCCAGTCCTTAGGAGCTGTATGACTGAACAAATCATGAAACTCTCTGGGTCTCTGTTCCATCATCTGTAAAATGGGGATGAAGGTGGTGCATGCCATGATGACTCAAGGTCAATACCCAGAATGGGGCCTGTTTCACGGCAGCGCTCAGCAAACACCAGGCCCTGCCAGACTGAGCCCACCCCCGCACCTTCCAAATCCCAGCTTATGGCCTCATCCTCTTTCTCTTTCCCAGGTCCCTGCTCTCAGGGCTCCCTCTGGGCTCACAGCCTTATGCCACATCACTTGGACAACATGGAGTTCGCCTGCCTGGGTTCAAATTTTGCCTCGGGAGTTTCGTTATGGTATGGCAGGATCAGCAGTGTTTCTGCAGCACCAGGACGCAGGTTCGATCCCTGACCTAGCACAGCGGGTTAAGGATCTAACATTGCCGTAGGTCATATCTGGAGCTCATATCTGATCCCTGACCCAGGAATATCATATGCCATGAGGCAGCCAAAAAAAAAAGAAATAAAAAAATCTTGCCTCTGCTGCTCACATGGCCCAGGGCAAACCCCTCTTGTCAAATGGGGACAATTAGTTACTTTCTTGATCAGGTGTGGAGATCCAATGAGATAAAGGGCTTGGCAAAACATGGGCCATGGACCTATGGCAGCAGCTGGTACCAAATACTGGTTGGGTCTCTAGAGCCTAAATCTGGGGTCTCAAACTCACTGAGCAGTTGGCCCTTTCTGAGCAGAGCCTCAGTTCCTGACTCTATCAAAGCCATGTGTCTCAGGTTCTTCAAATATAAAACAGGATAATGGCCAAAGCCCCTCACAGGGCCACCCAGGCCACAATCCCACCCTGATCCCACCTCCTCAGCTGGTGACCCCTGGGTACTCACTCTGCTGAACGGACTTGAGGCCACGGAGGCATGTGGCCACCAGCAGGAAACCACAGCCAGCTGGCGGTGTGTGGAGCTCCCCGGCCAGGCTGCAGGCAGCCCCCAGGCAGAGTGGGCCCATGGCAGCGAACTGCAGTGGGTGGTGACGACGGCCAAGTAGCAGTGCGGACAGGGCCAGTGTGATCAGCGGCGTTGTGGTGGTGGCCAGCTGTGCCAGGTCCAGGGGCACAGCGTTCAGGCCCACATTGCCACAGGCCATCGAGGTACCAAAGGTGAGGCTGAGCAGCAGCACCTGACGGCGGGTGCGGCCAGGCATGGGGCGCCGGGCTCCCCAGTGGCATGCAAGTGCGGCTGCCAGCATGTGTAACGCCGACAGAAGCAGGGGCCGCCCAAAGCCATGCACTGTGAAAATCCACTTGTTGAGGCTCGACATGCTGGCTCCCGCCAGCAGCCACACCAGTGCTGCCACAGCCACCCGGGCCCGGCCAGGCCGCCCCAGGGCCTGGGGTGTGTCTGGGGGCCACTCGGGGGACCCGGCCAGCCGAGCCCCTCCAGCCACTGCCACTGTCTCAGCTGAGGTCATCCTGCTGTCATGGTGCTCTGGTGGGCAGCGGCACATCCGTACCAGTGGGGCTGGGGCAGGAGGCCGGCCCGCCAGTGACCAGCTCTGAGTCACCAGAGAGGCCCACTTTGGGCCAGGCCAGATCCCAAGTCTTCGGATCCCACCGGGTCTCTGACAGGTGAGGGCACTACTTCTTGTGCTGGGCCTGTGCCAGCGGCGGTCCAGAAGCTATGCTGCGTTCCTGGTTCAGGCAGGCAGAGCCCAGGTCGCTTCTGTTGGGATGCCAGGCTCTCTGGTGCTCAAGCTTGGCCTAGTAAGTGCAGGGCACCTCTGCCCCGTGCCAGGCGAAGTCTCCACTCTTCTCCCCTCCTAGTGCCCGCTATGATTAGATGGAATCCTCTACCCTTTTTCTCTTCAGTCCAGACACCTGGACTCTGCTGCGTTTTCAGGGCGTACGCAGGCCTGAAAGGGCGATCCGGGCTCCTGGGCCGGGTGGTGCTGGTGGTCGGGGCTCACTGACTCCGATAGCGCCCAGGCGCTGCAGCGGGCTGACACGCCGGCCGGTGTTCCGGCCAGTGCCTGGCGGCGAGCTCGGCTCAGCTCGGCTCCGGCAGGGCCTTCGCTCCAGATCCGGCTCCGGCTCCAGGCGGCTCCGGCTGCGGTTCAGGCTGCGGCGGCGGATCCCGCCAGGCTCGGGCGGAGGGCAAGGCTCCGCGCTCTAGGCTCCGCCTCCGCAGCCGCCCGTCTAGCCCCACCCGGAAAATTGGGCTGAGCCTCGGGCGTCACCTCTGGCCAGGCCCCGCCCCCAAGCTGCCGGCTTCTCCGCTCTTCCTTTATCCGCCTAGCGTTCCCTCAGCAGAGCCCCCCCTCGCAGGAGTGGTCAGCCAGTCTGTTCCCACTTCCCCTACCGGTGTGGGATGAGGGCCCTCCCCACCTAGGACCGAGGCAAGCCCCTCATTGAGACGAACACAGAGCAGGAGACCACGGAATATCTTTCTGAGGGAGACTGATAAAGAGCCCTAGTCTCTCAGGAGATTCCATCTTCAAGGACAACCCCTACTCCCCACCACCCCGGGAGACCTCATTCGAGGGCCGGTCTCGGGACCATCCAATCTCGGGCCACAGTTAACCCGTGGGACCTCAGCATGCAGAAGAGCTGTACCACCGGGTCCCTTAATGCCCCTCCCTAACCTCAACACCTCCCTCTCCCAGCCCAGGGCGGGCCCCCTCTAGACAGGCAGAGGAAAGCTGACTCACCAAGGCCACCCACAGCTGCGGAAGCAAGGCCCCGCCAGCCGGCATCTATCCCTGGCCAGCAGCCCCTGTCCCATCCCCTGGGCACTGGAGGCTGGCTCACAGCTGGACTTCCTGGCATCCACCCTCTCTCACCATCTCTGGCAGGACAAGAGCCCCAGATTGCCTGGTTGCCAGAGCAGCTGCCATTAAGCCTTTGTCCCTGCCTGCGTCTTGGCTTTTCCATCGGAATGGAGGTTAGTCTCAGAGCTCAGGGTTCGGTAAAGAGCACACCCCCAAACAGGACAGGCTGATAGGAATTCCAGGCTGGGCTCTGGCCTCTCTTAGCTCTAGGGTCCAAGTATGCATGTATCACAGGTGCCCATTGCCCGCTCTGAGCCTCCTTCCTGATGCCTGGTTTCCTTCTGTGGAAGCTCCTGCCCGCTGGGATGCGATTTCACTCCTAGCCTATTTGACCAGCAAGTCCTTGATGAAGGCAACCTATCTAAAAGAATGACAGCAAAGAGAGACCCTTAGCACGGTCCCTGGCGCCCTCTGGTGGTCACAATGGAGAATGGCTGCAAGTGTCCCCCTAATCCCCATCACAATCCTTTGGCTGGGATTAAAACCCCCAGTCTCACTGTTGATTCAGAACTGCTGAATCAGATGCCATCTGGTAGGCCTAGGAGTGTGCCTTTTTTTTCCCTTCATTTGCCTCTGATGATTCTAATACCCACAGGAGCCTGCAAATCACTGCTGAATACTCCAAACTGTAGGGCAGGATATTTCCAAGTGAAGGACCAAAATATATAGGTGTTTATTTGGACAGGGTTCTGTAGGAGGGGTTGTGGGAGGGAAACTGACCCAGTCAAGAGGCAGCCCTCCTCGCCCTACATTTTCTGAAGAGGAGGAATCGGGGCCCCTAAGGGTTATATTCTTTTTAAGATTTTGCCAGTCTCCAGTAAGCTTTAATTAAAGAAAAATAAAACATAAACAGCCCCCTGATCTTCTCAGAGCTAAGCTAGTGGTAGGCAGTGTCTATACCTCCTCCAAGACTGCCACAAAGCACAGTGGGGGATTCAGACCAAGTCTGCCTGGCTCGAGAGCCCCAGTTTTTCACCTGCAGGCAGTAAGGTTCTCCACAGGCTATTGTGGGAGAATGGGGAAGCGGGCGGGTGCCCAGCTTCGTGGAGGGAAGCAGGGAGGGGCTCCTTCACATCCCCTGAGGTCCACCTGAAAGCCCAGAGCAGCCGCCGGTAGCCTGGCCCTGCCACAGGCTCCTAAATCCCTCAGATCTGAGTGTACCCCCTGCCTCGCCCCCTAACCCACAGAAAGCAGGTGATTCGGGAAGGGACTCCAGGAGGCACTGGGAGGAAGAACCCATTTCCAGAAATTTGGCTACAGAAGCTGTGGGATGGGGTTCTCCTGTCTTCACATGTTCCTAGACGAATCACTTCACTGCAGGGGCCTCAGTCTCCCCATCTGTAAACCAACCACCCCCACCACCAAGCTGTGAGTTAGGCCGCGAGGGGGAACGTGGTTTGTATGGAGTCATACAGATCTAAATGCAGGCCAGACACAAACCTGGTCCCCATCCCAGGGAGAGCCTCTGCTTATCAGACTCTCACTGAGGATGCAACTGTCCTCTCACCCACACCCCTTGTTGGTCTCCGCTTACTGAGCCAGAGTAGACATCTGACCCAGTGTCAGGAGATGGCCTATGCCAGTCAGACCCTCCCCAGGCTTAGGAACTCAGGCTGAGAAAATAGAGGGGCTGGAGAACTGAACTGGAAGGTGACAGTCACTGCTAGGGCCATACTCAGGAGAAGGCCTGAGCCCCAACTTCCATCTCCTCACTGCCCCTGGCTGCCCTGGAATTGGTGGGCTGAGTGACCTGCGGCAAGCCATAGACCTCTCTGAGCCTCCACCCTTCAAAGGAGGGCAGGTCCTGATTCCCCCAGTAAAGTGCCCCGGGCTGAGATTAAGGAAGGACAGTGAATAAGCACTCTAGGGGCCTGGGCCTAGACATGTCACCTTTTTCATTTGGCTTTCAGATACTCTGATGTTTATTTCAATATCAAAACATCTTTTAAAACACCTACTTTTCCTCCCTGCCCAGACCATAAATATTGGAGACTGTCTTTCCTGGAAGAAGCACATGTTTAATCTGCAGCATTGACAATTCTGAGTTACTGTAAAGCCTGATGTGCTGTCTGAAGGGGCCTCTGAAGGCAGGCCCCTTCCTAACCTTGCCAGGGTGGAGACTGTGGGGTGCCTCCCTGGCCTGAACCCCACTTTCTAGAGGGCCACGGAGAGCCTAGGCCCTCCCACTGCGAGGAAAGGTCCCCACCCCGCTCGCTGCTGAGGCCTAGGGTAGCGCCCTGACAGCTGCGGGGGGAAAAGCTCTAGGGTCCTGGGCTCTAGTTGAATTTAGACTCTGCCATGAGATCCTAACAATCTCCAACTAAAAACTGGCACTTGCCATCTGCCTCTACAAGGATTAGGTCACTAGCCAAAGCAGCCTCTGACCTTTAACACACCCTGAAAGGTGTTCAAGGTGATTAGGAATGCAGCACTCTGTGCTCTGGGAAAACTGGCAGAACAGGCTTTCAGATAGTTATTTTCAGATTTTATGAGCCCAATTCTTGTATCTTCTCATATCTAGGAAAGCAGTAAAATCATTAAAGAGTCATCTGCTCCTCGTGACTAGCAGTAACCTTCACAAGATGAGCAGTAACCTTCAGGAGACTAGCAGCGACCCTCTGTCAAAATGTGTGCCTGACTGCATGTACCCCTTCACTATAATCATAGATAACACTGACTTCTGCCCCTACCTCTTCAGCACAATTTCTCAGAGCTCTTTGAAATGCTGTCTCCCAGGCTATAGCCCTCATTTTGCCCCCAATAAAACTTAACTTGCAACTCTCACATGGTGCGTTTTAGATGATACAATCATTGAGGACCCCAATTTTCAGTGTTTGAGTTAGGGGGCCTCCCCAGGCCAGATATGTCTCCTAAGCTACACCCCCTGCCTGACACCGTGAGGGAGTCACTCCCCCTCTCTGAGCACCGTTTCCTCATCTGCAAAGCAGAGAGAAAAATAGAAATATCAACAACTTCATAGTTGAGCAAGAAAGTTCTAGCTCGTACACACTCCCTAAACAGTAATCAGCATCACAATGGCCAGCACCAGTCCCCCAGCACCCAGCAGAACATTCGTATCCTCCTCCTCTGACGCTCCCCCAAGGTGTCTCCTGCTTCCCTGTCCCAGCCTCTGCACTGGCCCCAAGCATAAGGTCTCAGGACACTGGGGCACGTGCACAATCAATTCTTTAATCATTTTGGAGGTGCAATGAGAGCGGGCCTGCAGAGCCCTCGCCAGCTGCTACTTCGCGGCTGGCTCTGGGCCAGCAGCCCTGCCTGAGTGGAGAGCTGGGGTTCGGGCCATGGAGCTCTCCTTGCAGGACTCCAATCCCAGAGCCAGCGGTACTCACAACACCAACGGCCGGCAGCCTTCTTGTGCTGAGGAGTCATCAGAGATGCTCATGACCCCCTCCAGCCTACGTTCAGCCTTCACCTATAGGGGCAGGTGCGGCCAGGCCCAGGCAGACACACCTTCTGGAGAAGGTGCTGGGCTCCCTGCTCCAGGCTGGGCAGTGGCTTAGGACCCCCAAAGGGGTGGTGGTTGGGGTGATCCAGGAACAAGTGCACAGGAGGAGGCAGCAGGGTCAGACATGTGCCATTACAGGGATGTCTGGAAGGAGGACGGAAGCCCAGGAAGTGTGGGAGGCAGCTAGGGTGGGTGAGCCCAGGGGGCTACCAGCGAACCAGCCTCAGCTCGATGGTTTCTCCATCTCTGGGTCTGTAGTCAGAAATACCTGCAGAAACAGGTTGAGCAGGGGGATTAACAGGGTGGAGTGTCCCACCCCCTGGCCTCACTTTTCTCTGAGGCCAGGGTCCATAAGATCTGCTCAGGGATTGATGGTAGGAAACTGGGGGCTGTTCAGAGCTAGTCTGGAGACTAAACACAGTTGTGACCTCAGGGTTGTTGAGACCCACAGCTCATTTTGCAGTGGGGGAGCCCCCAGAGGGTGTGGGAGGGTATGGGACTGTGACGACTGACAGGTGGGGTCACTGTCTTCATAGTCACCCCCAAAGGACCATTAGGAAGAGGGACCTGCTCAGTGTGATCTGGTGAGAACCAGGACCATAAATGAAGTCACTCTTCGCTTACTAGGGACAACTCAGGCTCCAGCATGACTCCTGGGCTCAAGACCCAGCTCTGCACACTAGGGGTGTGACTCTGGGCAGGTTATTTAACCATCCTTCTGAAATTAGGATGATAATGATGTCAACAACTGGGCCCTTCTTTTTCCCCGTGAGAGTAGGCTTCCTGCTGGATTGGGGGGCCAAGGGGGCTGGAAGCCGAGACAGGACCACCCACATCTGCCTCCACTGGGCTCTCCCCTCAGCTGCACCCGCCGTCCAGCCTTCATCAGTAATAGAGGCCAGATCTAGACTCTCCTTCTGTCACCCCTTGGTTTTATTTCTCAATTTGTTCAGAAGCCAGGCAGGGGAAGAAAGTGCTTTTTATTGGGCTCCCTGAGGAGCCCACCTTCTGTAAAGTACTTGGCTCAATGTCTGGCACATGGCAAGTGCCCAACAGAAGTTCCAGGTAGCAGGAGCAGGGACAGATGACCCTTAAGTGTCTGGGTGACTGGGCTGATGCTCGAGGATGCTTATGACAGCTGAGGGTATAAGAGTTAGAACTGGAGACAACCTAAAGTTCCAGAAGTTGATAAGCTGCAGTCTACCCACCCAACTCCACACCAGGGCTGGGCCCTGATTGGCCTAAGCCAGTCCTGCCATGGTCCCTTCTATCAATGATGGGTACAGAACTTGGGCCATCTCCTTGCAATAGGATTCCAACTTTAAGAAGCCAGGAGACATTTGCTGGGGGATTCAGAGACAAGTTTCCTCAGTCATAAAAGGGAGCAGCCCTGGGAAGATACAGGGGCCTCTGAGGAGGAGGAATCCAGCAAAGAGAGGCAAGTTAGGCTGGGGCTGAAATCCTTGCTCCTGATGGAATCTGGTCATGTGAGCCGATGGATGAGCCAATGGATGTCACATCGTGGAAGCTCGTTTATATTACATTTCCGTTACTTGCAGCCCAAAGCACCCTAGTGGATGACATATTTTATGTGGCTATTACAAAGAAAGGGGAAGACCCACCTACACTGACATAGAAAGACATCTACAATATATTAATAAAAAAAATAAATTGCCAAACAACAGCTGTACCATCTGATATGCCAGCCAATAACCATACATGGCTACGGAGCACTTGAAAAGTACCCCAAAAAAACATGCAAAAATGTGATATTAATAATTTTGCATTGAATGACATTTTTGGGTGTACTGCATTAAATAAGATATATATATATACACATATATACGTATATACCATATGTATGCATATATGTGTGTGTATGTGGTATTTTAAATTTATGGTTTTTTATATATTTGTGTCTGTGTGTGTGTGTATATATATATATTATACACACACATTTATATATATTATACACACACACACACATATATATATATATATATATTTTTTTTTTTTTTTTGGTCACACCTGTGGCTTGCAGAAGTTCCTGGGCCAGGGATTGAACCAGAGCCACAACAGTGACAATGCCAAATCCTTAACTGCTAGGCCACCAGGGAACTCCATGATATATTATTAATATTAGTTTCACCAACTCTAAAATTTAGAATTACACATGTGGCTCATATTTTATTTCTATTAGTAGTGCTAGAGAGCATGGCTTCATTTTTATTAAAAAACAGGTTTACGTTTTAAAAATTATATGGAAGGAAATACACCAAAAGTTATTTCTGGGTAGTGAATTATGGGCAATTATAATTTTCTTCTTTTTGCCTGATTTCCCTGAGTTGCCACAATAACATACATAAAAATTCTGTGGAGCTCCCTGGTGGTCTAGTGATTAGACTTGGTACTTTCACCACTGCTTTTCAGGTTCAATCCCTGGTCTGGGAACTGAGAGTCCCACATCAGGCTGCTGCACGCTACAGCCAAAAAACAAAAACAAAAACTTACAAATACAGTTGAAGAGCTGAATATATTATATGTAAGCCTGAGCATCGATGATTGTAGGAGACTGAGGCCCAGGAAGGTTCAAGGGGAAGCTGGGGTGTGCTGACGAAGCCTCAGTCCTGGGACACGTCTGCAGGGGGCTGACCACCAGACTCACCTTGCAGCAGGGGGGTGTTGGGGGCTCGGAGGAGCTGCCAGTACTCAGGTCCCTCAGCCTTTTTTCCCATCACAGAGGTCAGGTAGGGGCCTGACAAGGAGGCCTGTGTTCCATACCTACCAAAGGGACAGGGGAGGAGGAAGAAAAGTTGACTTTTGCTCTCCTTTACCCAAGGGCAGAAGTAGAACTATGCGCACAAGGAAAGTCGTGCCCTCATTGTCTGGGCAGCGCTGGCCAAACCCTTCCTGGGCCATCCACCTCCACGCCTCCTCTCCAGCCCCACAGGAGACCTGGTACTGCCCACTCAGGAGATGACATCCCCTGTCTGGGGATGAGAACCAGAAGCTGCCAAAGCCCAAAGTGAGGGTGAGACCAGGTGAGGGAGAAGCAGGAGCAGGCGAGACCGAGCTCTGCAGAGACACCTAGTGGTAGCTCTGGTTCCAGATGTTTCCTGCAGGCTACTGGGAAGAAGACTGAGGTCAGCTTGGTAGTGTGTGGAGGGTGGGGCCAGGAAAGAGTCTACAAGCCACAGCTGCCTGTACAAACTCAGCCTGATGGCAGCTCAAATCCAGGGGAGCGCTGAGAGCGCTGGGCTCACCCACACAGGCCGAGTAGTACATCTGCTCCTCAGCACAGTCCTTATATGAATATTATCGGTTTCACAGTTTTCTTTGTATTTAATTTGCAGAGCTAATTAGGATTTAGAACTGTCAAGAATCAGAAAGAGAAAGGCCTGGAGTTCCCGTCGTGGCTCAGTGGAAACAAATCCGGCTAGGAACCATGAGGTTGCAGGTTCGATCCCTGGCCTCGCTCAGTGGGTTAGGATCCGGGGTTGTTGTGAGCTGTGGTGCAGGTTGCAGATGCGACTTGGATCCCACGTTGCTGTGGCTGTGGCGTAGGCCGGCAGCTACAACTCTGATTAGACCCCTAGCCTGGGAACCTCCACATGCCACGGGTGCGGCCCTAAAACAACAAAAGTCAAAAAATAAAAAAAAAATAAAAATAAAAATAAAAAAAGAGAAAGGCTTTAAATAATAGTAAACATATTAGTACATATTTAAGTCATATTAAGGCAAAAATAACTTCATCTGGGGTCTGGGAGGATTTTTGTCCTTTAAATAAATCTTTGCTTATCTATGGCCTGAAATTCCTGCCCCAGATGACCCCAAGGTGTCAGCAGTAGGCCCTCCCTGACAGCAGGATGCTGTCCTTTGGGAACTCCAGTTGGGGACAAAAATGTCGCTCTTAGGCCTGTGCTCCTGGGCCTTCTTTCTAGAAAAGAAGTCTGGGGTCTGGATGACCCAGGGGAAAGCTCTTGTTCACTGGGCCAGACTCCCCACTGGTAAACAGTCCTAACTTATTTAGGCAGATTCGCTGGACACAGCGCAGTGCTCCAGAAAAGCTCATCCTCACACCAAATCAAATTTAAGGCCACTATCCCTCCACATTCTGCATAGGGCTTGCCCGGGTAATTAATTCAGCACAGGAATTAAACCAGGATCATTTGATAATAAAAATTCTTATCTCTATGAATCTAATCTGTATTGAGAGCCAACCTAAGTACGGGACCTTGCACACAAAAAGCAGGTACTTGGTCTTTTTTGTGCGTTAAACCCCAGACTCCTGCCTCAGCCCCTGGGGGAAGGGGCGAGAACACAACTGCTGTCCTTACCAAGCTGCAGATCAGTAACTGGCCTGGTCCCCAGCTGGAGGTAGAAGAGCTGGGATTCCATTGCAGAGGGTCTGCCTGCTCTCCTAATGATGATGCCTGCTTCTACCGCCACCGAGAGAGTTGTTGGGGGTGAAGCTAGAAGCAGAGCCTGGCTTCTCCTGAGGGAACCCTCCATCCCCTGTCCCACTTCCACTGAGGGCTGGGAGGTGGGGGTCTCACCTGAATCTTCCATGCTCCTGGGCCTTCTTCAGGACATCTTCCAAGGAGGAGCCATCAAGGACAGAGACGGAGTGTTTGTATGGAGGAAAGATGCTGGGGACCTTCAGCGTGACATGGATGACCTCTGGGACTTGGGTCTGTGAAGGGGTCTCCATAACTGTTTCCAACATGACTGTACCAGGGAGAGGGGAAGAGGCAGCTGCTCTGAGGGCAGGGGACCAGGTGCTCCTTTTTTCCCTGGAAGGCACTGCAACCCGCTGGGACTGCCTCCTTCCCCTGGGCCACCACCACTTGGAAGCTGAAACCTGGCTGTCTCTCCATTCCTCAGCTCCCACATCCCCCGCCTCCCAAAGTCAAGCCCCTTACAGGCCTCCAGTCTCCACCATTCCACTGACCTGCCACACAGCACCCAGAGGGCTCCTTCTAGAACATACATTTGTTCATGTCACCCCATTACCTCAGAGAATCTTCCCTCCTTTTCTTTTTTCTTTCTTTTTAGGGCTGCTCCCATGGCATATGGAAGTTCCTAGGCTAGAGGTCGAATTGGAGCTGCAGCTGCCGACCTACACCACAGCCCCAGCAAACCCAGGTCCAAGCAGCATCTGAAACCTACACCACAGCTCCTACACCACAATGCTGGATCCTTAATTCACTAAGCAGGGACAGGGATTGAACCTGCAACCTCATGGATACTAGTCAGGTTCATTACCGCTGAGCCACAACGGAACTTTTTTTTTCCTTTTCCTGGCCACATCTGCAGCATATGGAAGTTCCCAGGCTAGTGGTCAAATCGGAGCTGCAGCTGAAGGCCTATGCCACAGCTTGCAGCAACATCAGATCCTTAACTCACCAAGTGAGACCAGGAAGTGAACTCGCATCCTCACCGAGAACTGTCAGGAACCTACCCCACTGAGCCACAATGGGAATGCCCTCTCCTCCCTTTCATTCTCCCTGACCCAGTCTTTAGTAAAACCCTTTCCCCAAACTGCACTCTTATACACCTCTGAGCCTTTGTCCTTGCTGCCCTCTCTGCTCTGCCCTTCTTCTTCCCTTCCCACTGGCAAATCTCATGCACCGACTCCCGGATGAAGCCCTGACTCAAGCAGCTAACTGGGACTCATTATACAATAACAGAGCTAACCTAAGTGTGTCTCTTCCCAATAGTTTATGAGTTCAAACACCTCTGTCCTGGGGATCACACAAGGGGCTGGAGATGCATGGCCTGCCCAGAGCTCATCATTTGTTGTCTCCCTCCTGATGCTGTGAGCTTCTAGAACCTGTGATTGCATCTTAGCTGCCAGTGTGACCCCCACACACACCTGCAGACCCCTTTTGACTTGGCAAATCATGATCAAGCAACCTCCCCTCACTGGGATGGGCAGACTTCAATGTAGACTGAAAAGAGCGGAGCTTCTAGGAAAGGCCTGGCTACCTCTTGGTGCCTGGCAGTTTGGTGAGATGAGATCCACATAACTCTTCTGGTTCAAGACAGGCAACAGCTGAGAAATCATGAGAGGATTCTGGAAGGCCTTGTCCTGTAGGCTGGCCAACAAAGCAGCTTTCGCCTTGAGGCATGCTGTGCCCTGCTCCTCCATGGGCTTGAGGGAGGTCATCAGGAACTGGTGACAGAATGGAGAAGAGAGGGAGGAGGTGGGCAGCCAGCGGGGAGGAACCAGGCCTTCCAGCCCCTGGCCAGTCCCCCTCCCAGCAGCTACCCGGGTGGGGCACAGCCCGAGACTCTTTCCCACCTGCAAAGCCAGAGGGGTGCTATAGACATTCCCAAAGTGGCCCTCTGGGGTCTGGGCCCTCAGGATCCTCTCTTGCACTCTCTGGATGGCCAGAGCAATCTGGTTTCTCTGATTGAGGTTGAAGTTGGATAACTCCAGACAGGAGAAGGCCAAACCCGCCATGGCTGTTGTGTCTGCAGGGGACAGAGCCAAGTGGGGTCAGTCCGGGCAGGACCCTGGGGCAATAGGCAGCCACGGGAGGGCTGGAAGAAGGAGGACAAGATGGTCAGAGCAACATCCTAGAAAGTTCCCATCAGCTAGGGGGACCAATTCCACCCAGTTTGCCTAGTTTCTGGGATGACAAACTGGGATGGTTAGTCACTGTATCCCTGCCTGCTACTTGGGAGTTAGAAGTTGGGGAGAGATACTGGGTGGAGGTGGGGGATGGGGGCGACAAGAGGACTTGAGCCTACACCACTCGTTCCCAAAACTGCCTATGCTTCGGAATCATCAGGCGAGTTTGAAAGGGGCAGATGTCTGGGTCCTCTCCCAGGTGGTCTGGTTTAATAGGCTCAGGGAGCTGCTTGGGCCCTGGTGGGGGTTAAGCTCCCCACTGCAAGGTGATTTAATGTGTCTTCCGTGGGTTTTCTATGAGTCTCTGAGGCAGAACAAGCGCCCTGCTGGCAGAGGCCCTGGTGCCTTCTTCTCTCTGGGCACCTACTCTCCCCTCAACCCATGCCGTTCTACTGCACCCTATGCGAGGCACACAAACTCACAGAACTCGGCCAGGCCTAGAGACCTTGAAATCACAAGGACAAAAAAGGACCCTGGAGACCAGAGGTCACTCAGTGAGGAAGCGGGTCAAGAACCCAGGTCTCAGGCTTCCCAACTCATCTGATGAGAACATCACAGGTATGTATCCAGAACTTTCTCCATGCCAGGAACCAGGCTATGCCCTTTACTTATAAAGCATCTTTTACTGAGATATTTTGAGGGGTTATTTTACCAGGGAGGCTGAACCACAGAGGCCAGCTGATTTATCCAGGGTGATCTACAATAAGTGTGCAATGGAGGGTGGGGTCAGGATCCCAGCCCAGCTCCAGGGCTGGCTCGCAGTCACTGCACCACACAAGCCCTCACCACTGCACTCCTAATGATTTAATAGGAGGGGTCTCAGGGAAAGAAGAGCGTGGGGCAGCAGTTGGAGGAGCGCCAGCCTGACCCTCAGGGCCTGTGCCACTTACCCACAGAGAGGTCAGGATGCTGTTCGTGTTCCACGGTGTACAGGAGCTTGCCCACCACGCTGTCATGGACCCGCTTCTGGTGGAGACACAGGGCCAGGATGCTGAGGCCATACTGGTAGTAGCTGGTGTGGGGGTGGCCCTTGTGATTGTGCCCTGGGAGGGAGAAACACACAGGGAGGGGGCATCATGCTGGGCCTGAGAGGTGACCTCTCTGTCCCTTCCCAACAACTAGCCCCGCCAGCTTAGGACCCTGCTGCTTGCACTTCCTGACACCCTTCTTTGGGTCATGGGATCCTTCTTTCCTTCATTCTCTTGAGCCATACTTATTGAGGCCCCACTAAGTGTCAGGTGCTGTGCTTGGAGGCATGGACAGTGATGACAGGACAGGCACAGTGTAACCAGAGCCTCCAAAAATAACACGACCCAAGCTCAAAAGACCATGATTATAATGGAGCTGTGGACCGAGGCCCATGGGGCCCAATAACAGAGGTCTTTGAGTAGCTGGGGAATTGAGGCAGGTTTCTCTGAGGCAGTAATGCTGAGCAGAGAGGGCGAGGGAGAGCTGCTAACGGCGGAGAAAGGGAAGGAAACCTTCCAGATAGAGGGAACACAAGTCAAGGCCTTGGTTTTTGAACTGAGAAAAGGCCAATGTGGCCAGAACCACAGGGGAAGGCCAGTGGAGGGGCCAAAGGGTAGATGGGCCAAGCCTGGAGAGGAGGAAAGGGTAGACAGGCTGGGCCTGAGGGCTGTGAACACAGCAGAGAGCAGCTCCTGGAGGGTTTAAGTAGCGCTAACAAGATCAGATTTATACTTAAAATGCTCTGTGTGTGCTGGATTGAGTCAGGAGCAGGAAAGTTAGTGGAGAGGCTGAGGAGTGAGTGGTAAGGAGGCCGTGCAGCTGTTCCAAAGGTGGATAATCAGGTCAGTCTTGGTGGATGAGCAGCAGAACTCGCCAATGGAGTGCATGTGGGATACAGGAAAGGCTTGATCAAGGATGGCTACTGGGGCAGGCACAAGCCTCTAGGTGGACATGGAGACAGGCAGAATGAAGGGTGGGAAAGAGACCTGGGAAGAAAGCCTGAAGTTGTGATGTAGCTGCTTCACTAGACAGTGCTGTTTGACGAGCCCTCCCCTGGCGGACCGTGCCTGCTCCTCACCAATAGCCCTCTTCTCAGTCTCCAGGAACCGCTTCAGCTGTGAGACCAGCCTGTCCCCCTTGCGGCCTCCGACAAACTCGCAGTTGGCCCGGAGAGCAAGCAGGTAGAGGGCCAGCTGGCCCATGGAGGGCTTGGCCTCTGAGTCACTCTTGTCATTGCTGGAGGCAGACCTAGGATAAAGCCAGTTACCAATACTTCCATGAGAAAGTGCCACCCTGGTAATCCTCCACCAACATTACAAAGTGGAAAAAAATCCTAACAGTTGGAGAGTTATATAAGACCTTCCCAAAGCAGATGTACTCAGCTGCGAATTTTTATGCCAGGCATAATTCATAAAGATGAAAAATTAAACTCGAGGATAAACTCTGAGGATTCTTGCATCCAAATGATGTGTATGACATGTATTTGCCCCACCATTCTGGTCACAATTCACCCATACTCTCCCCTTTCTTTCCTCTCCCTGCCTTGCATCCACTTCTCAAGAGGGAGTCCAGGCAGGAGATGCTCCATGGTGGTCCTGACCCTTCACCTCTCATTCAAACTCCCATGCTGGACCTCAGACCAGGCACCCCCTTACTGCCCCCTGGAAAGGGAGCACAGATAGTCAGCTGCTGCTGCTGCTGGGCTCGGTATGAAAGAGTGCAGTCATGGATTAGTGATGTTTGCCTCAGGTACAGATGGGTACAGTAGCTACACAAAGGTCCTGGATTGGCATCTCCAATCTAGTCAAACCAACCCCATCCTACAGATGGAGAAAGGACCAGAAGAGATGAAACTTGCCCTAAGGTCTCCCAACAAAGAGATGGGGCCAAACTGGAACGCAGTCTCCTGCCCCTTAGGATGTGGAGCACAACATGGGGAAAGAAGAAGAAAGTGCAGACAGACCTCAGGAGGCTCTGCTGGTAGCTGAGCTTGAGGGTGTGCAGGTAGTGGGCCTCCTTGGGCCCAGCCTGCAGGCCAGAGAGGCGCAGGCCCACGTAGATACTGGGGTTCAGCTGCTCAGGGGAGAGCCAGTCCATCCAGGGCAAGAGGCTCTGGCCCAGCTTCTCCACCAGGTCGCTGTCCACCTCTGTTATTTCTAAGGAAAGAGAACAGACCAAGTGAGGTCACAGGGCCAGGCCCCCTTACCAGGCTCTTTTCCAGGGAATAAACATCCCCACCCTACTGCCACCTGGAACACACCCTTTGCATATGGGGGAGTCTGGTTGTAACGAGAGGCAGAGGTTACAGAGGGAAAGCCAGTGTCCTAAAGTGGGCTGGGAGAGGTGGCAGGCCCAGGGCAGAGGAAGTGCCAGGTAACCACTCAGCCCCACTTCCCTTGGTCCTCACCCCAGCCCTGTGATGCAGGGACTGTCTTCATCCCTTTGCATAAAAGAGGAAGCAGAAGTTCAAAGTTGTGTGCGTGTTCCACTCATTTACAAAAATTCCCACTGAGAACAGGTGACAGATTCAATTTTAAAACACGACAGCCTGCCCACTGGCCACCAGGGCTGCCTGGTGAACCACTTCAGTTTAGGTGAAAAGCACCTGAGACTGTGAGGTGAATTGTTACAAAAGCCATCATTGCTTGCAACCATTTATCTGTGTGACTGGCGCTTTTCTCCCTCAGGGAGGGAACCTGAACTGAGTGAGTGGCCTTGGAGGCTCTTCAGACTTTTCCCCATTTACTGCCTTCCTATTACTGCAGGGCCTCAGCTGCCTCTACTGGGCCACATCCCAGGAAGCCAGGCAGGCTGCCCCTCCCAGGGGATAGAGCAAAGGAACTTGGAGCGGGGATTGCTTCTCTTTTCCTTTCTCTTCTCAGTGACTTTCTGTGTGTCTGTCTCCATCTCTATAACAATTTCCCTCTCTCTCCACGAATCCATCTCATCTTCTCCATCTCCCAGCCCATCTCTCTGCTATCTGTCCCTCCACCATTCTCTTTTCCTCTCCCTTTTCTTCAAACTGATGAAGGAGCCCCTGCCTGGGCTCTGACCTCCAGCAAGTGAGTCAGCCCTGGGATTAAAGTTCAGAAGAGGAGCTGGCACTGTAAAGAGAGGCAGACGAACACAATTCAGCCTCCTGAACAGGAAGGAGCCAGGCAGATTCACCCAGGGCAATAAAAGTGGCCCTGCGTGAGCTCCCTCCCCTCAGCACTTCCTGCTCTCTGGGCCACCCAGTGCCACCAGCTGAGGCCTGGCTTTGACAATGAGCCCACCCTGCACCGGCACTAGTGCAGCATCCTTGTCAATTTTACAGCCACTCAGGGCTTGAAGCTGATAAAGCAGTGGGTGGGATCCTTGTGTCACACCAAGGAGGAAGGCAGGGCAGCATTCTAAGCCCATTTTACAAGGTAGTGAATGAAACTGGGGGCGACCAAATGGCCCAGGAGCAGCAGGCTGCACCCCCAAACCCAATCCAGGGCTCTTGCAGGGCTGGGTTTATGGACCAACTGTTGAAAGGTTCATACCCACTGAGGGTCCTGGGTCTCCCCTGAGACTGTCTGGACAGGAACTAAGAACCAAGGGCGGAGGGGTCTGTTTGCACTTGTAGAACACAGGTGGGTGTTTCCTGGTGCTTGGGAAGACCCTGACCTGGAGTCCTGAGAACTGAGTCCTGCAAAGCCCTGGAAAACTGGGGTGTCTGGCCCCTTTGACCCTTGACTGCTTCACTGATCACCTGGACATGACTGAACCTGCTCTCACTTTCTCCAAGGATTACAAGACTTCCTGCTGGTGGGCGCAGAGCGTGACGCTGTGGTCAGAGTACAAGGAGGGAAGAATAGAGGGCCCAGTACATAGATGCCTCCCTTCCTGCCTCTGCTTCCAGCGAGCGCCAGTGTATGAGTGCCTGTGCACTCAGACACCCAGACGGGCCCAGAGAGGCCCCTCTGGGCACTGGGAGCAGACAGGCCTCAGTGTGTGGAATGTAAAGCAAATGCCTGCCTAGGTCTCCCAACAGGGTCTCCATACGCTCACCTCTCTCTGCCAGGGGTGCCCACCTCCTCATGTCTTTCCTTGATCACTCCTTTTCTTCCTCAGAGTCTCAGTCCCATGCCCACCCTCTCTCCCTGAACCGGTGGCCCCTCCATGCCATGGGCTTTGTTACTCAACACAGCCCTCAAGCACAGCACTGATCTGCCTCTTGACTTCTGTCCCCTTCACTAGAACGGAAGCTCTAGGAGGGCAGGGGTGGGACCCGTCTCACTCTTTGTTCTTTCCCCAAAGCCTAACACCAGACCTGGCACAGAGAAGGCACAATCAATGTGTGTTGAATGAATAAAAGAACAGATGACTGAAGTAATGGAAATGACTCTGGTGGGGAGTCAGACATGCAATTAATCTCAATACAATGCGCTAAACACTGAGGTCCAGCTAAGTTCAAACTGCTGTCGGAGCCCAGAGGGACAGCTAAGAGGTGCCCCGTCAACATCTGAGCCTCAGTTTCCCCAGCTATATAATGAGGGGATTGGACAAGATGGTCCTTCCTTCTAAGGACCCAGAATGAAAGAGATACAGTTACTCACCGCAGGTCCGGGCGAGAGCTCCCATGCCGCCCAGCAGAAAGAGGAGGGCCCCAAGGCACCCCATGGCAGGGGCTGGGGTGAGCAGCAGGCGGGGAGTGGGACAGACTCCTAGGACCGGCCTTGCAGAGGCTCTCCTGACCACAGCCAGTCACTGCTCCGAAAGAGGCAGCTTCCTGTCACTGATTAATCCCTTCACCCCCGCCCGGAGGCACGCTGCTAAGTCAGCAGAGAGAAAGGGGAAAAGGTCTGCAGCTGAAAGAAAAGGAAGACCAAAGAACAAAGGAAGGAAGGGCAGGGCAGAGCAGGTCTTCCTGGAGATAGGGGACAAGAGAAGGGGGAGAGAAGGCAGGGATGGTGAGAGACGTGGTGACGTCGCCACATTCTGTCCCCGCTACCCCAAGGGCTCTGGACCAGCAGAGAAGGTCTGACTTCTGATCTGCCCAAGTCTGTCCAACAACGCCTGTCCCATATGCCCTTAGCAATTCCAGCGGTGGATAGGCGGGAGGGGGGTGCTACTTGTACCCCTCCCAGAAGGACCCTGAAAGTGCCCACCCTGGCCTGGGACAGGGAGCAGGACGGGGAGCTGCAGTGGTCACATGAGCGACTGCTGGAGTCAGCTGTTCTCTGCTGCCTGTTCAGAGGCGGGGAGCTGGACTGGACCAGACAGGCCTGTTTTCTCAACCAGTCGGAAAGCTGGGAGCCTCCTGGAGACAAAACACAGCAATTTAAGGAACAAGATTTAATCATTTGACACACAAAACCATGGTTGGCAGGGCCACCTGTCAGGACTAGGAAAGTAACCTTAAAAAAAAAATCTCTGCAAGGAGCGAGAATAAAGGATTCTCCATCTGCCTGGCCCCTGGGCAGAACCTATGTCCAAGAGTCAGCTCTGGAGACCCTGTGTGACCTCAGCCAGGTGACTCAACCTCTCTGAGTTTGAAATAGTTTCTCCCGTTTTCAATGAAAGGGTTGGACAAGATTATTCTAATTTAATGCTCACTTCTATTTAATGCTCACTTCTAGCTCGACTTGAGAAGATGTTAGGACTTTAAAACATCTCTAATAATTTCTAAATAAAAATTTTATTGCACTGCCCCCTTCTCTTTCAGCCATCTTGGAGCCTGTGGAGGCCTGCTGGGACCAGGACTTCAAAAACAACAAATATGTCGGGAAGGTTGTGGTCCAAGGCCATCTTTGCTGGTTATAAGCGGGGTCTCTGGAACCAGAGGGAGCACACAGCTCTTCTTAAAATTGAAGGTGTTTATGCCTGAGACGAAACTGAATTTTACCTAGGCAAGAGATGTGCTTATGTGTACAAAATAACACAGTGACTCCTGGAGGAAAACCTAACAAAACCAGAGTAATCTGGGGAAAGGTAACTCACATTCATGGCAACAGTTGCACGGTTCATGCCAAATTCCGAAGCAACCTTCCTGCTAAGGCCATTGGACACAGAATCCTTGTGATGCTATACCCTTCGAGGATTTAAACTTACTGAAAAGTAAATAAATAAAAGTGGATTTGTTCTCATGTAAAAAAAAAAATCTATTACACTAAAAAATGATACAAATGAACTAATTTCTAAAATAGAAACGGACTCACAGACTTCAAAAAGAAACTTGTGGGGAGTTAGCTCCCTGGCGGTCTAGTGGTTAGGATTCAGGGCTTCCACTGCTGCTGCCCAGGTTCAATCCCTAGTCTGGGAACTGAGATCCCACATCAAGCCACTGCATGCTGGGGGGCAGGGATCAAAAGGGAAAATAAACTTACAGTTACCAAAGGGGAAAGGTAAGGGGAGGGATAAGTTAGGGTGGGTGTGATTAACAAATACACAATACTATATATAAAATAGTTTATCAACAACAAAGAAGTCAGACAGATAGCCAAAAAGCACACGAAAAGATGCTCAACATCACTAATTACTAGAGAAATGCATCACCTCACACCAGCCAGAATGGCCATCATCAAAAAGTCTATAAACAATAAATGTTGGAGAGGCTATGGAGAAAAGGAAACCCAGCTACACTGTCCTACACTGTTGGTGGGACTGTAAATTGCTATAACCACTACAGAGAACAAAACGGAGGTTCTTTAAAAAACTAAATATAGGAGTTCCCGTTCTGGCACAGAGGAAATGAATCCAACCAGGAACCATGAGGATGCGGGTTTGATCCCTGGCCTCACTCAGTGGGTTAAGGATCCAGCATTGCCGTGAGTTGTGGTGTACGTTGCAGACACAGCTTGGAAGCTGGCGTTTCTGGGGCTGTAGGGTAGGCCGGCGGCTACAGCTCCGATTGGACCCCTAGCCTCAGAACCTCTGAATGCCATGGGTGTGGCCCTGAAAGCAAAAAATAAAAATAAAAAATAAAAAAATAAATACAGAACTACCATATGATCCACAATCCCACTCTTGGGCATCCATCTAGAGAAAACCATAACGCACCCCAATGTATAATAGCAGCACTATTCACAATAGCCAGGACATGGAAACAACCTGAATGTCCACCAACAGAGAACTGGGTAAAGAAGATGTGGTACATATATACAATGGGCTATAACTCAGTCATAGAAAGAATGAAATAATGCCATTTGCAGCAACATGGATGAACCTAGAGATTATCATATTAAGTGAAGGAAGCCAGACAAAGACAAATATCATATGGTATCACTTGTATGTGGAATCTAATAAAAATGATAGAAAAAAAATTTATTTATAAAACAAAAACCGGGAGTTCCCTTCGTGGCTCAATGGTTAACGAATCCAACTAAGAACCGTGAGGTTGCGGGTTCAATCCCTGGCCTTGCTCAGTGGGTTAAGGATCCGGCGTTGCCGTGAGCTGTGGTGTAGGTTGCAGACGCGGCTCGGATCCCGCGTTGCTGTGGCTGTGGCGAAGGCCGGCAGCTACAGCTCCTGTTAGACCCCTAGCCTGGGAACCTCCATATGCCGCAGGTGCGGCTCTAGATAAAAGGCAAAAAGACAAAAAAATAAAAAATAAAACAAAAACAAACTCAAAGATTTCAAAATTCAATTTAGAATTGCCAAAGGAGAAACCATGGTGGGGGGGCAGATAAATTGGGAGGATAGGATTAGCATACATATACCACTATGCATAAAATAGGTAACTAACAAGGACCTACCGCGTAATGCAGGGAAGTTTACTCGGTGTCCTGTAATAACCTATGGAGGCGGGAAGAATGGTTATATGTATATGTATAACTGAACTACTTTGCTGTAAACATGATGCTAATACAAGACTGTAAATCAACTATACCCCAACAAAATTTTTTAGAAAAATATATATCCTTTCCCTCACTGAGTTTACAGTGTGAGGGAGAGCCACAGAAAAACTAAAAACATTATAAATCAATTATACTCCAATATAAAATAAAAATTAAATAAGTGAATAAAATAAATACATAAAATGCAAATGTATATTGGAGATGTTGCAGGTTCAGTTCCAGACCACGGCAATCAAGCAAATATCCCAATAAAATAAATACTGCAACAAAATTTTTATTGCAATCATTTTATAACAAATTGTCACAGTTTATTTATTTTAAGATGATCTAGTTTTGTGCCTGACTTATCACAAGCCAATCTCTTGACATCAATAAATACAGAGAAGTGCATCTGTTCACAGAAATACTTTCTAAATATAAAATGAGACTATGTAGCGCAAGAAGGCTGAGTGTGGACCATCAGGGTGACGTTCTGGGGAAGGAGGGAGGCCAGCTGAGGCCCAGCTTCTTTGGCAGATCCTCAGGTTCAGACCTCCTGAGAGGCCTTGGAAACTTACGGGCAATGGAGCTGCCTTGGTCTGGGACGGGACTATCCCTGCCCCCCAATCCTCTGCCTGTGGTGGGTGGCAATGAGTCTGTTTCCTACCACACCGAGGATGGCAGCCCCTGATGAGAAGCAGCTTCCTTGGTAGAGTCACCGCTGATCCCTAAGGACTCAAAGGTCCCACAGTGACCAGTGGGGAGAAGGCACATTTTCCACAGCTGTTAGAGCATGACTGATTGGGGGTGGAGCTGTACTGTTTTAGGTAATGCAGTTAGGGGAAGTAAAAGAAAAAATGACTAAATCATTTGGTTCAGGACTTCTATTTGAGGGTCTATGGCTGGGGAAGTAAAGGTTAGCTTGGCATGAGCAGGTAAAAGTTCCTCTGTCCATGCATCAAGACAGGCATGGATAAAGCCAGTGGCAACATAAACAGGAAACACTATTTCTCCCAATGTCACTTTACAGCTATAAAGTATTCCAGTAACCATGTTGTTTGAGTGACTATTTTTTACTGGGATTCCTTTTTCCCTCTAATATAACAAACTATCAGAAATTTGCTGTTTGAAATCACGTTAGTAAGAAATATTCCTGGAGTTCCCATTGTGGCTCAGCAGTAATGAACCTGACTGGTATCCATGAGGACACAGGTGCCATCCCTGGCCTCACTCAGTGGGTTAAGGATCTGGCATTGCCATGAGCTGTGGTGTGGGTCACAGACACGGCTCGGATCCTGCCTTGCTGTGGCTGTAGTGCAGGTCGGCAGCTACAGCTCCAATTCAACCCCTAGCCTGGGAACTTCCATATGCCACAGGTGCAGCCCTAAAAAGAAAAGAGAAAGAAAGAATAGGGAGGGAGGAAAGAAACAAACATTCCTGGAGGAGCCAAGTCACTTTGACCCAGAGAAGCAGCTCTGGTACGGAATTTCTGGACTCAACATTCCATGCCTATGTAAACTTTGTAGTTTTCCAAGGAAACAGGATATTTGCTTTCCAGACCTGAAGCTGACCTTTCTCATGCATCCCTGTGTTGTGCTGAGCCTATCATAATACTGCTTGGTTTACATCTCACCAAACCCTACCCTTCATCTATATAATGTAATAATCCTGACTTTTCCTCGTCAGACCTTCACAGTTCCTCTCCTTCATTGCAGTGGGTCAACTAAGTTGACTAAAGATTTATTCCTGGGAGTTCCCATTGTGGCACAGCGGAAATGAAACCGACTAGTATTCATGAGGCAGAGGGTTTGATCCCTGGCCTCACTGAGTGGGTCAAGGATCTGGAGCTGCTGTGAGCTGTGATGTAGATACCCCACTGCTGTGGCTGTGGTGTAGGCTGGCAGCTGTAGCTCTGATTTGTCCCCTAGTCTGGGAACTTCCATATGCCACAGGCGTGGCCCTAAAAAACAAACAAAAAATTATGAATCATGGAGTTCCCTGTGGTCTAGAACTTAAGGGTCTGGCATTGTCATTGCTGTGGCTCAGGTCGTTGCTGTGGCACAGGTTCAATCCCTGGCCCAGGAACTTCTACTGCCATAGGCACAGCCAAAAAAAAACCTATGAATCACTATGTTGCACACCTGAAACTTACATAATATTTTACATCAACTATACTTCAATTTTAAAAAAAGAATAGTGAAGGGGAAAAAATTTCATGCATGAAAACAGCATGAGAAGAATGAATATAATAAATACAACTGTGTGGTTGTATATGGAATATCCATTTTCTTAATTAAAAATGCAGGAGTTCCCACTATGACACTGGATTAAGGACCTAGTGTTGCCACAGCTGTGGCATAGGTTGCAGCTGCAGCTTGGATTTGATCCCTGGCTCAGGAACTTCTATATGCCGTGGGTGAGGCCAAATAAAATAAAATATTTAAACTGTCAACTATTATTAGTAGTTGGTCTTGTCTGTATTTTACAAATGAGGAAGAGAGGTACTGCGAGGTAAAGTGGCTGGCCTATAGCTTGAAAGTAAAGCCAGGTGTGTCTGCCTGCAGAGCCTGGGCTCTTTACCATGATGGTGATAGAGGCTCAGTATTTCACAAAGCATTCCGGGAGTGGATGGCTCTAATGGTTAAAAATCTCTTCCTATTATAGGAGTTCCCGTCGTGGTGCAGCAGAAACGAATCCGACTAGGAACGATGAGGTTGCGGGTTCGATCCCTGGCATCTCTCAGTGGGTTAACGATCCAGCGTTGCCATGACCTGTGGTGTAGGTTACAGATGCGGCTTGGATCTGGCATTGCTGTGGCTCTGGCGTAGGCTGGCAGCAACAGCTCTGATTCGACCCCTAGCCTGGGAACCTCCATATGCTGCAGGTGCAGCCCTAAAAAGACAAACAAACAAACAAAAAAAACCAAAAACTCTTCCCATTATAAAACTAAAATCTCCTTCACATGTTCCTAGAGTTACACAACTGTTTCCACAAGACAGATAGAAGGGAACTAACTATTGGGTGCCCAGCTCTGCCCACAACTCATTAAGTTCTCTGCAACGAGGCTGCCTAGTGAAAGTCCATTTTCCACTACTTAGCAGCTGAGTGATTTTGGGGTGAGTCCCTTCCCTTCCCGGAGCCTCGATTTCCTCGTCTGTAAAATCTAGTACCTATTTTGAACTCCATACCCAATGTACAATTGCTTTCCTGGACACCTCCATCTGTGTCCTTCCACTAACCCCCTCAAAATCAATGTGAGCAAAACAGGTCCTTCCTGTGTAGACCAGCTACATGATTTGCACGAAATGAAAGTGCAAGGTGCCTTGTTAAAACATTGTTAAGAATTAATGTTGGATCAAGCACAGGGCCATGGAAACTGCCAGGATCACACATCCATGACACTGGCCTTGCTCCTGTGTTCCTTTGACTAACCAGCCACTACTGCCCTCTCAGGTCCATCCTTCTCCTCCTGCCCAGTCACACCCTCCATGCTCCCAAATGCCCCGAACTTTTGCCTCTGGCCTGGACAGTCTTTCTCCTTTCTCTTTGCCAGCCCCATTCCTTTTGTCCTCAGATCCTTTCTGAAACACACCTTGGTATTTTGCTGTGAGGCCCACATGACCCTGCTTTTTCTCACCACTCTGTCAAGTTCCTTCAAAATCTTTGCCAGCTCACCTTTCCCTACCCGTTTTTCATTTTATTTCATTTTTCGTTGTTTGTAGAATCACTAGGCTTTTTTTTTCTTTTTCTTTTTCTTTTTTGGCCACCCTATGGCTTATGGAGTTCCCCAGCCAGGAATCAGAGATCCAAGCCACAGTTGAGACCTATGCTGCAGTTGCAGCAACAAGGGCGCCTCAACCCACTGTGCCAGGCCGGGGATCAAACCTGCGTCCCAGCCTCCAGAGAGGCCGCCGATCCCACTGTGCCACAGTGAGAACTTGGAATCACTTTTTATTTTAGCTATCATTGAAAGTACATAATAAAACACACATTGTTCAAAACAAGTATTGCTCACTGCTTAATGTCTGTATTTACCTTTAAAGGGTGTGTTCTATGACCATGACTTTGGGTCAGGTCACATTCACAGGGGCCTCAAAGGTTTTTTTTTTTTTTTGGGCTTTTTAGGGTGGCATGTGCGGCATATGGAAGTTCCTGGGCTGGGAGTAGAATCCAGCTACAGCTGCCAGCCTACACCACAGCCACAGTAATGCAGGATCCAAGGTGGGTCAGTGACCTACACCACAGCGCACAGCAACACGGGATCCTGGACCCAAGGAGCGAGGCCAGGGATAGAAACCTCATCCTCATGGATACTAGTCAGATTTGTTTCTGCTGCGCCACAATGGGAACTCCTCAAATTTAAAATTTTGAGGCAATCTCCAAATGGAGTTTAGAGGCCTGAAGGAAGAAAATATCAAACTTTACAAATTTCATCTACTAAAAAAAACAAAAAACAAAAAAAAAACAAATTTCATCTACTCCCCAGACCACACCACACTCCTGTGAATATTTGTATAAGTCTTGTACCCTTTAAGAAACACAATACGGAATTTACGTATACATATTAAAAACTAAAACGTGTTAAATGTGCATTTAAAATATACCACCAGTTCCGTAACTCTGCTTTCGTCATTTTTCAACTCTCCGCTAAGGCTCAGAGAGTTTTAAGTGGCCTCTCGGGTCTCTCTTACTCTGTGAGGAAAAAAGTCTGCCTTTGCTCTATTTATCCCGATAACAGCGAACTGACCAAAGGAAAAGCCAACGGCCACGGGAGAAGCGAAAGTCGCCTCACTTACCTCGGAGGTGACTTCTCAGGCAAGACAAGTTCCAACGACGCCTACTGCTACCATGACAACACAACCTTGCGGCAGCTCCCGGAAGAGAGAAGCCCCTCTGAATCCCAGAAGGCGCTGCGCTGCCTTTAGGCCTTCCGCCCCCTTCTAACCCAAAATGCAACGGGACTCAAACGGCAAGCGTTCGTCATCAGGATGACTATAGAAATGCCTGAATATCCACCTTCAATTAAACATTAAAAATGTCTGCATTAGGCCATAAATGTGAAATATCCATACAGAATGGTCTTAGTGATTTTTTCAGGGAGTTTAGTTGTAAACGTAAAAGAGAAAAGCCCCATTTTTCCTTAGACTTTCTCAGGCACCTCTTTGGGCAGCCCTCACAGACCGGCGGCGTGGGGGCCTCGGGGCCCTAGCCCGGGCACGTGCGGGAGGAAGTGGCGCTGCCTGTCTGCTGGGCGTTAGTAGACTTTTCAGCGTGGAGCCATGGGAGGCCTGGAGAAGAGGAAGGTAATGCCCGAGAGGCCGAGGTGGGGGCCCAGGGGTGACCCAGGAGGTAGGAGTCGGGAGCCATGGAGGCCGGGAACCGCGCCTTTCCCCAGCCTTGGTCCCTTGTGGGTGCAGAGGCGGCTGATCAACGCGGCAGGAGACAGCAGACGGGATCCGAGGATGGGCGAGGACAGCATTATTCGTTTGGTGAAATCCGGGAAAGAACCCTGCAGTAGAGCTGTGAAAGAGAGTTGAGGTTACCAAGTAAAGCTGCATCCCAAAATAAGCCGAATCGGAGGACAACTGTTTACTGAAAGAGTGATGAACATAATGTAAAGCTCATCACTGTGTTGAGTTCATCATTTTTAAAACTTGTTAGTCCCTTTTCTGTTGAATCAGGCCTTTTCCTGGACGTTGGGGATGAGACATGACCGAATGTGGTCCCTACATTCCCTCGAGCTCACTTTCTAATGGGGAAGGTGGCCACAAAAGTAAATAACCGAAGGAAACGATTCCAAACAAGCTTGGCAGGCGAAACTAAGTGCCAAGCCCTTAGGTGGAAAAGGCGTGCGTTGTGCACGGAATCGGAGGGATATCAGGATTGTTGGGGCATAGTAAAGCACGGGAAGAATGGCATCTAGTGTAGTTGGAGTTGGACAGGAACTGTGTTAGACACAGTGAAGAGATTGGATTTTATTCACTGTGCGGTAAGAATCAACTAAAAGGGAAATGACATGATCAGTTTTTCAAGGAATTGTTTTTTTTTTTTGTTGTTGTTGTTGTAGAGAAAATCACATTGGTGGCATGAAGAGGTGGGGACAAGGATGGGGAAGATATTTCCTCATCTTAAAACTTTCTATTGCCGATTTCTTTTTAACCCAGCACTTAGTATGTGCTAGCCGTTGCAACTACAAAGATATAAGGGAGAAAATCCCATTTTGAGACACTTGCAAATATGTAAACAAATCATGACAGTTTTAAAGCAGAGGTTTCACAACCATTTTGACATTTTGAGACACGTAACTCTGTTGTGGGGAGGGTTGACCAGTGTGTTGTAGGATGTTTAGCGGCATTCCTGACCTTTTATCCACTAGGTGCCAGTAGTACCCAACAATACCAAATACTGAATCCACCCCCAATACACCCAGAGAGTAAAGTCACCCCGGTTGACTCTGAGTATCCTCTTTTTTTGTGTTTTGTCTTTTTAGGGCCACACCCACGGCATATGGAGGTTCCCAAGCTAAGGGTCTAATCCGAGCTGTAGCTGTCGGCCTGTGCCACAGGCACAGCAACATGGGATCTAAGCCGGGTCTGCGACCTACACTACAGCTCACAACAACACCAGATTCTTAACCCACTGAGCAAAGCCAGGGATCAGACCCTCACCCTCGTGGTTACTAGTCGGGTTCGTTAACCACTAAGCTATGATGGGAACTCCTTGAGTATCCTCGTAATGTTTGAAAGGCTAAGAATGGTGACAGTGAGGCCTAGGGCAATGGGAAACAGTTTTAACAAGGGCAATGGGAAACAGTTTTAACAAAAGCACCTTCCCTAAAACAGTCTGAAACTCATCTTTGTATCACCCTGGGACTTGGCGTGGGCCTGATCCCCAATAAACAATTAATAATTATTTATTAATAATAAAATGCATGAGGGGCATGTTTGGTGACTATGGGGTTATTCGTAAACGTACCCCTCAGGGGACTACAGGTTTATCCCTTTAGAGCTGGACCTGGCCATCAAGGCCTATGATCTCTTAGTCCAGAGGGAGAGCTCATTTGGGAAAGATATGCTTGCTTTGCATTGCAGGGCGCTTGGCCCAGTGCACTGTTGCTCTATCAGGGCTACAGAGATGTGAGTGTAAGGCAGCGTCTTAGCACTACAGACAACCACATGGTTGCAGGAGACATCTTGCTCCTTGGGGACAGGTAGAGGATAGGCCATTTGTCTTTATTACCCACATAGCATCTAGCTAAATACTTAGAACATAGTAGAGGTCTTATCTGTTGAATGAATGAATAAGTGCATGAATGGGGAAGGAGAGAGGCTGTGTAGCTTAGAGTGTGCATTTTCAACCAGATGGTGTCATCCCCAGGGAACAAAAATTGGTTGGGAGGTGTCTTAGTTATTACAGTGATTTGTGGCCCTTTATAGGACCACATTACGTAAATATATCTACAGTATATCAAAGATAATTAACATTTCAGAGGGCTGTGTTAAAGCGTGATTAAAGAGTGGGGGGAGTTCTAAAAAGGCCTCTGGTGGTGGAGGGGTGGTTATAATGGAATAGAAGTTGAGAACATTGGCTTAGTGGATGAGGTGCTCAGGTTCTGGACTTGGACCTAGGTCTGAATCCAGCCCCAGCTTTTAAAAATCTGTATTACCTGAGCCTGTTTCCTCCCCAGTGAAATGGGAATTTTAATGGCAACTACCTCACAGTGTTGTGGGAATTAAATGAAATAATGTAATCAAATCAGTAATTATAATGGTTGATACTTAAATATACTACTAAGTGTTTGGCACAGCACTTGACCCCTGTGTCATGCAGATGTACGTATCCTCCTCTGCTGACAACTGCAAGGACAGTGCAGGGCCACTTGCTCAGTGGAGAACTCCCTCCCCACAGCCTCTTGGCCTCTTATCCAGAGTACTAGTTGCATCTTGCGTGAAGAATGTCCAGAGATTGCTGTCAGTCACTGCAGTCATTTCTAATGGAGAATTGATTTTTTTTCCTCTCCAAGTATGAACGAGGCTCTGCTACCAACTACATCACCCGCAACAAAGCCCGGAAGAAGCTGCAACTCAGCCTGGCCGACTTCAGGTGAGGATAGAAAGAAGAGGGGACCTTGGGTCACCTGGGCAGCGCATTACACAGTGAAAACTCAGCCATATCCCTCTCTTACATGTACTGTTGCAAACTCTGTCTGGGATTCCAATATCCCTACACTTTCTGGTCTGGCCTTGTTTTAGTTTAGTGAGCTGTGCTTTGCCCAGTGTGGTCCATGGGGAAGCTGGAGAACTGGGTCGTGCCGTTTTAATGGGCTCACTGGTACAGTGCACTGCTACTCATCCATCTTCTCCCTTCTGGGAGCCGGGGTTCTCAACTCCTAGTTGAGTCCCACCCAGACGCTACTACAGTCTGTCCTGCAAGGCCCACTTTTCATCTTACAGACTCACCCAGAACTTCCCACTCTTACAGCTTTTGTCCATCTAAGGATGCTCTTCCGTTTGCCTTTATGGTCCAGCCTTGGAGGTATTACCCTTTGGTTTCAGACCACTGCAATTAAGTGAATATCACAATGAAGCAAGGCACACAAATTTTTTTAGGTGCCCAAGGCATATAAAAGTTATGTTAGCACTATACTATAGTCTGTTAAGTGTACAATAGTATCATGTCTGAAAAAAAAACATGTACATGCCTTAACTTCAAGTACTTTATTGCTGAGTTCCTATTGTGGTTCATCGGTAATGAATCCAACTAGTATCCATGAGGATGCAGGTTCTATGAGGATGCAGGTCCCTGGCCTCGCTCAGTGGGTTAAGGATCTGGCATTGCTGTGGGCTATGCTGTGGATTGCAGACGTGATTCAGATCCTGCTTTCTGTGGCTGTGGTGTAGGCCGGCAGCTGCAGCTCCAGTTCAACTCCCTAGCCTGGAAACTTCCATATGCCTCACATGCAGCCCTAAAAACAAAACAACCAACCAAAAACTATTGCTAAAAATGCTAATCATTATCTGAGCCTTCAGTGAGTCTTTTTTTTTTTGTTTTGTTTTTTACTGTTACAGGGTCTTGCCTTGATGTTAATGGCTGCTCAGGGTGGTGATTGTTGGAAGGCTGGGGTGGCTGTGACAGTTTCTTTCTTTTTTTTTTTTTGGTCTTTTTAGGGCTACACCTGTGGTATATGGAGGTTCCCAGGCTAGGGGTTGAATCAGAGCTGTAGCCGCTGGCCACAGCCACAGCCACACCAGATCCAAGCTGCGTCTGCAACCTACACCATAGTTCACGGCAATGCCAGATTCTGAACATAACTGAGCGAGGCCAGGGATCAAACTTGTGTCCTCATGGATACTAGTTAGATTCATTTCCGACAAGCCATGATGGGAACGGGAACTCCGACAGTTCCTTAGGATAATGATGAAATTGGCCACATTTATTGGCTCTTCACAATCCGTTTCTCTGTATCACACATTGCTGGGGTTTTTTTTGTTTTTTATTTTTGGTTTTGGTTTTTTTTTGCCTTATCTAGGGCCGCACCCGCGGCATGTGGAGGTTCCCAGGCTAGGGGTCTAATTGGAGCTGTAGCCGCCACCTTACGCCACAGCCACAGCAACGCGGGATCCAAGCCGTATCTACAACCTACACCGCAGCTCACGGCAACGCCGGATCCTTAACCCACTGAGCAAGGCCAGGGATCGTACCTGCAGCCTCATGGTTCCTAGTCAGATTTGTTAACCACTGAGCCACGATGGGAACTCCACACATTGCTGTTTGATAGCATTTTACCCACAGTAGAACTTCTGTCAAAATTGGAGTCAATCCTCTTAAACCCTGTGTTGTTTCATCAACTAAGTTTAGGTAATATCCTAAATCCTTTGTAGTCATTTCAGCAGTCCTCACAGTTTCTTCACCAGGAGTAGATTCCATCTCAAGACACTCCTTTCCTAGCGCATCCATAAAATGCAACTTCTCATCTGTTAAAAGTTTTATCATGAGATTGCAGCAATCCAGACACACCTTCAGTCTCCACTTCTAATTCTAGTTCTCTTGATCTCTCTATCACATCTGCAGTTACTTCCTTCCCTGAAGTCTCGAACCCCTCAAAGTCATCCATTAGGGTTGGAATCAACTTCTTCTAGACTCCTGTTAATGTTAATTTTTTTTTTCTTTGTTAGGGCTGCACCCGCGGCATATGGAAGTTCCCAGGCTAGGGGTCAGATCATAACTGTAGCCACTGGCATATGCCACAGCCACAGCAATGCCAGATCCTAGCCGTGTCTGTGACCTACACCACAGCTAACGGCAACGCCAGATCCATAACCCACTGAGCAAGGCCAGGGATCGAACCTGCATCCTCATGGATGCTAGCAAGGTTCATTACCACTGAGCCACAATGGGAATTCCTAGGAATGTTCTTAATAGCACCTAAGAGGTGACTCCTTTCTAGAAGGTTTGCAATTTACTTTGCCCAGATCCATCAGAGGAGTCACTGTCTTTGGTGGCTGTAGCCTTACAAAAATATTTCTTAAATAATAAGATTTGAAAGTCAGGATTACTTCTTGCTCCATGGGCTGCAGAATGCATGTTGTATTACAGTCATGAAAACAAATGAATGTTCTTGTATGTCTCCATCAGAGCATTTGAGTGACCAGGTACATCATCAACAAGCAATAATATTTTGATAGGAATCTTTTATTCTGAGCAGCAGGTCTCGACAGTGGACTTAAAAATTCATTAAACTGTGTCATCAGTAGACATGCCAGACTTTGTTGTTCCATTTATAGAGCACGGGCAGAGTAGATTGATCATCATTCTTAAAGGACCCAGGATTTTCAGAATGGCGAGTGAGCATTGGCTTCAACCTAAAGTCACCAGCTGCATTAGCCCCTAAAAAGAGTATCAGCCTGTGCTTTGAAGCTTTAAAGCCAGAAGCTTTTTTTTTTGTCTTTTTGCCCTTTGTAGAGCCATACCCACAGCATGTGGAGGTTCCCAGGCTAAGGGTCTAACGGGAGCTGTAGCTGCCGGCCTTTGCCACAGTCACAGCAACGCGGGATCTGAGCCGCGTCTGCAACCTACACCACAGCTCACGGCAACGCCGGATCCTTAACCCACTGAGCAAGGCCAGGGATCGAACCCATAATCTCATGGTTCCTAGTCAGATTCGTTAACCACTGAGCCACGACGGGAACTCCAAAGCCAGAAGCTTTGATCTCCTTTCTGCCTCTGAAAGTCCTAGATGGCATCTTTTTCCAAGACAAGACTGTTTCGCCTACAGTGAAAAATCTGTTGTGTAGTTAATTGTCTTAGCTCTGTCTTCCGGATACCTTGCTGCAGCTGCTATATCAGCACTTGCACTTTTGTTATGGAGACAGCTGCTTTCCTTAAGCCTCATGAACCATCCTTTTCTAGCTTCAGACTTTTCTTTTACAGCTTTCTCCGTTTTTATCAGCCTTGATAGAATTGAAGAGAATTAGGGCCTTGTTCTGAATTAGGCTTTGGCTTAAGGGAATGTTATAGCTGGTCTAGCGAGACCATTGATCTATCAAGACCATTAAAACTTTCTCCATATCTGCAGTAAAGGTGTTTGCCTTTCTTATTATTTGTGTGTTCACTGGATTAGCACTTTTAATTTCCTTCAAGGGCTTTTCCTTTGCATTCACAATTTGGCTGACTGTGGTACAAGAAGCCCGGTTTTCAACATCCCTTCCTCACTCAGCTTAATCATTTCTAGCTTTTGATTTAAAGCAAGACATGTGACTCTTCCTTCCACTTGATCCCTTAGAGGTTGTTGAAGGATTTTTTATTAGCACAGTTTCAATATTGTGTCTCGGAGTAGGGAGGCCCAAGGAGAGGGAGCAAGACGGGAATGGCCAGTCAGTGGGGCAGTCAGGACACACACATTTATTAAGTTCATCATCTCATATGGGTGTGATTAGTGATGCCCCCAAAACAATTATAATAGCACCATCAAAGATCACTGATCAGGAGTTCTAACTGTGTCATAGTGGGTTAAGAATCCAACTTAAGCAGCTCAGGCCACTGTGGAGGCACAGGTTTGATCCCCGACCTGGCACAGTGAGTTAATCTGGTGTTGGTACTGCCCCGATTCAGTCCCTGGCCCAGGAACTTCCATGTGCTGCAAGTGCCACCATTTAAAAAAAAAAAAAAATCACTGATCACTGTAACAAATATAACAATGATGGAAAAGTTTGAAATATTGTGCAAATTACCAAAGTGTGACACGGAGATGTAAAGTGAGCGAATGCTGTAGGACAGAGGGCACTGATAGACTCACTCAAGCCAGGATTTTACAAACCTTCAGTTTGTGAAAAGAAAAGAGGAAAGGGATGTCTTTTAAAATGCAATACAGGAGTTCCCGTTGTGGCTCAGCAGGTTTCAAACCCAGCTAGTATCCATGAGGACGCAGGTTTGATCCCTGGCCTTGCTCAACGGGTTAAGGATCCGGCATTGCCATGTCCTGTGGTATAGGTAGCAGATGCAGCTCAGATCCCCCATTGCTGTGGCTGTGTTGTAGGCCAGCGGCTATAGCTCCAGTTCAACCCTAGCCTGGGAATTTGCATATGCTGTGGGTACAGCCCTAGAAAGCAAAAAAATAAAATAATTAAAGTGCAGTACAGTAGAATGCAATAAAAGGAGGTGTGTCTGTCTCTGTGTGACTTGAAGTGTTTGTTTCTGAGCAGAGCCTTTCCTAACTCCCCTATCTAAAAGAGGTACCTACCAGAGGGCCCCTTCAGTATTCCAGATGTTTCCTTTCCGTTGCTGGGGACAGTCTGCATTGTGATTGTTGGGAACTTGTGATCAGACTCTAGGATGTGAGTTTTCCAAAGGGCAGGGCCACTGCGTTCTCTGTTCTGGTGCTGTTTGCAGGCCCAGTGTGGCAAGTGCTCAGCACGTTTACTGACCAAAGGAATGGCCTTTATCTTCCAGGCGGCTCTGCATCCTGAAGGGGATTTATCCCCATGAACCAAAACACAAGAAGAAAGTTAACAAGGGCTCCACGGCAGCCCGAACCTTTTACCTTATCAAAGACATCAAGTTCCTCCTCCATGAACCCATCGTCAACAAGTTCCGGGAATACAAGGTAAGGCCTGGCTCTAGGGTCTGGGTGAGACCCTTTGCAGCTCTCTGCAGACCTGCTAACACTTACCTTGGGGAGATTGATCTGTGCAAGCCTGTACAAAGGGTGAAGTAATTCTGCCTCAAAGGCGTGGTGGGGGTGGGGTGGAGGATTGACAGAGATCTTGGGTGTGGAAATCATTTATACAGAACCTGGCCAGTGATTAATGCTTTACCAGTCATACCTTTCCCCTGGTTCTTTTGGAAAAGAGGAAAATTATTGCCTCTGAAGCAAAGGTTGTGGTGTTTCAGGGGCGCTCTGGTGTGTTTTCTGCCCAAAGAAATCGCTTCTGTTAGGGTTCTTTCTGGAATTGCTCCCAAGAGACCAGGCTTCCCATCCCATCTCACTAATAGAAACCATTAAATGCTTAAGCACCACAGGGAAAGTGAAAACCTAAGCATACCGAATGCAGATAATTGAAAGTAGACTCCTGTTTTCTGAAGCCCAAGCAGCAGGGCCAGGCTGGGGATGCAGCTGTGGGCGGCCCTCTCACCAGAGCCCCCTGAGGTGGGTGACTGGACCCTTCCTGCCACTGGGTTTTACAGCCACCTCAACTCACTTTATTGGAAGTGAGCCCCCAGGGGGCCTGGCTGTCTTAGAGCTGCTGCTCTAGACCTCAGCGGAGGTAGCCTCCAAGCCTCTGAAATGAGCAGAGGGCATACCGGACCCGAAGTGCTCAGAGGGAGGAAGTTAGTCCAAAGGACTAACTCTAGAATCCTCCTGCCCTGACTGTCCCTCCTCCACAGGAGGGCTGTCCCGGAGCCCACGGTCCCCACATCACCTCTCCTCTTCCAGGTGTTTGTCCGGAAGCTGCGGAAGGCTTACGGGAAGAGTGAGTGGAACACGGTGGAGCGTCTGAAAGACAACAAGCCCAACTACAAGCTCGACCACATCGTCAAGGAGCGGTGAGCTGGGGGCCCTGACTTGGCCCTGGGGATGAAATGGGGACAAGGCCACGACCCTGCCCACAGAGCTGGCATCCTTTTGGAAGAAGCAGACAGGAAACAAACTGGCAAGTTGTTGTAATCGTTGCAAGTCCAGGGTTTCCCTGAGGGGAGACATTTGAGGCGGCCGGGGGAAGCATGGTTCGGGCAGTACAAGCAGCACGTGTAAAGGCCCTGTGGTGAGATCGAGCCGGAGCTACACATGGGGTGAGTGGTCAGTCCTGGAAGACAAGGCCAGATACCCCCAATCTTAACTGTTTCTTGCCCAGCTTCTCAGCAGTCCCCTCATTCACTGGCTAAACCAGTGCAGACACTTGGCAGTATCTGAAGACACTTGTGGTTTTCAAGACTCAGTTGGGAGAGGGTCTGCTGGTATTTAATTAGTAGAGGCCAGGGGTGCTGCTGAATACCCTGTAGTGCACAGGATGCCCCCACAGCACAGAGCAGCCTGGCCTGAGATGTCAGTAGTGGTGAGGTTCAGAAACCCTGGACTACCTGAATATCTGTCTCTTGAGGGCTGGTGGCCTGGGAATAGCTGTAAGCTGGGTGGGTTTGGCATCGTTGAGTCTGGCCAGCCATGGGCTAGCACAGCAGGAGCCCTGGCCTGGGAACTAGACAGCAGGTATTGTCACCCCAGCCCCCTGCAGCCACAAGCTTGGTGGCCTGAGAACCGTTCCTGCTCTGAGCAGGTCCTCTTTTCTAAGAGAGAGATGGCGATGGCAACTGTCCTGCCTGTGACACACAGCTCTTGTGTGGAAACAAGTGGGGGAAAAAAACCAAAAAAAACACAAGAAAAAAGCAAATGTCCGGATTTATGCACACAGCAGGTAGCAGTTTGGGAGTCGTGTTCCCATTCTGTGTCACCCCCTTCTCCTCGGATGTTGCTGAGAAAGATGGCAGTGCTGCTTCTAGGAAAGGCCTGGGTTGTGGGGTTTGTCCATGAGGTGAAGAGTGAGGAAGCTCCGAGATGCCAGAGGTGCCGACTGAAGCTCCAGCCTATTCCAGGAAACGAAATACCTTTCCTCTGGTTGTCTTGTGAGCGGCCCCGGCCGGCCTTTCTTGCGTCTTGCTCTGTGGCGCGTCCTCACTCAGATTTCTCTGACCCTTGAAGCTCAGTGGCCACATGCTGTTCCGTGGTCTCTCCTGAAGCTATGGGGAAGCTGGCACTGCCGGGCCCCAGAGTGTTGCCCAGCTCTGTTCAGGAGATGGCGGTGTCAGCCTCGCTTGGGGATCGGCCCTGGGGTGGCCGACAGGGTGGGACAAGGAGCTCCGGGCCCCCTTTGGAGCCCAGACTGGATGACCCCATGAGCACCGCCCTCCTGGCCACGCAGGTACCCCACGTTCATAGACGCCCTGCGGGACCTGGATGACGCCCTCTCCATGTGCTTCCTCTTCTCCACCTTCCCGAGGACCGGCAAGTGCCACGTGCACACCATCCAGCTGTGCCGCCGGCTGGCCGTGGAGTTCATGCACTATGTCATCGCCGCCCGTGCCCTGCGCAAGGTGAGCCTGGGCCACCCAGTGGGGCCCCCACCCCGCCCTGCCCCCTGCCCTGCCAGCCGGTCCTCACCAGCTGCCTCCCCTCTACACAGGTTTTCCTGTCCATCAAAGGCATTTACTACCAGGCCGAAGTGCTGGGGCAGCCCATCGTGTGGATCACGCCCTACACCTTCTCCCATGACGTGAGTGTACCCACGGGGAGGGCTTATGCGCAGTGCTGCTCCCTCTGTGGGACCCAGACCAAGATGAGGGTGTGGGTGAAGGGGGACCTTCCTGTCCTGCAGAACCAGCTGGGTTCCTGAGTGCTGGCTGGGGGGCAGCAATGTGTTGTACAGCGTAATAACAAGAGACAGGGCCAGCCTGGCTCCAGTACCTGCCTGTTGGTTGACCTTGGATGTGTTCCCTTTCCTCTCTGTACCCCAGTAATAACGTGCTTCTACCTTCTAAACCTTGTCATGAGGATTTAAGGAGAAAAAAAGCTTTAATAGTGCCTGCTATTTGGTTCTTGGGGTTCCTGAGCGAACAGTGAGCAGCTGCTGGGCCTACACATATGTCTGTTGTGTAGAGCCCGGCCCTACCCTTCAACCCACTGGCAGCTGCCAGGCCTGGGCCAGGCTTCGCATAACTCCTCCCTCCCCCACCCCCACCCCCGACCCCAGGGCTGGGGACTGGGTGAGATTGGGGAGGGTGGGCACAAGAGAAGCATTGCTTATTAGTGGTACACTCTCTTATTTATCTTTTTTTAGACTGTGGGAATTTGGGGCCGGATCCATCCAGAGAAATGCTGGTTTGTCTCCGGTCCCCCACGGGGTCCCTGGCTCGCCTTCTGACTTATGCTGTGGGCCTGCATTGGCCTGCTTCCTGCTTTTGTTGAGTGGGAACTGGTGCCTCCAGTAGAGGCTGCTCCTTGGGTTTGCTGGCTGAGATGGGCTGGGTCTGGACTCCGCCCATCACTCTGGGCTGGTGGCTTGGACCAGAACCCCCTCTGAGCACAGAGCAGTGGTGGCGATTGGTGGCAGCCTTCAGTCTTTGCGGGTGAGAGGAGGGCTTGTCTCCCGGCGGTCCCGTGCCCACTCCCTGGGGCAGGCATGTTGCCCTGCCTTCCCTTCTTCCTCTCTGGCCCTCCCCCTCTCCCCTCTTTCCTTCTCTCTGATGTCCCACCCCCTCGATGCTCAGACAGTTTTTTGTTTGTCATCCTCCACACAGCTGGGCCTGGGGGAACAGAGGAAGGGAACAGGCCCCCCTCTCCTTCCTCTCTGGCCAGCTCACTGCCACTGCTTCCTCACAGCCGGAGGATGGGGGACCAGTCCCTGGTCATCACCAGGGCCCTGATGTGCCCCCTCCCCCTGTGCAGCCAGTGCTAGGCTCCGGGCAGCAGGACCCAGGCAGATAGTGGGGGCCATGGGGGAGTCATTGCTCATATGCTCCAGGCCCTGGCAGAGGCTTACAGAGGGGCTGAAGTATCAGCTGGGGACAGGTGGAGCACCTCTTGGGCCCTGCACCCCCACAGCCTGGTCACTGCCTGGTGGCAGGATGGAGAAACAGCTCAGGGTCACGGATCACAGTTGTGATCGTCACTGATTTTCATGTTGCCCCAAGTGACCTCCAGAACTGGGTTGGCCTCCCTGACTTGAGAGGCAGTTCTGCTCAGGAGTCAGGCACTTTGGTCTGGGTCTTAGATCCTTACCCTAGTTTGATTTGCCAGCTCCTCAAGGTTAAGGACAAGCTGTCCTGTGTCTCCCACTTGCTTTGTGCTCTCTCCCCAAGCAGGCAGCCCTTCTGCCCACCATTTCTCACGAGCTCTGTGAGCCTGAGCCAGGCAGCTGCCCAGCCTACCCTGGGTCCTTGGGTTGTGCCTTTTCTCTGATTAGGTCCCAGGCAGGGTCACTGAATTCTGAGCATCCATCTCAAAGCTCCTGCCAGGGCCTGTAGGTGCTGATGTCGTCCACTCACTGCCCCCACTCAGGCAGATGGACTGTTCTGGGGCCACCTCTCCTAGTCGGGCCCCCAAGTGTTCCTGGGCTGGCCCCGGACAAGACATTAAGCAGAGGAGTTCCCGTCTTGGCGCAGTGGTTAACAAATCCGATTAGGAACCATGAGGTTGCGGACTCGATCCCTGGCCTTGCTCAGTGGGTTAACAATCTGGCGTTGCTGTGAGTTGTGGTGTAGGTCACAGACGCGGCATAGATCTGGCGTTGCTGTGGCTGTGGTGTAGGCCAGCAGTTGTAACGCCGATTCGACTCCTAGCCTGGAAACCTCCATATGCCATGGGTGTGGCCCTAAAAAAAAAAAAGGACATTAAGCAGAAATTGTGGGATAAGAAATGGAGAAGGCATGAGCGGCCTCTGCAGGGACAGAAGGCTGACTTGCAGGATGAAGGGAGAGCTGGGACGGGGAGAGGGCACCAGCCTGTTCTAGGGACCTTATGACAATGGCTTCCTTTTTCTCACTTCCTAGCGTCCCTTTATGGCACGGGGATCTGACACCCCTACTCTTTACTGGTGCCCAGAATGCTCCTGGGTAGGGACACAGTCTCTTCCCATGGGGCAGAGCTCTGAGGGCAGGGCCGCTCTGGGGGAGCTCCCGGTCTGGAGCAGGCGGGGCCCCCAGCCTGCACGGGTTGTCAGTGCCGTGTTCGCATCCACACTGCTGATGCGCCTCCTGTGTTCCCAGCACCCAACAGACGTGGACTACAGGGTCATGGCCACCTTCACTGAGTTCTACACCACCCTGCTGGGCTTTGTCAACTTCCGCCTCTACCAGTCTCTCAACCTGCACTACCCCCCAAAGGTAGGGCCCAGCCCAGCGCCTTGTCCCCACCGCACAGGGGCCACAGCCTCTCTCCCCACGTGAGGTGGAGGCTGTCACATCCTCTTCCTCTGACTTTCCCCCTGCCTCCCAGCTCGAGGGTCAGGCCCACACAGAAGCGAAGGCCGGTGAGGACACCTATGCTTTGGACTCGGAGAGCTCAATGGAGGTGAGAGAGGCTTCTGGAGCGTTGGCCTTGCAGCCCTCAGGAGGGCGGTTCCTGGCCCCGGGATGGGAGCATTCGTGGCTAGACCTTCAGAGTTCGCCCTCAGAACCCAAACCCATGAATATCCGTCCCAGAACCATCCCCCACCCTGGCGCCCTGGCCGCACCCCCTGACGAGACCTCCCACCCACGAAGAGCAGTGCTGCAGCCCTGCTTCTTTCCCACAGAAACTGGCCGCCCTCGGTGCCAGTCTGGCCCGTGTGGTGGTGCCTACGGAGGAGGAAGCCGAGGTGGATGAGTTTCCTGCCGATGGGGTGAGGACTGCGCTGCCTTATGGATGAGGGCTTGGGGTGCATTGGGACTGAGGGGTTTAGGAGGAAGGTGGGGAGGGGCTCATTTCCAGCCTCTGCCTGCAGTTGGGGTGTGGGTGGCTGTGACGGGGCGAGCTCCCTCTTTTCTCAGCAGGAGATGGCACAGGAGGAGGACCGCAGGAAGGAGCTGGAGGCACAGGAAAAGCACAAGAAGCTCTTTGAGGGCCAGAAGTTCTTCCTGAACCGTGAGGTGCCCCGAGAGGCCCTGGCTTTCGTCATCAGGTAGGGAGACAGACATCACTGGCTCTGCCACGCTGGGCTGGGTCCTGCCCTGGACAGGGCAGCTCTGGGCGCCCATCGGTCACATCGGGCTGGAGTCATTGTCCACCTCACACGTGGGAAGCACTCACAGAGGGCAGCTGGTGTGGCTTCCTTACCAGCTTAGGGCACAGGGTCTCCACTGAGCCAGCATTGGAGGCATCGGCCAAATGGGGAAGGCACCAGGAGGCGGGCGGGGAGAGGACTGATGTGTCCTAGGAGGATGAGCTCATGGACCATCAGGTCCCAGGGCAGGCACCACGCGTCTGAGCACCCTCGTGGGCTTCCCCTGTGCCTGTAGGAGTTTTGGGGGGCTCGTGTCCTGGGACAAATCTCTGTGCATCGGGGCCACCTATGATGTCACAGACTGCAGCATCACCCACCAAATTGTCGACCGGCCAGGGCAGCAGACCCCCGTCATCGGCAGGTAGGCCCACAGGGCCCTTGTCTTTCTCTGACTGTTCGGGTTTCTGAGGGCAGAGGTCTCAAGGCCCTTGTGGATGCAGTGGGGCCTCAGGTGACTCCTCGACTCTCTCTGCCACCACCCTGCGCCAGGTACTACGTGCAGCCCCAGTGGGTGTTTGACTCTGTGAATGCCCGGCTCCTCCTCCCAGTGTCAGACTACTTCCCCGGGGTGCAGCTGCCCCCACACCTCTCACCCTTCGTGTCAGAGAAGGAAGGCGACTATGTCCCCCCTGAGAAGCTGAAGTTGCTGGCCCTGCAGCGAGGGGAGCACCCAGGTGAATGGGAGGGGGCCGGGCTGGGCGGCGTTGGCAGGCTTCTCCAGGCTGGCCTCGGCCCCCAGGGCCTCAGCCAGCTGTTAGCCTTATTGACCGCAGAGGGAACAGAATGACAGGGGCGCAAAGCCCTTTAAACCCACCTTTGGAGTAAGGCTTAGGTGGAGCGGATATGTCTTATAATCAGTGCTACTTGATCTCTAGAGTAACTGGTCTGGAAGTTTCCATAGGAGGCAACAGAGCTGAGGACTCAGGGTCTTGGAGTTTGCTCTGAAGGCAGCTGGGACTGTAGGGGAAGGTGCCAGGGGGACCACAGCTGGGACAGCCCTGCAAGCCTTTGAAATGTCCCCTTGGCCCAAGAGGGTGGTGCCTGGTGCCAGTTCTTATGCCACAAGGGGCAGGGCAGCTCCTGGGTGTGCAGAAGTCCTTGGCTCTTTGTAGGAAATTTGAATGAATCCGAAGAAGAGGATGAAGAGGAGGATGATGAAGGTGGTGATGATGAAGAGGAGGAGGAGAAAGACGAAGAGACCGGTTCAGAAAAGGAAGAAGAGGCCCAACTGACAGCCCTGGAGGAACGGAGGCTGGAGGGGAGGGTGGAGGCCCAGCCAACAGCCCCAGAGGAGCCGAGGATGGAGGGGAAGGTACCGGGAACTTCATGGGGTCTCAGACTGGGAAGCAGCCCCACTGCCAGGAGGACGGGAGCCAGGGAACTAGGGGTGGGGTGGGGAGGTATGGGGACTACTTGCATCCACAAGTGTCCGCTGTGTGTGCCCAGAAGCCCAGGGTGATGGCGGGCACCGTGAAGCTGGAGGACAAGCAGCGCCTAGCCCAAGAGGAGGAGAGTGAGGCCAAGCGCCTGGCCATCATGATGATGAAGAAGCGGGAGAAGTACCTTTACAACAAGATCATGTTTGGCAAGAGACGCAAAATCCGCGAGGTGAGTCTTCTGTCCGTCCAGGTCTCCAGGTGCGGCCATGCAGCAGAGCTTTAAGGCCAGCTGCCTCCCATGCAGACCCCAGGCCTTCTCCTGGCCCTTTTTCTGAAGTTGCCCACCTGGTCCAGCCCAGCCTCTGGGCCTCTCCCCCAGGCCCTTGTGGGCATCTCTGTCAGTTTCCTTCCTGCACCATGTGGTTTCCTAGTCGCTAGCGCCTGGGGCCAGAGCTGTTCCAGCAGACACGGGGACTGCTTTTACAAAGGAGCACATTACAAAAGTACATGAGGCTGGTGGGTGGCTCTGTAGAGGTTTTGGTTAAGCTTCTATTTTGTTTCCTCTCATTCACAAAGCCACATACACTTATTATTTTAAAAGATTTTTTTTTGTATTTTTAGGGCCACACCCGCAGCATATGGAGGTTCCCAGGCTAGGGGGTCGAATCGGAGCTGTAGCTGCCAGCCTACGCCACAGCCACAGCAATGCCAGATCCGAGCTGCGTCAGTGACCTACACCACAGCTCAGGGCAGTGCCGGATCCTTAACCCGCGTCCTCATGGATACTAGTCGGGTTCGCTAACCACTGAGCCACGACAGGAACTCCTAAAAGAATTTTCTGAAGAGTTCTGTTCACACCAGAACTCTGTAGTGAGTGGATAGCATGAAGCTGGCTCGCAGTCTTGCCTTGGGGGTGACCTGTAGTAACAGCCCCCAGGCTTCTCTGCTGCGTGTGATAACAGACATTATTTGGGGGCTACCCTGCTACACATATAGGCAGACCTCATTTTATTGCTCTTGGCTTTATTGTACTTCACAAATATTGAGTCTTTTTTTACAAATGGAAGTAAAATCCCATCAGCAAGTTTATTTAGCACCATTTTTCCAACAGCACTTGCTCGTTTTGTGTCTCCTTGTCACCAGTAACATTGGTAATTCTTGCACTATCTCAAGATTACATTTGCTATGGTGATCCGTGATCAGTGTTCCTTGATGTTACTATTGCAAAAAGATTACAGTTCACTGAAGGCTTAGGTGATGGTTAATGGTTTTTCAGCAGTAAAGTATTTTTTAATTAGTGAATTTGCATTGCATTTTTAGACATGATGCTATCAGACACTTAATAGACAACGGTGTAGCATAGATATAACTTTTATATGCCTCAGGAAACCAGAAGATTCATATGACTGCCTTTATTGGGGTATGTGCTTTATTGGGGTGGTTTGGAATCAAACCGACAGTGTCTCCGAGGTCTGCCTATAAGTTGTTCTGCTCTGTGTTTGTCATTCTAACCCTGGCATGGACTTCTGTCCATGTGTCATATTGTGCATGGACTGTGCCTTGCTGATAGGATTAAGTTGTGCCCTGTTTTTAATCATTCTCAGAGAACACTCTCAAGCACTGTATCTATCTCAAGTGTCTCCGCAGGGTTAATTCTTAGGAGGGTAATTTCCGGGGTGAACAGCCTACCTGTTTTGTAATAGATGCTGCCCAATGGCCCTGGGGGAGAGACTGTTCCAGGTTGACCCTCCCCTGCAGCTCCTGGTGAAGGTTTGAATGGCTCCCAGCATTCCCAGGTGAAGGAGGTCAATGGGGCAGTTGCCTTCAGCTCTGGGAGCCTGCCTTGCTCCCAAATTGCCGTGGGCCCACAAAACAATATGACTAATATGACGGTTCCTCACCTCAGGGCGTTCATGTAGGTGTTTTTCCCCAGAGTAATTTGCCTGTTAGCTTTTCTGAAAGCTCTGCTTTTAAGCAGTGGCCGTGAATGGGAAAGGAGAACCCCCCTCCATGCCCTCCCTCCTCCCATCACAGCTTGATCCTCCCCTTCCTCCTCACAGGCCAACAAACTGGCAGAGAAGCGGAAAGCCCATGATGAGGCTGTGAGGTCTGAGAAGAAGGCCAAGAAGGCACGGCCGGTGTGATTGGCAAAGCCCCTGGATTGGCGAGGCCAGCTCCTGACGGCTGGATTTGGCATAGGCAGGCCAGAGAGCCCAGGCTTGGTGACAGACCAGAGTTTCCTCTGTCTTCATCCCTCTCCTCCTCCTGCCAGCTCTGGCCTCCTCTCATGCTCTCTGGCTGCGCCCTTGGGGCAGCCCCACCCACCTGGGATGGAGCCCCTTGCTGGTGGCTGGGCAGAGGCAAGGCCTCCGACTTGGTGCTCCCAGGAGTCAAATGACACAAGGACGGGACCTGACCAGCCCATCACTGACTGCCCTCGTTCACCCTGGCTTTCCGCAGTGCTCCCTACCCCCATATACTTCCACCTCTGGACCCATGATTCTCCCAGTGCTCTGATGGGGTGAGGGTGAGGAAACATTTGTTATTAAATGGCTGGAGTTTTGCAGCCAATTGAATTCTGTGTTCCTGAGCATTCCTGGGGTTGGAGAAGGGCCCCTGGTACCTTGTGTTCTAGGCCAGTCAGCCCTTAGTATTCACTGAGAGGGGCTGGTCACTGCTCAGAGCCTTCTGAATGTCCGTGGACCCCTTTGGGTCCAAGGGTGCCAGAAGGTAGGCACATTCCAGCCTAGATACTTTTCCTCTGTGAACCTGCTTCCTTGTGTGTAAATTAGGGGTAGAAATGCTGGAGCCTTCCTCCCAGGGATGTGTGGAGGGTTCTGTGATGATGTTATGGAAACTCACTAGAGTCAGGTTATTTAGTAAGTAAAGTACTCAGGAAGCACCAGTCATGATTGTCATCACTTCCTGCTGGAGTCAGCCCAGAAGGTAAGAGCCAGTGCCTGAAGGGTCGGTGGGGCCTGAGGTGCGGGTACCCAGTTTTACCTTGTGAGTTCGTGGGCAGAGCTACCAAAAACCCCCAGTGTGTGCTTGGCCAGCAGCCTGACTTGTAACCCTGGCTGGGCCATCCTTGGAGCTTCCCACCTGACCCTGGCAGTGCCCTTGCCTGGACTGCCAGTGCCTCACGGCCGAGCCAGGGCCTTAATCCAGAGCTTGGGATGGTCATTCAACCCTTCAGGTCAGGCAGGGAGACTCTCAATGTTCCCCCGCTTCCCCTGCCGCCTCCACCTCCTGGGGGCCAAGAGCTTTCAGAAGCAAAGGTCAGAGTCAGGAAATATGGTTTAGGAATTGGACTCCAACTGCCCCAGACACCTGTGGGCCTTGGCCCTCTGCCCCTCACTGTAGAAGTGCGCAGGCTCTATAAAAGTCTTTTGAGCAGTGTCTTCAGGCCCAACCTGTGCATGGAGAAGGCTAGAGCTTAGGCAGGCTCTGGCTGAGGGAGCAGAGAGCCCAGGGCTTCTGTCTCACTGGGGGTGTTAGATATGTTCCATTCTGATGTGCTCCGTGGTCACGGGGCGGGGTGGGGGGGAGGTCTTCCAGAGGCAGGGACAGAGTCAGGGCCTCTGAAGCCAAAGTCTATAGCTCTAGCGGATGACTTGGGCTGGCCTGGGTGCATGTGCATCCCGGGGCCATGGCAGGGGTGCCAGGGCAAGGATGGAGAGTGAGCCCATCAGATATGAAAAAATCCCTGGCAGCCTTGCTGATGTGGAATTTTCCCCATTCCAGAGTCGCCCAGTAATGGCGGGGGCAGTGGGGCTCTGATGCAGCTTATGCCCCACTGCTTGGCCGGCTGGTTTTGCTGGAGCTGAGCCTTTCCAATTTCAGATGGGCATTAGTCCCCATCCTTGGCCCTGCACCTCTGGGGAGGAGGGAAGCTTAGGACTGCAAAAGAGGGTCTGAATAGGGCACCTGCATCATGATGGCACTGTGCTCAGCCCTGATGGGCCCCAAGAGAGGTGGGGTCAGTGGAGCAGCCCCCAAGTGGTGTGAACAGCCCAGACTCCTCTCATTCACATTGCATTTGCCAAAAATGCATGGCCTCATTATACACTGACTCTGGAGCTGGAGGCCATACCTTCCATTGGAAAAAAAAAAAAAAAGTTAAGCAATTAATCTAACCTCCTCCTTTTTCCTGGAGCTGGGCTACCCTCACCACCACCACGCCACCCGGTTTCCCAGGCACCCTCGAATCCCCTCCTGGCCTGGGAGCTCGGCTGAGGCTCAGGGTCCGGCGGCGGGACAATGGCCCCGTTGGCACATCCGAGACAAACGCGCCTTGTTGGGCCGGCGGCGGGGGCGCAGCAGTGCGCCCCAGCGCGCTGAATGCGTCTTCTGTGCGCCCCGGGCAGGCGCGGAAGGGCGGGGAGGGGGCCGGGGCCCGGGGCGCCCATTGGCCGCGACGCTGTGGGGCCTGGCCAGGCTGGGCTGGCGGCCGCACCTGGCCGGAGCGGGTGCGGCGGCGGCGGCGGGGGTGGGAGCATGGTCCAAGCCCGGCCGAACCGGGGGACCCGGCGGCTACGCCCCGCCGCCTGGTGAGCGCCCGGGCGGCGCGGCCCGGGGCCGAGCCTTCACGCCAAGCCCACAAGGACGGGGACAAGGTACGTCCTGGGGGCCCAGTACTCACCACCAGCTAGCGCCCTGCCTCAGTATACCCCTAGGGGTCGAGGCCCACGTCACCCCAACCCCGGAACTGGAACTGCGCGCGCCCGACTTTAAGACCCGAGCGGTACGGGAGCGCCTCCCTAGCGCACCAGGGTCTGCATGCCCATCCTGGCTGACAGAGGGTGGGGAGGCTGGGGCCTGGGAGGGAGCAATAGGTGCTTGCCCGGCCATCGGCTTTTTTTCCCGGCTCCCATTTCCAGGGTTTACCCAGTCCCTGGACTTGAGGTGGGTGGGGCTGGAGCTGGACTGGAGCTCGGAGTTCATTAATGATTAATCTTGGACTTGGAGCCTGAGCCCTGGGGGCGGAGGGAGCTTCCCTCTTCCCATCAGCCCTCCCCAGAAGAGGGGCCGTCAGGGCAGGGCTGGGTGGCAGGGTAAAGGATGGAGGCCCTCTGCCTGGGGAAGGCTCTGTTCTGTAGCATTGAGGGGGGCAAGGCAAGCAAGGAAACGCTTGTGGGTGTGGGACAAACTCTGGCAGCCAGGGAGTGTCCCAGAGGAAAAGCAACTGTTACCTTGTTTCCAGGCTCATTGCCAAGGAAGGCGGTCCAGCTTGGTCTGCCCCCCACCCTTGGTGCCAAGCCAGCTCTTCGGAAACAGCATAGTGCAAGGCCATGGTCCTTTTTCTAATGTCTACCCCCTTCCCACCTGCTTGGAGGTGACGGGTGCACATCTGGCTGCAGTAACCCACACCAGAGGGAGGGAGAGAGGGCCGCAGGCCTGACACCTGATCCCCTGGGTTGCCAAGGTGACGGGTGCCATGGAAATCCTCAGGAGGACAGTCCAGTTGGGAGAATCCAACCTCTTCCTTTACGAAGAGGGTGACCTGAGGCCCAGGGAGGGTAAAGCCATGGGCAGCCCCTCTGCTGTTGCACTGTCCCTTGCCCCGTGGAGGAGGAACTTTTACTAATCCTATTATCCAAAGGGGGAAACTTGATGTTCAAGGAGATTCAGTGACTTGCCCAAGATCATGTATTTCAAATGCGGCTAAATTGACTCCAAATTCAGTGACTTACCCCAGCTCCATTTTGGTACCTCACCCTTGCTCGAGATTTCTCTGGCCTTCTGAGGTTCTAGCTTCTAAGAGCTGCCGTGGCGGCCCCAAACCCACGGCTCGGGACCCCACCCCCTTGCCTCCCTAGCTCCCAGCTCTGCCTGACACTCAGGGCCTGGGCAGCTCCTACTCTGGGGAACAGAGACAACGGGGCCCTGTTCCCAGCTGCCACCTCGGGCTACTTCCTCCCTGCTTCTCACCCAGGCAGAGCATTGCCTGAAGGAAGCTCCCTGTGGACAAAGGAACACTCCTGCTTCTGTGCAGCCCCTTGTTTGAGGGGGTGTGGGTCTGATATTTGAGGGCGTGGGTCCGATGCTCTCTTGTCATCCAGCAAGGGAGAAGTGTGTCCCTCCCACTGGTGGACTCTAAGGGACCAAGTGACTATCCTGATGAAAAGAGGCAGTGCTTCATTGGGCAGCATGATACACAGATGGCAGAATTCTAGGCATGGCGACAGGCTTGTGAAGGGCGCCTTGGTTGCCTGGGACTAAGTGAGGAATATGGACCAATGCCTTTTAGGAGCCCTGTCCTACCCCAGACAGGGAGGGCAGGATGGAGCAGAGTGCCCAGGGGGGTGAGAGGGCCAGGGCCAGGGGATCACCAGGTGAGGAGTGTTGGTTCACAGAAAGTGGGGTTCCAGAGGAAACCTGCTTTCCTACCCACCAGGCCCAGGGCAGAAGTAAGGTATGGCTTGGACAACCCCAGATCTGATCCCAGAGGTGCCCAGACTTCCCCTGGGACCCTAGGCAAGTCCTTCCCTCTCCGTTCCCTGGTTTCCTCAAATGTGAAATTTGGGGGTTAGGACCTTGGGTCTGGAGCAAGGGGAGTCTAAGTGCTTGGATGGGGAGGGTGGCCCTCCCGGGTCTGCATCGGCCAGTCCTGCCTCTCCTGCCGGGGGGCGGGGGTAGGGGGGGGGTCCGGAAGGGCAGTGGCAGTAATCCCAGGTGTGTGCAAAGGGCCCCACAAGCCTCATCCCATTTGATCCTCACACCAAGCCTATGAGAAGGTCAGCACATCTCCATTTGATAGGAAACTGAGGCTCAGAGAGGGGAGGTCACTTGCCCAAGTTTGCATGGCTGGGGAGTGATGGAAGCCCGGATTCAAAGCCAAAGGCTCTCCAGGGTTAGGGAGGGGGCAGTCAGATCTAGGGCTCTGTGCATAGCAAGTGCTCGGGGCCCTTTAAAAACCTTTATATTTTACATGTTTTTATGCAAACGAGTACATGACATTCCTTTCAAAACATTTCAGTCATGCTAGAAGTTACAGAGAATGATGCTACCAACCCCCACATACTCACCCCCGGGTTCTCAGTAATTTTGAAGCTAATAAAGAAGGGACACACTTCTTGGTTCACCTGGGCTTTGCCGTCCTGCAGTTAGAGCTACTTTGGGGTGACTCAAATCTGCCATCAGGAGTGGTGGTGCTTTTACCTGGACAAAGCAGCTCGCTCCTGGTTCTGACTTGGCCATTTAACCCATCCACAAGTTTCTGAGCTTCAGTGTCCCCACTGTCACATGAACTAGCAGTTGGCACTAAGAGTGTCTCTTGAGGTCATAGGTGTGATTGCCATTTGGAACTGTAGACACAGGTGACCGAGCCTCAAGGGTCAAAAACTCTTCTGAATCATCAAAGAACATTGCCCTCTTCTTAATGAGCTGCCAGGCCCTGTACCCAGACGCAGCCAAGGGGGAAGTGGGAGCAAGATGTAAAGACTTCTTGGGAGTTCCCACCGTGGCTCAGTGGTAATGAACCCCATTAGTATCCATGAGAACGCAGTTTCAATCCCTGGCCTTGCTCAGTGGGTTAAGGATCCAGCATTGCTGTGAGCTGCGGTAGAGATTGCAGACATGGCTTGGATCTGGCGTTGCTGTGGCTGTGGCTGTGGCTGTGGCTGGCAGCTGAAGCTCTGATTCCACCCCTAGCCTGGGAACTTCCATACACCACAGGTACAGCCCTAAAAGGACAAAAAAAAAAAGAAAAAAGTCCTGGCTTCCAGACAAGTTTGGAGGTGATCCTGCAAGCCTGAATTGAAGCCTGATCCTGCGAACTGAAGTGCCCCTTGGGCGATCATCCCCATCTCTGCTCCAGCACCCTACTCCAGAGGGTTTCAGAATGAGGAAGCCTCCAGATCCTCAGTGCCCCAGCTCTCCTGCGTGGAAGGCTGACCTCTCCATCTGCACTTTCAAATGTGCAGCTCACACTTCCCAGCTTCTTTGCCCCTGGCCTCTGCTGCCTCTTCTCTACTTTAGGACACAGGTTCAGAGAGGATGGCATGCCTGTGGTGGTCACTCAGCGAGGCGGGGCATGGTTCAGACTAGCTGTGGTTCCCTCTTCCTCCAGGCAGACTGAATTTTTTTCCTAATGGAGATGTCTTTATTTTTTATTTTAATTTTTTCCCAAAGTAATACAGAATCTTTGTAAAACAAAACTATATGCGTGAGTATATGTTTAGGTGTGTTTGTGTGTACGTATATGTGTGTATCTATGTATTTTGCCTTTATTATATATTATGGACATCATTTTAATGAGTACATAGTAGACCATTGAATGAATGTCATTATGTTTTAAGCTTTTTATTTTATTTAGGAATATAGTTGAGTTACAATAATGTATTAGTTTCAGGTGTACAGCAAAGTGATTCGGTTATACATGTATTTATTCTTTTTCAGATTCTTTTCCTGTGTAGGTTATTAAGGAATCTTGAGTTGAGTTTCCTGTGCTATGCAGTAGGTTCTTGTTGGTAGCCGTTTTATATATAGTAGTGTGTGTATGTTAATCCCAAACTCCTAATTTCTCCCTCCCCCAACCTTTCGTCTACCCTTTGGCAACCATAAATTTGTTTTCTAAGTCTGTGAGTCTATTTCTGTTTGTGTTTGTTTGCCATGCCCATGGCATGTGAAAGTTCCCAGGCTAGGGATTGAACCCTAGATAAATTAATTTGTATCACTTTTTTTTAGATTTCACGTATGATATCATTTCATATGATATTCATCTTTCTCTATTTGAGTTACTACACTTAGTATGACAATCACTAGGTCTCTGTGTTGTTGCAAATGGCATTATTTTCCTTTTTATGGGTGAGTGATATTCCACTGTGTATATGTTCACATTTATCCATTCTTCTGTCAATGGACATTTAGGTTGCTTCCATGTCTCGGCAATTGTAAATAGCTGCAACAAACACTGGAGTGCATTTTATCTTTTCAAATTATGTTTTTCTCTTGAAAGATACCCAGGAATGGGATTGCTGGATCATGTGGTTGTTCTATTTTTAGTTTTTTAAGGAAGCTCCATTCTGTTCTCCATAGTGGCTGCACCAATTTACATTCCCACCAATAATGTAAGAGGGTTCCCACAACTTATCCAGAATTTATTGTTTAATCTTGGCCATTTTGACCAGTGTGAGGTGATATTTCATAGTTTTGATTTGTATTTCTCTAATAACTAGCAATGTTGAGAATCTTTTCATGTGCCTTTTGACCATCTGTATGTCTTCTCTGGAGAAATGTCTGTTTAGATTGTCTGACCACTTTTTGACTGGGTTATTTGTTTTTTTGATATTGCACTAGGTGAACTATTTGTATATTTTGGAAATGAATCCCTTGTTGATTGCATGGTTTGCAAATATTTTCTCCCATTCTTTGAGTTGTCTTTTCATTTTGTTTATGATTTCCTTAGCTATACAGAATCTTTTAGGTTTATTTAGGTCCTGTTAGTTTATTTTTATTTTTATTTTCATTACTCTATGAGGCGGATCCAAAAAGATATCACTGCAATTTATGTCAAAGCATGTCCTGCCTATGTTTTCCTCTAAGAGTTTGATAATATTCACTCTTATATTTAGGTCTTTAATCCATTTTGAGTTTATTTTTGTATCCAATGTTAGAGAATGTTCTGATTTCATTCTTTTACGTGTATCTGTACAATTTTCCCAGCACTACTTGCTGAAGCGGCTCTCTTTTCTCCATTGTATATTCTTGCCTCCTTGTCATAGATTAATTGACTATAGGTACATGGCTTTATTTCTGGGCTTTCTACCCTGTTCCACTGATCCATAGTTCTGTTTTTGCACCAGTACCATACTGTTTTGATGACTGTAGCTTTGTAGCTGTAAGTCTGAAGTCATGAATCCTGATTCCTCCAATTTCGTTTTTCTTTCTCAGGGTTTCTTTGGTTTGCCACATAACATTTTTAATTGTCCCTTGCTGTTGGACACTTAAGTTGTTTCTATTTTTCCCCTTTTCTAAATAATACCACAATGAACACCTTTGTGTTCCAGTTCAGATCTCTTATCAGATTTTCTTTTTTGAACAAATTCCCACAGATAGAAGTGCTGGGTCTGAGGATGAGCACTTCGAGAACTGAAACAGTTGCTGTCAGATAAGCACTCTGAGCACTGTAAGGAGTCTTTCTGCTCTACTCTTAAAGTCTCCTTCATTGTCCCCATGAGATTCCCTTCCAGGCACAAGAAACAGCCCTAGGACGCCCTCACTTCACCACCTTCTCTGCCAGAGCCCTGTTTCTATGTGTGCTCACTGAACAAATAGCACGGATGCACATCACTCAGGGAATGGTTCACAGGAGCAGTGGTTCCCCAGAAAGTTCTGTATCCCTTCTCCAAGGGGCTTTGGAGGCCCTTTATCTATATCTCCTTGGGTGGGGGGGGGGGCTCTTCCTCTCCCTGTTCCCATGAGCTCAGGGGTCCTCTTCCTCACCCTTTCTCTGGTGACACCATCTCCTCCCCTGGCCTCGGTGCCCTGCTTTGTGTCCATGGCCCCCAGCCTCCCTCCCCTGAGACCTCCCTCTTGTGCTCTAAGGAGCTCCTACTACTCTTTGCACCTGCTCGGGGCATCCCACACGTTGTCCCCCTCACACCAACACTAAACCTGCTCCTCCCTTAGCCTCTCCCACCCAGGAGCTAGCTCCACCCCCAGCCAGCCGGTCAGGCCAGCAGGGTTTCTTCCCTCCCCTTCTCCACACTCAAACACTGTCCATGCAGACGGACATACAGTCCTACAGACGGTTCCAGTCCACTCCTAGCCTTCTCCTTCATCTAGTTCCCTTCACACCTGGGCAGCTGTAATGACCAGAGTCTAGGTCTGCCTGTTTTTCCCACTCGGTCCCCACCCCTGCAGTTCATTCTCTGTACAGCGGCCTGATGGGAATCCCATCTCCTCACTCTTTGGCAGAAGACTCTCCCAGGGCTCCCCACTGCCCACAGAATCCAGGCCAGATCTTAGCATGCTTCCTGACACCCTGACTGTCCTGCCCCTGCCCCCTTTCTGGCTGTGCAGCTAGTCTCCTTTGCCCACCCAACCTCTGACATGCACACGTACTGGACCCTCCAGCCACGTTGAACATTTGTTAGTTTTTCAATTGTCCTGGACTTTTGCACATGCTTTTATCTCTGCTTGGCTTATTCCAAGGTAATAGGTACATTCATTAATGCTAGCTGCTGTAACAGATAAGCCCCAAGTGTTAAAAAGCTTAACACAACAGCAGTTTAGTTGTCATTTTGCTTAAGTCCAATAGGGTGTTTGGTGAGCTGGGAGGCAGAAATCCAGGTTCCGCCCATCTCACAGCCCAACTCCTGGTCCTAAGAGACGGCCCCATCCATCCAGCAGAAGGAAAAGGAGACCCCAGAGAAGATCTGCCCACTTTACAGCATCAGCTGTCATCCCGCTCATATTTCAATGGCCAGTTCAGTCACTTGATGATGCTGAACCGTAAGGGAGGATGGGAAATGTAGTTTAGCCATGTACCCAGGGAGAAAGGGAACTAACTGCCTTTGGAAATCGGAAAACAGAAACTTCTTCCACCGGAGTCCCCTACCCTAGGAAGGTCTCCCTGGCCACGCCCCTCGCGCCTCCCAAACTGGATCCCATGTTCCCTCTGCGCTCCAGGAAGCTCCGCCCATGTGTCCTCCATCTCAGCACCTGCAGCTCTCTGCTTGCTCCTCGCTCAGCCCCGGCCCTGAGACCCCGAGCTCCGTGTGTTATGCACCCCAATGCTAGTAGGCACAGTGCAGGTGCTCAGTTAAACCTAAGAACAGATCTATTTAAAACTCACTGTGGGAGTTCCCTCTGTGGTGCAGTGGGTTAATGATCTGGCTTGTCTCTATGGAAGTGCCGGTTTGATCCCCAGGGCAGTGGGTTAAAGGATCTGGTCATGAAGCAGGTGTTGCTGCTCTGGCTTGGATTCCATCCCTGGCCCGGGGAACCTCCATACCTGCAAGTGCGGACAAAAAAAGAAGAAGAAGAAAAAGAAAACCTCGTTATGACCACAAAAAGATGTCCAGAATCTATTGATACCTGGGGGGGGGGGAAGCAAGTTAGAAACAAAATGTGCTCTCCAACAGAGACCCCTCCCAGCGTCTCTCCAGACTGAGAGAAAAAATGTGAGGAAGTTTGTGCTGAAGCTTTAAGGTGCTGACCTCTGGGGATGGAGCTCTTTTCACTATCCTTTTTGCATTTTACTGTAATTTTCTGAACTTACTTTTTTCAGTGAGTATGTGCTGCTTCTATAATTAAAAAAAAAGTTTTTTTCGTGGGGGGCAGAACTAGACCCCATATCATTGACACTTGGGGGAAGAGAACCCTCTGGCAGGGCTAGAGGCACAGGTTCTGTAATCCGTGCTCCCACTTGGCTTCATATGGCTCTTTTTTTAAGATTTATTTTATTAAAGTATAGTGGATTTACAATGTTGTGTTAGTTCCTGGTGTACAGCAAAGTGATTCAGTAATACACATATATGTATATTCTTTTTCATATTCTTTTTCATTATGGTTTATTATGGGATACTGAATATAGTTCTCTATGCTATATGCTACCACTTTGCTCGTTATCGTTTTATATATAATAGTTGCACCTGCTAATCTCAGGCACATCTTACTTTAGAAAATGCTTAAAGAGAAAGATGCTTTTATTCAGGTGTATTCTTCATGCTTCCCAAAGCTGCTCACCAAATATATCACAAATCAGAGTAGTGTTTCATATCATAGCTTTTCCTTCTCGCTTTTTTTTTTTCGTCGTTTTAGGGCCACATCCGCAGTATGTGGAGTTTCCCAGGCTAGGGGTCTAATTGGAGCTGTAGCTTCCCAAAGCCGCTCACTAAATATATCACAAATCAGAGTAGTGTTTCATATCATGGCTTTTCTTTTCTTTTTTTTTCTGTCATTTTAGGGCCACACCCCACGGCATGTGGAGGTTCCCAGGCTAGGGGTCTAATTGGAGCTGTAGCTGCCAGCCTGGGCCAGAGCCACAGCAACGCCAGATCTGAGCCACGTCTGCAACGTACACCACAGCTCACGGCAAAGCCGGATCGTTAACCCACTGAGCGATGCCAGGGATCGAACCCTCAACCTCATGGTTCCTAGTCAGATTCGTTAACCGCTGTGCCACAATGGGAACTCCTTTTTCTTTCTTTCTTTCTTCTTTCTTTTTTCTTTTCTTTTTTTTTTTTTTTTTTTTTTTTTTTTTTTTTTTTTTTTTTTTTTTTTTTTTTTTTTTTGTCTTTTTAAAGGCACACCCACAGCATATGGAAGTTCCTGGCCTAGGGGTCGGATTAGAGCTCTAGCTGCTGGCCTACGCCACAGCCATAGCAATGCCAATCCTTAACGCCCTGAGGGAGGCAAGGAGTTGAACCCGAGTCCTTATGGATACTAGTTGGGTTTGTTTCCCACTGAACCCTGATGGGATCTCCCTCATATCACAGCTTTTGATAAAAGCAATAAAAAGAGCTAAAGTGCTTGAGATATTTTTAAAAACACAGTAATGGACTCACGTTTCCTCTTAATTACCGTATCAAGATGCTGGTGTTTATTGAATTGCCCTTGTCTCAGATATTAAACTATCTTGATCTATTAAGTTGTCATGCTGTAATTTGGATAAAGGAGTAATTTCCTTTGCATCAATGCCAGTTGCTTTATCAATATCTTGTACTATTTACATTTTAAAACCGAATGTCTGGGAGTTCCCTTGGTGGGGCAATGGGTTAAGGATCGGGCGTTGTCACCGCTGTAGCTCAGACCGAAACTGTGGCAAAGCTTTGATCCTGGCCCTGAAGCTTCTGTGTGCCATAGGCAAGGCCAAAACAACAACAACAAAACTGAATGTCTGTAAGACGGTAAAGACTATCTCTACAAACCCTTAATGAAACTGGTAGTATGGGAGTTCCCATTGTGGCGCAGTGGAAACGAATCCGACTAGGAATCATAAGGTTGTGGGTTTGATCCCTGGCCTTGCTCAGTGGGTTAAGGATCCAGTGTTGCCTTGAGCTGTGGTGTAGGCCGACAGCTGTGGCTCCAATTCTACCGCTAGCCTGGGAAACTCCATACGCCATGGGTGCGGCCCTGAAAAGACAAAAAAAAACCCAAAAAACTGGTGGTATGTACACAGGAGGCTGTTCAGAGTGTTGTGTCTGTATTGTAGCCAGTTTTAGGCTATGGCCACTTATCATAATTGCTGATTACTAGTAATTTGTTTCATGTCTAACCTCTGGACCAATTTTATGGAAGAGGAAAATGTAAATTTCTGGAATCAAAACTGCATACAAAATTAGTTGGACAATTTTTTTTTTTTTTCGGTGGGCGGCAGAACTAGACCCCATGTCATTGACACCTGGGGGAAGAGACCCCTCTGGCAGGCCTGGAGGCACAGGTTCTGTAATCCGTGCTCCCGCTTGGCTTCACATGGCTCTTTTTTTTAAGATTTATTTTATTAAAGTATAGTGGATTTACAATGTTGTGTTAGTTCCTGGTGCACAGCAAAGTGATTTGGTTATACACACATATGTATATTCTTTTTCATATTATTTTCCATTATGGTTTATTACAGGATGTTGAATATAGTTGAATAAGATTTGAGGATGAGAACTTATTTGCATCTTTAGAATTTTATCTTCATTTTTCTGGACATAAAGAGATATATCATAAAAAAGTAAAAGCCTAGGTTATACCGTGCTGAAATCTCCTTCTATCTTTGCCAGTTTATTTTATATTCTGCTTCTTACTTTGTGCATCACTGGATCAGAATGCTCCTTAGGCATCCTTTAGCTTTCCTCCAATAATTTTCTTAGCAAAACTCTTATTAGATTATCATTTGCCATTCCGAAATGAAGTTTTTCTCTTTTTTTTTTGTCTTTTTGCCTTATCTAGGGCCGCCCCCGCAGCATATGGAGGTTCCCAGGCTAGGGGTCTAACAGAAGCTGTAGCTGCCGGCCTTCGCCTCAGCCACAGCAACGCGGGATCCAAGCCACATCTTCAACCTACACCACAGCTCACGACAACGCCAGATCCTTAACCCACTGAGCAAGGCCAGGGATTGAATCCGCAACCTCATGGTTCCTAGTCAGATTCGTTAACCACCGAGCCACGACGGGAACTCCCCAAAATGAAGTTTTTAAACAGTAAGTGATTGTGGAATCTTACTCCAAAGGCCAGCTAATAAAGAAGAGTATGAAAATTAGTCAAATCATATGAATCAAATAAAATATATACAATGAAATGTATACATTGGCTATGAGAGTAGGTTTATTATCAAAGAGAAAAGTGATAAAATTCCTAATAGAAATATTAAAAGCAGAAGCAGTAAATAGATTTTCCCTTATTGGCCTTGATCCTCTATGACAAAAACAATATTTAGAAATATGAAACTTTTGGGAGTTCCCATTGTGGCTCAGTGGTTAGCGAACCAGACTAGCATCCGTGAGGACACGGGTTCGATCTCTGGCCCCACTCAGTGGGTTAAGGATCCATCATTGCTGTGAGCTGTGCTGTAGGTCACAGATGCGGCTTGGATCCTGCGTTGCTGTGGCTGTGACATAAACCAGTGGCTGCAGCTCCAATTCGACCCCTGGCCTGGGAAACTTCATATGCCACAAGTGTGGCCCTAAAAAGATTTTAAAAGAGAGAGAGAGAGAGAGAAATGAAAAGAAAAGAAACTTTCAATGTTTAACTTTTCCAAAACTCTCTCCATATTACTGTTACTGATTGTGTGTGTGTGTGTGTGTGTGTGTAAAGAAAGTATTCACGTGGCTCTTCTTTACTAGCTTCCCACTCTTCTTCTGCTCTCTTAACTGTTACCTGGACAAATTTCTTATCCCCATGTAACACTGGTCTTGCCATTTCCCCTCCTTGAGCCTCAGCTTCCTCATCTATAATAAAGGGGGACAGATAACAAAGGCTCCCTGCAAAGATTATGAGCACGCGTGAAGCTCCTTCTGAGCACAGGACTGGACTCTGGTCCAGAGTCCAACCTCATAAACCACCGTGCCTGCTGTTTGATGTCAGCTCTGCCCTCATTCACCGCCATGCATCGGTCTTTAAGCCAAGCCAGTTCAGCCCAGAAAAGATAGAACACCTCGACCCTGTGCTCTGGACCTTGGCACTCCCTGGATTCAGCACTCGGAAAAGATCAGGACTCTGTACCTCCCCTGTGTTGTGGGTGCTTGGCCGGCTGCTCCCCAGATGGGCGGGGAAAGAACACTCAGATAACAATGTCAGAGGCCTGCTGTTCCCTGGGAAAGTGCTCGGCTGGGATAAATGACCGTGATAGTAGTGGTGATTAATAATTGATGGTGATACCTATGTCGCTAGAGCCCCATGCCTGGGCCATGGTGGGGGCTCTGGGCATCAGTGCTGAAGGAAGGTTGTGGGGGCTTTTCTGTGCACCCTCTGTCCATAGTAGGGCTGAGCAAGGACTGACCACCTAAGAGCAGGATGTGGGAGATTCCGGTGCCTGGGCTGAACCCAGGGACCCCTGGGTTTGGGGCCAGAGCCTTTAGAACTGCCCCTCCCTACAGAGACCTTGGGGAGGATCATCAGCATTTCTGATCGGCCCAAATCCCTCAAGGCTAGTTCAAGCTGTCCTGTGCCGCCATCCCTCATACAGGATGGGGACAGGACAGGCAGGATTCCAAACTATTCTCTTTGATGAAGGACTTGGAGCTCAGAGAGGTGAAATCTCATCAGACTCATCCTCCCAGCCCTGGTCAGGTTCGCTGCCTCCAGGAAGCCTTCCAGGCTAAGCTGCTCATGCTCTGGACTCTCACAGATTTTAGGCAAACGTTGGTCTCAAGTTGTGTCTCAGCATCTTTAAGGTCTAGAGTTTGGCAAGTCCCCGTTTGGACTCTGGTTCTGTCTGCGAATTCACCGCTCTGAGCCTTTACCTGGGAAGTAGCTGATAGTGGTGCTTGACTCACAGTGCAGCTGAGAGACTTAAATGAAATGTGATTGGAGGAGCAATTAGCCTCCCCGCCCCACCTGCCTCCCTGTCCCTCCCATGGCCTTGGAGTCTGTCCCCGGCTCTCTGCAGGGCTCTGCGGCCACTTGTGTCCTTGGTGCAAGGACGCCCAGAATCTTGCTGAACCCTTAGATGAAGGAGCTGCCCGGCTGCTGAGGTCCAGAGAGGGTCAGGGACCACCCAGGGGCACTGGGCCAGGGCAGCACCTGCAGGGTACAGGAACATGCCACCTGCTATCCCTAGGGAGGGAAACTCATGAATATTCACACTCGCTGGAGCATGAGGGAGCCAGCCAGCACACTCCTGGGTGTCATTGGAGCGTTCCTGTTTCCCAGTGACCACAGAGGCAGCTTGGGAGTCAGAAGTGGCTCAGGCAAGGAAAGGAAAGGGGCAGCCAGACCCGGCCCGAGGTGAGTGTGTCTTCCTCTGCCCCCGGAGCACGGGTCCCTGAGGGAGCAGCCCCAGGAGCCCCTGGGACTGATGCCTGCCCGGTGGTGATGCTCTGGGCCAGAAGGTTCACTATCCTGGGCTCCATTTCTCTGTGTGCACGCTGTGGGGGATGGGTCCCATTTCTCCTTCATTCCCTGGAAGGTGCTGTTCCAACCAAACAGGATTGCCAGGCCCAGGCTGGAGCCAGCCATTGGCACAGATGGAGGGAGATGTGGCTCGGGTGACCCAGGACAGGAATAGATAGGGTGGGCTAAGGAGGGGACACCATCTGCCCTGAGTGCCTGTGACTTTCGCCACCTAAGGGAAAGGAGACTCAGGTTCTAGTCCTGTCCTTGCTACTGCTTGACCTTGATAGCGGCTCTGCCCTCTCTGAGCCTCAGCCTTCCCGCTGCGCCGTCTTCCAGACAGGAGGCTGTGAGACTCGGGCTATGCTGAGACAGTCCTCGGTGGCCCATGGCCTTAGACCTGGGACCGTCAGCTGCCTGTGAGCCTCAGCCTTCTGGGATGAAATGTGCAGCTATGCCCCCCCGCCCCCTTCCCATGGGCTTGGGCTCAGCCTGGGACCTACCAGGCAGAGGCTGCCAAGGACAAGCAGGAAGATGCACGCTGAAGGCCAACAGACCTGAGCTCGAATCCCAGCCCTGCCCCCTGCTTTGTGACCCTAAGCAAGTCTCATCACCTCCCGGAGCCTCAGTTTCCCCATCTGCAAAACGGGGATGACCGTGAGGCCAGACTCCCAGGATAACTGAGTGGAGTCAGTAAAATGCTCTGCAGAAGCCCCCACCCCAGGGCCTGGCTTGCAGCCGGGGCTTAAAAGTCAAACCAGGGGGTGGGATGGCCCAGGGAGGGCCCAGCACCTGGCAGAGCCCGGATGGGTTTGAGGAAGCCAAAGTGGGGGAATGAACAAATGCATGAGCGAAACAGTTGTGGGGGGTGGGGGTGGTCCTGCTGGGGCCAGGCGGAGCCTGATTGGTGGTTCTGGGAGGCTGGTCTGCCCCCTGCTGCCTGACCTCCACCCAGAGCCTTCACCAGCAGCCTCCTAGAGTTCTGGAAGGTGCCTTGGTGAGTGGGGCTTCTGGGACAGGGGTGGGCCCTGGGGCTTTTCAGAGGGCAGCAATCCGAACCCCTCTCTGTTTTAAAGTCAGAGTAACCAAGGCCTCAGAGTTTGGGCTTGAGTCTGAGGCTCTGGCCTGGCCCAGGGCTCTGCCCTGCTTTCTGCTGGGACTCCACAGAACAGGAGGCTTAAGGCGGCACTTGAGGCAGGGGACAGGTTTGTGCTTGGTGCAGGGGGAGACAGCCACTCCTTCTTCAGGGGGGACCACCCTGAGGGCAACAAAGACAGGAACTTAGAGCAGATCCCCACACTCTTTGAGTGATAAGTATGCACTAGTTGCTTTGCCATCTCAGAAGAGTCAGGCGGGTGGGGGTGGGGGGCTACCAGCTTCCCATTTCACAGATGAGAAACTGAGGGTCCAAGGGGTCCCGGTGATTGAAAACACAGGCCCGGGGCTCTAGGTCAGCACCTCCCTCTTCTGAGGTCACTGCGTGACCAGACCGTTACTAGCTGTCTTTCCCCACCACTCAAGCTTTATTATTGAAACAGAGAAAATACATTTTATTGCCTTTTTCTGCTTAAAAAGTAATCCATGCTCCTTAAAAAAATGCAACCCTTACAGAAATGTGTAATATAGAAAAATATTCCCTTATATACCCCTCCCCCAGCTATGCAAATGGCACCACTGTTAATACTTAGGACCTAGCCTTCCTTTTGGGCCTATGTATATTTATCTATGGCATATATGGATTAGGGGGTATAGTGTTCCAGAACTTTTCACATTAGTAGATCTCGTGTGTTTTTGAGCCAGTCCACTCAGCTCCACTTTGGTTTGGTTTTGTTTAGCAGGTATAGGTCCCTCCACCTGGGTGGGAGTGGGCCTTGGTTTGTGTAGCAGGCCCCTGCTGATGGTCACTGAAGTTGTTTCTAACTTTTTTCAATTTCTGACCAAGCTGCCCTGTCATCCTTGCATGGGTGACTTTGTCCAAGTGTTTCTGTAGAATAGTTGAAATTGGGAGAGGCTGTACCTTCCTCCTTTGACAGAATGCCTTCTGGAAACACTCTCCTACATTCTCTTCCACCTCTAACCCTTACTCTTGCCCACCTGAGGGTGAACGGAGATATGTCATTGTCACCAAGGAAGCCAAGTCCCCTTTCATATAGTTCCTGCCTCTGCAAATTGCTTCTTCATGTCCTTTCTTGTGAGGATAAGTTTCTAGATTATAAGCAGAGCGCTCAGAGACTGGTCAGGTAGGCCTGGAATGCCTCTTCTCTGGGAAAGGTCTGTGGGTGCCTCTGGTCACTTCTCTAGGGAGAATTCTGTGGAATCCTCTTCCAGGATGACTGGCTGGCCTCTAGCCCTAGGGATAGTGGTGACCTGCCATGTGTGTGATCACAGGTTGGATGCATGACTCTCATGGCCTCAGGGGCCCAGGGCCCAGTGCAGCATGCATTGCAACAGCAGTGGAAAATTTTTGGCCTTGGCCTTGCGGCTAAGGGGAGGTGGGAGGGGGCCCCCAAGTCCTAGCTTCCTCCCAGACCCCCATCACTCAGCCCAAATTGCCCCCATCACAGCTCAGGCTTCGGCCCCCTGCTGACAGGATTGCCACAGTTAGACCTAAAACTGAAAACAAAAGAATCAGGATATCCAGTTAAATCTGATTTTTAGATAAACACTGAAAAAATTTTAAGTATAGCCCATGCCATATTTTAGATGCATTTATACTAAAAAGAATTTTATTTGTCTGAAATTCAGATCTACCAGGGTAACCATGTCTGCTGGCAGCTGGAGAAGGGGCAGATGTGTGGGCAGAGGCCTGGCTGGCTGTGTGATATGGGTCCTCTCCTTTCTCACTCTGGGCCTCAGTTTCTCTGACTTCCCTACAGACCCCATGAGCACAGGGGGCAGTGAGGAGAGATGAGGAGCCCCAGCCGCTCACTGGGCAGCTGGGAAGGGTGGCACAGGGGACAGGTGGGCTGGCTGGGCCTTCTGAAAGGTGAGGGCTTCAGGCCCCAGGCCCCTGATAGTCCTGGCCCCAGGCCTGGGGGTGGTGGTGGGGGAACAGAGCACTGGGAAAGGGCCTGCTATTCCTTTTTACTTAGAAGATTATTTCCTTATGAAGCCAAAAAGGTATAGAAAATAAACATGAACACCCACATAGCCACCACTCAGCTTAAAAATGAAAACTGAGAGAGTTCCCGTCGTGGCTCACCGGTAACGAAGAGACTAGTATCCATGAGGATGCAGGTTCAACCCCTGGCCTTGTTCAGTGGGTCGGGGATCTGGCGTTGCCATGAGCTGTGGCATAGGTCGCAGGTGCAGCTCGGATCCCACATTGCTGTGGCTGTGGTATAGGCTGGCAGCTGCAGCTCCAATTTGATCCCTAGCCTGGAAACTTCCATATGCCTCAGGCATGGCCCTAAAAAGCAAAAAAAAAAAGGACAAGAAAAAAGAAAAGTGAACAAGGCAGCAGAGTCTGCTCCCTGCCTCACTCCCCAGCTTCACCCTGCCCTGGCTTCACCCACCATGTCCATTTGCAACCCAATCTCTCTCTGTTCCTGTCTGGACCTGCTGGGAGACTGGTGGCCACAGAGCTGGCAAAAGCAGGTCCCATGTTGAAGGCTGCCTCTCAATCAGCCAGGCCTGGCTGGGATGGCCTCCTAACGCTTGCCCTGCTCTGTAACCCCCACAGGTGTCTGAGATGCTGCTGCCGCAGAAGCGCTGGGAGTCCATGGCCAAGGGACTGGTGCTAGGCGCACTTTTCACCAGCTTCCTGCTGCTGCTGTACTCCTATGCCGTCCCCCCACTGCACGCTGGCCTGGCCTCCGTGTGAGTGACCCTGGTGGGAAGCCTGGGGTTGGGGGTGGGAGAGGGATGGCACCCGATCCCATGATCATGCTACCTCCTGGGCGGCCACCGTGTGTCCTGCATCACACTGTGCCGGGCAAAAGTCCCACTGAGGGTAGAACTCACTGTGAAATCCTGGGCCTCAGCGTCCTCATCTGTGAAATGGGCATAACAGAGCCTGTCAGGGAGTCTAAGGATCAAATAACACCATCTGGGCACAACTCATTATCTGAAGCTCCCGTGGGGCCAGGAGGTGGGGATGACCTGTCCAGGAGCACTCAGCTGGCTCAAGACCTGGATTCAAACTGGGGTCTGTCTGCCTCCAAGACTGGCTAACCACAGGGCCATCCCACCTCCCCACAGGGCAGGCCTGGCACAGCCTTAGCTGGTGGTATTAAGCCCTTAGTCGGGCATTAAGTTGAACTAGAGGAAACTGCCAATAACTGACCATTTGGGGCCTGTAGAGTTTCAGAGGTCCAACCTAATGCTAATTCATGATAAATGTACATCACAGTGGCCACAAATGAGACCTGTTGTTGTCCTCGCAGCAACACCACGAACAGGGCTGTTATTGTCCCCATTTCATAGATGAGCAAACTGAGGCCTGAGAGGCCAACCCAGTGACCTAGGCCTTGCAGCTGCGCACCTGGTCCCTGAGCTCCCCTGCTGCTGCCACCCCCAGCTGCCCCACTATCTAGACCCCCGGGGCAGGGTAGGGAGAGGCTGGGTGCTGGGCCCTGAGGCTCTGCCATTGCTCCATCCCCAGCAGGACCCCGGAGGGCGCAGCACCCTGCTCCCCGGCCCCAAGTGAGCCAGAGACCGCGATCCCCGCCAATGGCTCAGCAGGAAGCTGCCAGCCGCGTCGCGACATCGTGTTCATGAAGACGCACAAGACCGCCAGCAGCACTCTGCTCAACATCCTGTTCCGCTTCGGCCAGAAGCACGGGCTCAAGTTTGCCTTCCCCAATGGCCGCAACGACTTCGACTACCCGGCCTTCTTCGCGCGCAGCCTGGTGCAGGACTACCGGCCCGGGGCCTGCTTCAACATCATCTGCAACCACATGCGCTTCCACTACGACGAGGTTCGCGGCCTGGTACCGCCCAACGCCACCTTCATCACGGTGCTGCGCGACCCCGCCCGCCTCTTCGAGTCCTCGTTCCACTACTTCGGCTCCGTGGTGCCCTTCACCTGGAAGCTCTCGAGTCAAGACAAGCTGGCCGAATTTCTGCAGGACCCCGACCGCTACTACGACCCCAATGGCTACAACGCTCACTACCTCCGCAACCTGCTCTTCTTCGACCTGGGCTATGACAGCGGCCTTGACCCGGGCAGCCCGCAGGTGCAAGAGCACATCCTGGAGGTGGAGCGCCGCTTCCACCTGGTGCTGCTGCAGGAGTACTTTGACGAGTCGCTGGTGCTGCTCAAGGACCTGCTGTGCTGGGAGTTGGAGGACGTGCTCTACTTCAAGCTAAACGCCCGCCGCGCCTCAGCCGTGCCGCGCATCTCGGGCGAGTTGTACCGGCGCGCCACCGACTGGAACGTGCTGGACGCCCGCCTCTACCGCCACTTCAACGCCAGCTTCTGGCACAAGGTGGAGGCGTTCGGCCGGGAGCGCATGGCCCGCGAGGTGGCCGCCCTGCGACAGGCCAACGAGCGCATGAGCCGCATCTGCATCGACGGCGGCCATGCGGTGGACGCGGCCGCCATCCAGGACTCGGCCATGCAGCCCTGGCAGCCGCTGGGCGCCAAGTCCATCCTGGGCTACAACCTCAAGAAGAGCATCGGGCGGCGGCACGCGCAGCTCTGTCGGCGCATGCTCACGCCCGAGATCCAGTACCTGATGGACCTGGGCGTCAATCTGTGGGTCACCAAGCTCTGGAAGCTCATCCGGGACTTTCTGCAGTGGTGACGTCCGCCCGTTAAGGAGGGGTGGGGCAGGGGCCCGCTGGCCATCTCCGTGGCCCTCCTGGTGCCACCCCAGTGCCTGGGGTGAGGTGGGGCTGCTGCAGGGGTGCAACCAGCCAGGACTGGGCCCGCCGCACACAGGGCCCAACTGAGATCAGTATTTGACTAATTATAGTTTTTTTAATTAAATCCCCTTCCCTCCAAAAAAGAATGTTCTATTTCCAGCCTCCCCTTAAAGGGGAGACATCAGAAGTAAAATAATTTGATGTTTTTGTTAATCAGCTTCAGTGGTGCTGACTGGCGCCGCCCTGGTGGGAGGTGACTGACTGGCAGGGGTTGGGGGACCCCAAGGGAGCATGATGGGTACCTGTGTGTGTGTAACCTGGTACACAGCCCAGTGGTGTGGCAGGGTTTGGTGTGTATCTGTCACATGCCGGAGCCCTGTGTGGTTGAAGAATGCCGGTGAGCTACGAAGACCTGAAAGATCGTGAGTGTGAGAGAGGGGGGTGGGGTGGAGAAAGAGGGAGGCAGAGGTGGGAAGCATTTGGTGGAACACTGAGCACCAGGCCCTGGGCCCAGGCTAAGAGTTCCCCGTGCAATCTCATTAATCTTCACAATAACCCTTTGAGGTAGGCACAATTGCAATCCCATATTACACATGTGGGAATTGACGTTCTGAGAGCAGAAGGGAATTGCTTGAGGAACTGCCGGATGTATCAGACCCAGTACTAAGTCATCTCCCCAGGGCCCCAAACCCCTTCCATGTCCAAAGCCTGTTCACCGCATCCCTGCCTGCCCCTCTCCTCTACTGACCACTCTAGGCTCCCTCGCCGTCTGCTTGTGCTCCAACCCGACCTAGGTTCTATGTTTCCCCCTTCCAACCTGGGGTTCAGTTTAAATAATCCACAAATATTCATTAGATGTCTATTGTGCCCCCACCCCCGCCACCAGCCTTGAGCTGGCCCTGAGTGGACAGCCATCAGCAAGCTGGCCCGGGCCCTCCTGCAGCTCATGATCAGAGAGTAACCAAGACATGTCAGGAGTGATCAACCAGGGAGGGGATGGTCAGCTCTAACCGCCTGCCTCCCTTAGCCTCCCCAGCGGGACAGAGGCCACTTCCTCAGGTCTCACACCAGGAGCCAGCAGCCAGATGCAAAAGGCGGAAACCACACAGCCAGGGGATTCTTTATCAGAGAACTGTTTGTGCCAGGCTCCAAGCACATATCTTATCCAAATATCTACAACATCCTAGCTTTATAGGCCAAAGCACAGAGATGTTAAGTGACCTAACAAAGGTCACATAGCTAATTAGCACCAGAGTCAGAATTCAAAGCCAGATCGGTCAGCTCTTAAGCGCTCCCTGGGCTTAAGTCAATCTTCCTTCTGGGAGTGGGCCTCTGGTCCAAGCAGGGTAGGAAGGAATGAGGGTGACCAACAGTCTCAGTTTCCTGAGACTGTTCCAGTTTTAGCACTGAAAGTTCCCACATTCCAGGAAATGCCTCAGTACTGGGCAACCAGGACAGCTGGTCAGTCTGAGACAGGTTCGATGCTCCCAACCCCCTGGGACCACTGCCTACACCCTCGTAATGCTCCTGGTGGCAAGAAATTAACACACTCTTGGAGCCTTTGTTTCATTCATAGGGAGAGAAATTAGAAAAAAACAAATAAAACTGACAATAGCTGAGACTATTTGCAGGAGAAGATATAACTGACTCCACATTTATTAGAAAATTTTCCCTCCTTTTATTAATCAAAGAAAGATATGACTTAGTGCAATCTGATAACATCTTGGGTTTGTGGAACCCCATAATTCTATTTCCTTGGACCACTAAATGCCTTGAAATGCCGATAATATTATATATTATTACATTATTTATTAATATTGGCCGTTTTAGGCCCTTTGGGGATCTAAGGGGAACAAATTTGGCAGTTAGTATATGGCAAGGATATAAAGTACTTCATTAGCATTTACTATCTGCCTGGTTTGTTTTAAAAGCATTAGACTTATTAACTCATTTATTAACCTAATTAATATCTTGATGATCAATAGTTGCCAGGTACTGAACAACCCTGCTGTGCCTTGTGGCAACACGCGCAATTCCTTTTGCTCCCTGAGGGAGGTGACCAACAGAGAGGCAGGGCAACCAGCCCAGGGTCACCCAGCCAAGCAGCCACAGAGGCAGGATGCAAGATTAGGTCAGTCAGAGGCTGGGGTTGATGCTCACGGCCTCCAGATCTTCAGCACCATTCCAGCTGGCCACCTCAGCCCCAGGACTGAGAGCTGTTTCATGGCTGAAAAAGTATGAGCTCTCCAGGAGGTTCTGCAGGGGTGGCCTTCAGGAACCACACTGCTCTTGCTACATCTGGGGAGCAGAGGGCGCCATGCAACCAAGTTTAGTCTTGGCCAGTTCTGGTGTTCCTGGACAGTGGAGGCTGGGGCTGCCCACCGTGATCTGTAAGCCTGACATGTGAAAGCCAGGGCAGGGATCAAGGCTGCCCCCAGCACCGCCCCCGCCCCGGAGAAATTAAATGAGACCTCTCTGTTATGGCCTGAACCGTATCCCCTAAAAAAAAAAAAAATACACTGAAATCCTTACCCCCAGTTCCCTATGACTGACATTTGAAAATAGGGTCTTTGTACATATAATCAAGTGAAGACGAGGTCATTGGGGGTGGGCCCTAATCCAGTTTGGCTGGTGTCCTGATAAGAGCTGGAAATGCCATGTGAAGGCACACAAAGGGACAACGCCATGCAAAGAGGCAGAAGTTGGCATGATGGAGCTACAAGCCAAGGGTGATGGCCACCTCCAGAAGCTAAGAGGCAATGAAGGAGTCAGTCCAGAGTTTCAGGAGTGTGGCACTGCCAATACCTTGATTTTAGACTTCTAGCCTACAGAACTGTGAAAGAATAAACTTCTGTTGTTTTAAGCCACCTTGTTTGTGGTACTTTGTTACAGCAGCCCCAGGACACTAATATACTCTCCTAGGTCAGGCCAGGCCTCTGCCCCTCACCTGGACCCCTCTTCACCTCCTGCCCCAGGCTTGCCCCTAGGAGCCATCCTCCACCTGCAGCCAGAGGCCATCCTCTGCTCTGAGCCCTCCACGATCCCCCCCAGCCCCTTGGGGAGGAACCATGCTGCCGCATGCCTCTGGGACTTTGCACGTGCTGTTCCCTCTACATTAAGTCCCCCTTCCCTTTGCAGGCCTAACACTGCTACATGTTTTCAGAGCAAGCTCTGCCACCTCCTCTGGGCGTTCCTCCCTGACAGCGCAGCCCCTAGACTGGCCTCTGGCCTTCTCCATCTCAGCTGTCCTCACTCAGGGCCAGAGCTGCAGATTTGCTTCTCTGAGAGGCTCCTCCAGGACTGGGCCTGGTCTTATTGACACAATTGGCCTTCAGTGCCCAGGCCAGTGCCTGACACACAGTCAGGTCTTAATAAATGTTGAAAGAGAGGAAAGAAGGAAAGGAAGTAGGGAGAAAGAAAAGAAGGGAGGAAGAGAGGTAAGGAGGAAAGAGGGAGGGAGGAAGAAAAAAGGGAGGGGGAAATAAGGCAGAAGGGAGAGCTGGAGCTTTTTTTTTTTTCTTTTTACCACTGCACCTGCAGCATATGGGAATTCCCCTGATAACACTGGATCCTCAGCCCACTGAGTGAGGCCAGGGTATAGAACTGCATCCTTACAGAGACAACATCGGGTCCTTAACCTGCTGAGCCATAATGGGAACCACCCCTCTATAACTCATTCTTAGGAAATGGGCCTCATTCAGGCTCCATGGCCTTCCTTAGGTTCCAGGGTGCAAGTTCAGACAGATGCTGACTGGGGAAGGGAGGGGATGTGAAGAAAAGGGAGGAAAAATAGTACAGCCTTGGGGTAGGATCCTGGTTCCCCCTCAAGTGATACACATACACATTTACACATAAGATGTACGCATCTTATACACCTAAGAGAAAATTTATATTCCTTATGCTTCTTTTAGAAATGAATACTGGAGTTCCCTTCATGGCGCAGTGGAAACGAATCCAACTAGGAACCATGAGGTTGGGGGTTCGATCCCTGGTTCAATCCTTAACCCTCCCTTGTGTGTTAAGGATCCAGCGTTGCCGTGAGCTGTGGTGTAGGTCATGGACGTGGCTTGGATCCTGCGTTGCTGTGGCTGTGGCTTAGGCCGGCAGCTATAGCTCCAGTTGGACCCCTAACCTGGGAACCTCCATATGCCATGGGTGCAGCCCTAAAAACCAAAAAAAAAAAAAAAAGAATACTTAAAAACTGACTAGCTTGGGGTCCTTCCTTATACTTCTCCCACATTTGATTGCACTCTGAACACATTCACCTGTAAGCTAAAGATTAGGTACCCTGATCAAAACTACCTGTGGGTTAAAAATTATTAGCACATGATGTTTTTCAAAAACTTTCCTAGTTTGTCCTAATCTCTGATCGATATGGCCTTTCTCAAGTATTGTTATTCTAGGAGAGTCAAGATGCCACGACCCAGAAGAACACCATCTGGACCAGGGTGAGATCTGCTAACATCCACTTACATGATCAAGATTCTCTGAGAGAGAGAAGAAAACATGTTGACCCAGAGTTCCCATCGTGGCACAGGGGAAACGAATCCAATTAGGAACCATAAGGTTGCGGGTTCAATCCCTGGCCTCGCTCAGTGGGTTAAGGATCTGGCATTGCCGTGAGCTGTGGTGTAGGTCGCAGACGCGGCTTGGATCTTGCGTTGCTGTGGCTGCGGTGTAGGCCGGCAGCTGTAGCTCTGATTCGACTCCTAACCTGGGAACCTCCATATGCCACAGGTGCGGCCCTAAAAAGAAAAAGAAATAAATAAAAAGAAAAATGTTTTGGAGTTCCCGTAGCGGCTCAGCGGTTAGCGAACCCCAGCAGCATCCATGAGGACGCGGGTTCAATCCCTGGCCTCGCTCAGTGGGTTAAGGATCCCGCATTGCCATGAGCTGTGGTGTAGGTCACAGATGCAGCTCGGATCCTGTGTTGCTGTGGCTGTGGTGTAGGCTGGCGGCTACAGCTCCAATAGGACCCGTAGCCTGGGAACCTCCATATGCTACTAGTGCATCCCTAAAAAGACAAAAAGACAAAAAAAGAAAAGAAAACCTGTTGGTCCCACACCTGATTCTTATCTGAAACCCTGTTTCTGTCCTTTTAAACTCCTGGCAATTCTTCACCAATGGAGGGCCTGGTCTTTAAGGCATTATTGTGCTTTGGCCTCCATGGCTGGCAAAGCAATAAAAGCTATATTTTTTTCTCCTTCATCCAAAACTCTTGTCTACTAGTTTGTATTCCTCACCTGTGAACAGAGGACTACTTTCAAACACTCCCTCACACAGAGCTCCTCACTCAGACCTCCCTCTCACTCTACCCCATTCAGAGTTCCCTCTCACCTTCTCACTCAGAGCTCCCTCTCACCCTCCCTCTCTCATAGCTCCTTCACACCCTCTGGACACCTCTCACACCTCTTCACACCCTCTGCTTCTGCCTTTTCAAATTTTTTCAGTCCTCCAAAGTTAAACTTAACACGCCATACACCCAGCAATTTTGGTCCTAGGCATAGACACCAAAAAATTGAAAAGAGGTTTCATACAAAAACTTGTACACCAATGCTCAGAGCAACATTATTCACAGTAGTCAAAAGGTAAAAACAATTCAAGTCCATCAATGGATGAATTTTAAAGGGATTGTGGTACATCTACCCAGTAGAATATTATTCAGCCATAAAAATGAATGAATTATTGATACATACGACTAAGGATGAATAATGAAAACACCATGCTAAGTGAAGGAAGGCAGAGACAAAAGTTCACACGCGTATTGTATGATCCTTTTTATATGATTTATAAATGGACTGAAAGCAGATTGGTGGTTGCCAGAGTCTGCAGGGAGTGGGTAATGGGCAGTGACTGCTCAATGGGAGAGGCATCTCCTTCTGGGCTAATGAAAATGTGCTTTGAACTATATAGACAGTTACACAACCTCATGAATGTACTAATTGTCACCAATTGATACACTTTATTTTTAGGGCCGCACCTGCAGCATATGTAAGTTTCCAGGCCAGGAGTCAAATCAGAGCTGCAGCTGCCAACCTACACACAGCCACAGCAATGCGGGATCCAAGTCGTGTCTGCAAACTACACCAAGCTCAGGGCAAGGCCAGATGCTTAACCCACTGAGTGAGGCCAGGGATTGAACCCATGTCCTCATGGATTTGTTAAGGCCGAGCCACGAGGGGAACTCCCACTATTTTAATGAAAATTAAAATTTCAGTTTTTCATAAAGTCCTCTTGTGGTGGGCTAAGCACCTGGCATTTTCACTGTAGTGTACCTTTGATCCCTGACCCAGAAACGTCCATACGCCAAGAGCATGGCCTCCCAAAATTTTTTTCAGTTTTTCTGTTAGCTACATTCCAAGGGCTGAATAGCCACACGTGGTTAGTGGCTACTGACAAAGACTTTCTCCTGGACTAAGCATCGCAAGCCACTGTCCCTGGGATGACACCAGCCCCACCCCCTCCCCCTTAAAATGCCAGCTGAGGAAGCAATTTATTCATCCTTTCTCTTCCCCTTTAAGATGCAAATCTTCTGTTGCCCAAAACCTTCTCCTCGAGAAAGGTCCAATGGCAGTGAGTGCCTGGTTCCAACTTGCACCACCACCTCCTCTCATAAAAATACAAGAAGTTTGTTTCTCTTCCTAACAAGTGCCACTTAGCACACCCAGAGGGCCTGGTCTCACAGACCAAACCCTTAAAAAATGCCACCTGCCCGGTGCCTTTCTTAGAGCACACCCCAGAATTTAAAAAGTCTCCTGCCTTTTGTCTCAGCAAAGTTGGGTTCAGGTTACAATGGGCTTACTTCCCTATTGCAGTAGTTAGTACTGATAAAATCTGTCTTTATGGCCTTTGACTAGCATTTGGGCTCTGTTTACCTCTGACATCACCAAACTAGACAACGTGGAAATAGGACATGCCCATCACAGTGGAAAATTATACTGGGCAGTCCTGTATGATGTGATGACATCATCAGATCTTCCAAAGAGAGGCCCACCTGAGCCAAACTGATACTTCATCTCCTAGGAGGTGATGCCTCCCAAAATCTCCATCAACGAGGCGGGACATTAAAGAAGCAAATAAGACCAATGATTCATAAAAACAGGAAAAGATATATATATATATATGTGTGTGTATATATATATATATATATATATATATATATATATACATATTTTGTCTTTTGTCTTTTTAGGGCTGCACCGCAGCACATGCAGGTTCCCAGGCCCCAGCCTAGAGGCCTACACCACAGCCACAGCAACCACAGGATTCAGGCCACATCTGCGACCTACACCACAGCTCATGGCAACGCTGGCTCCTCAACCCACTGAGCAAGGCCAGGGATCA
>PVHT021183555.1:4248665-4264321 GCA_004024745.2 Catagonus wagneri
AAAAAAAAAAAGAAAGATTTCAACATAGGAATTTTGGAGGGGGATACAATTCCACCCATAACTCCACATGTGGCTGATCAAGCATTTGAAATGTGGCCCTTTGGAGTTGAAATGTGCACTGCTAAATGCACACTGGATTTCAGACTTGGTACGAAAAAAAAGGAATGCAAGATATCTCACTATTACTTATTGATGAGTCAATTTATCTTGTGTATTAATCCTATTGATTATATGTTGAGATGATAATATTTTGGATACATTATGTTACATAAAATATACTATTACAATTAAATTTTTTTAAATGGCTGCTAGAAAATTTAAAGTAACCCATGCGGTTCCCATTACCTATCTGTAGGACAGCACTGAGCTAATATTTGAGAAGCCCTTAGAACAGGGCCTGGCCCATAGAAAACACTGGTTAAGCGCTGGTTAAATAAAGGCTTCTCTTTAGAAGTGACTTATTACCTGTGGCATTTTAAAAATGTGATTTTTACCACTCCCAGGGATTGGGAAAAGATGGGGACAAATTTCTTGTCTGGCCTTTCTTTTATTGAGTGGATTTTGTCTGACATTTTGGAAACATATGGCACATGCATTATGGTCCTGTCTTTTCCAAATTGTTTTCAGGTATTCTTTCCTGTGTCTTCATAACTCTTCATCCACCCTATTAAGCACAGCGGTTTCCTAAAAAATTGTTTCAAATTTTCCTGTTAACCACAAACAACTTTAAGCTGAAAGTATTTTCTTTGAGTTAGGATTATCATTGGACAAGGTGGTAAACTATTGAAGATCCTAATATGTATAGCCAAGTAGTTTTCTAGAAAAGCTGAATCAGTTTGCAGTCCTGCCAGCAATGTATGAATGTCTCTATTTCACCAACTTATAACTAAATTTATTATCATTTTTTTAAAAAGGCTTTATATGTATGCTTGTGTGTATGCTTGTGTTCATTTTGCTCTGTTGCTGATTTGTTGGAGGAAAAAAGTATCCTGGTGCTTGTTCACTTATTCCTTTGATGACCTGGAAGTTGAGAATTTATCTACTTGATTATTTTTTTCCATATTAACAATGAGTTTTATTTCAGTTACAGGTATACAAAGATCATAAGTCAATACGATAGATTTTGTGTCCCAAACCCACAGCGCATCCCCCCAGATTGTCTTATTTGAAAAACCATGGTTTTCCAAAATCTGTGAGTCATTGTCTGTTCTTCAAAGAAGTTCACTGTGTCTCTTTAGTTTCCACATGTAAGCGGTAGCATTGGGTGTTGCTGTCTAATTGTCTGACTGGTTCCACTTCGTATGATAATTTCTAGGTTCATCCATGTTGCTATAAATGTTGTTATTTCGTTCCTTTTAATGGCTGAGAAATATTCCATTATGTGTATGTACCATATCTTCCCTATCCACTCCTCTGTCGATGGGCAAGAGAATTTATCTACTTGATTATTGTCCCTGTGCCTTTTCTCTTCTGATAATTGGTGCTTTGAATCCTTTGTCCATTTCTTCATGTCTTACTCTTTTTCTTACCAATTTGCATACCTTTTTTATAAGGATATCAATTTTTTTTTTTTGTCTTTTCAGGGCCACACCTGCAGCATATGGAAGTTCCCAGGCTAGGGGTCTAATCTGAGTTGTAGCCGATGGCCTATGCCACAGCCACAGCAACGTGGGATCTGAGCCATGTCTGCCACCTACACCATAGCTCACGGCAAGGCCAGATTGTTAACCCGCTGAGCAAGGCCAGGGATCGAACCCACAACCTCATAGTTCCCAGTCGGATTTGTTTCTGCTGCGCCATGACAGGAACTCCAAGGATATCAGTTCTTGTACATTTATTTTTTCCCAAATTCACATCAGTCAATACTGACTTAATAATGCCTTAATTATGTTTCTTGTTTAACATATTTTTGTGTTTATACAGTCAATTCAACTGACTGTCCCTTTGTGATTTCTGTCATTGCTTTTAAGCGCAGAACATTCCTTTCCAGAGATGTGGAAAGCATTGCTTTTGTTTTATTTTACCTTTTTGTAATTACTTTCTTTGGTTTCCTTAAGATTTAAAATCCCTCAGAGTTCCCTGGCGGCTCAAGGATTAAGGATCCAGCATTGTCACTGCTGTGGCTTGGGTCACTGCTGTGGCACGGGCTCGATCCCTGGCCTGGGAACTTCTGCATGCCAGGGGTGCAACCAATTAAAAAAAAAAATGGAGTTCCCACTGTTGCACAGCAGGTTAAGAACCTGGCATTGTCTTTGTGGAGGCACAGTGGGTTAAGGATCCTGCACTGCTGCAGTTGTGACATAGGTTAATCCCTGACTCCGGAACTTCCATATGCCACAGATATGGACACACACACACGCAAAAGCAAAGGACAGGAAAACAGTACATGATGGCATTAAAAAAAAAGATTTAAAATCCCCTCTAGGACAGCAATGAAATATAATGCAGGCCACAAAAGTGAGCCACACATGTAATTTAAAAATTTTTGGTAGCCATATTTTTCTTAAAGTGAAAAAAAAATAGGCAGAGCATGGAGGACTTTTAGGGTAGTGAACTATTCTGTATGATACCACGATGGTGAATACATACCATTATATTTTTGTCCAAACCCATAGCATTTTCAACACCAAGAGTGAACACGAATGGAAACTATGGACTTTGGGTGATAATGATGTATCGATGTAGAGTCATTGATTGTAACAGACGTCCCCTTCTGGTGGGGGACGTCCATAGTGGGGGACGTTGTGGGGTGGGGATGGGGTTATATGAGGGCTCTCTGTACTTTCTGCTCAAATTTTCTGTGAATCTAAAACTGCCCTAAAAAAATTAAGTTTGTAAATTATTAAAAAGTAAAAGAACCAGGTGAAATTAATTTTAATCGCATGTATTATTAACCAATATATCTAAAAATATTATTTCAACATGTAATCAATATAAAAATTAATGAAATATTTCATTTGGGGGGTACTAAGTCTTCGAAATTTGATGTATTTTACACTTAGAGCTCATCTCCATTCGCAAGAGTGACAAGTCACGTTCCCAGTGCTCAGCCACACGTGGCTTGGGGCCACCAGATTGGTCAGTGCAGGCGTAGAATTCGATTTGACTCCAACGGAGGACAGAGCGAAAACATTCGGTTAGCCCAACTAACCCCCCTCTTCACCTTCACCTCCCATTTGCTCCTGTCTCTGGAAAATTCCTGCCCAGCCAACTTGGGTTTTCTCACCTTCCCCAGTGACCTCTGCCTGGCTCTCAGATGCCATCCTGGACACTTGTGTAAATGATCAACCACCTTTGGCCTCCCAACCCCTGCACCACCCCGCCCTGGGGCTGCCATCTGTCCACTGCCACCTCCCACTCCCAGCCTTGGGCTGTGGGTCCCACTCAGGACCTTACCGAGGGGTGGGGGTGGGCGCATCCTTGGCTCTCCACCCCCGCAGCTTGCTGCTGTGATGACAGCCTTGACAGTAATAATTATGAAACACTTACTGGGTGTGCAGTGTCCGGGAAACACATAGCCGATCATCTTATTTAATCCTCCAGACCCTCTTGAAGACTGCAACCATTTTGCACACAAGGGCTCTCCTATCTGCTAATAGGGCATAATCCTTTATGCTCTCCCCCTCACCTGCCCCTGCTAGCCTGTAGGGTGAGGAGGAGGCTTGGCGACGGGGTGGGGACACCTGCTGCCCCCGCCTGCTCCGCCACTGGAGTCTGTGCTCTGGAATATTTCTTGGAGCAGGTCACCTCTCTGCCCCAGGTAGGATGTCTTGGTGACTATGGGAAAAGCCCCCAGAGGAGGAGATAAGTGGGCGGGGCGGGGCGGAGCGGGACTGGCGCTCTCTGGTGGAGAGGACGGACCCATACCTGACCCACACGGCAGAACCGGGAGCAGGAGACGGGAGGCCAGGGGGGACGGAGGACCCGTCCTGGACAACTTGCACCCGGCGCCCCCTTAGCCCCCTTCACCCAAGTTACCATGAGCGGCCAAGTCGGGGACCTGAGCCCCCAGCAGCAGGAGGCACTGGCCCAGGTGAGGAGATGCAACGACAGGGAGGTTCTGGGAGGGACCGAGCAGTAGCCACCCCACCACCACCAATCCCGAGGTGTGGATGGGAAAGGGGACCTGGAGAGCGCCTGCCCAGCGCGGCCCAGCGCACAGTTGCGATGCAGCTGTGTACCTGACACTGGACAGGATCAGGTCTCTGGGCAACAGTGGGACTAAATCCAGCTTTCCACCTCTGCTGACTGACTCCTGGCCACTGAGCCCTGGCCCTTGATCACTGGTTGTGGAAGGAAGTGACACTGCCATCCGCTTTGGGGCAGCCTTGGGCAGACTCCCAGATCTCCTGCCCAGATTGCAACATTTGTTTGTTTGGCTTCTCTTCCTGGCTTTCTGACTCCCAGGGCCCCGAGCCCTCTCCCTGTTAATGCTTTCATTAAAGGGAACTGGAGGCGGCGTTGGTGATTTCAAGAGAGTCCTCCCCTGGTAATGTTATGACCATGGGAAAGGACTGAAGTGCCATAGCATTAATTTTGTTTGCAGATGGCCAGGGACCAGAAACTACGACTTCAGGGTTGGTGTAGGTAGCGTCACAACTCTAGCCAGCACCTTAAGCCTTTGAGAGGGCAGTTTCAGACTTGTGGAGAAGCATTTCTTTGGAGTCTCCCACTTTGAGGAGGACCTGAAGTTCCTCCAGGGAGCAATGAGTGCTCATATTTATCTGGCTCCAGCTGCAAGCCAGGCCTAAAGCCAGGGGCTTTATGTGCACAAACTCTTTTGATTGGCACAAATTTATCATTATCCTCTCTTCACAGATGAGGAAACTGAGGCTCGGAGAGGTTAAGCCACTTGCTTCCAAATCTGGACTCTCAAGATGCAGTGTCAGGAACAATGTCCCTAAAAACGTTCTTGTTGGCTGCATCAGATTTGCCGGGGATCTTTGTAAAACAGGAATGGGACAGCCCTACCTAAGGCCTACAGAGTGAGGGTCCCGAGGGGGAAGAGAACCCCCCACGCTGAGGAAGACCCAGCTTTTCTTGCCATGGTGGGCTGAGGGGAGCCCCATTCCCAGGTGGCAAAATGGTCCAGGCATCTGCTGTTAACTGTGGAGGGTCCCTGGGCAGGACCCGACTGACTGACTGAGGGTGGGAAGGGTCATGGGAACTCCTCTGACCATTATATTCCACCCCCTCAGTTCCGGGACAAACTTCAGGACCTGCTGCCCACCCTGCCTAATGCTGATGACCACTTCCTCCTGCGCTGGCTCCGAGGTGAGGCCACTTGGGGTCGGTGGAGGCAGAGAGGGTGGGAGGGAGGGGGTGTTTCAGGAAAGCAGATGGAGATGCTGGGGGAGAGTACTGCAGAGTGGGCTGGAATCTGAGCTCTACTCCCAATCAGCGTGGCAAAAAAACCCCACTGAGCCTCAGTTTCTTCATCCATAAAGTGGGCGTTAGGCCACCTTCCCAAGGGTTGTTGTGAGTTAAATAATAGGATGTAATGCCTGACACGGGTGGGCACAGGGTCGAGGTAAGGTCGGAGTTAACACCCAGGAAGTTCTCAGGCTGACTGGCCTTGCCCTGCCTTGAGTAGATATCACCAAACATGCTCTTCAGCACTTGGCTTTAGGTCTGTCTCCAGTTCCTTGAGACAGGGCTGTGTCATTCTCTTAGGGATCTGACACCAAGTGCCCAGCAAACACTTCAGGAAATAGGGGTAATTAAAGGTGGAGAAGGAATTTCTTCTAGGAATTGCTGCAGCAGTGCAAAATAACTAGAATAACAGAAACCACCCCAGGCTTAGGGAGAAAAATCATTTCAACTCAGCACACCCCATGGCACAGATTTGGAACTTGAACCAGAGGAGAACTGAGAAGTCACGCTGGAAAGTGCACACATGGTGCGTTGACAACACCACCCTTGGAATCAAACCGTGATTGTCGCAATGACAACACCAGCCTTGGAATCAAACAGTGATTGTAGCACAGTGCTCATGCAAGTCGCCTCACTTTCCTCTTCTGCATAATGGGTGTAACGCTGGTCCCTACCTTCACGATGTTGTGAGTCAGCCTCGAGGTCACAGGCACGCACAGCATCTGTACAGAGGAAACCCTCCCTTCTGTTGTGTTCTATTTGGTTAGTTTTTCTAAAAAATGTTTGAGAATTCCGTAGTGGCACAGCGGTTAACGGACCAGACTAGGATCCATGAGGATGTGGGTTCGATCCCGGCTTTGCTCAGTGGGTCAGGGATCCGGCGTTGCCGTGAGCTGTGGTGTAGGACACAGATGTGGCTCAGATCTGGTGTGGCTTTGGCTGTGGCTGTGGTGAAGGCTGACAGCTGTAGCTCTGATTCGACCCCTAGCCTGGGAACCTCCAAATGCTGCAGGTTTGGCCCTAAAAAGCAAAAAAATATGTACATATATTTTCACAAACTTTATTCTTTAGAATTGTTCTAAGAAGGTTTACAGAAATGTTGTGAAGATGGTACAGAAAGTTCCCATAGACACTGCACATTAATATTTTACTTCCTTATGGTACCTTTGTGACATTTAATGAACCATTGTTGCTAAGTGATTAGTAACTAAAATCCATGTTTTATTTATATTTTCTTAGTTTTTCCATGTCAGGATCCTATCCAGTACACCGCATTCCATTTTGTTGTCATGTCTCTTTAGGCTCTCCTAAAGAGACATGACAGTCTCTTTAGGAGACTGTGGCAGTTTCTATTCCATTTTTAACCTTTTATTTATTTATTTATTTTTGGTCTTTTTAGGGCTGTACCTGCAGCATATGGAGGTTCCCAGGCTAGGGGTCGAATCAGAGGTGTAGCTTCTGGCCTACACCACAGCCACAGCAACATGGCATCCGAGCCGTGTCTTTGACCTACACCACAGCTCACGGCAACCCACTGAGCAAGGCTAGGGTTCAAAGCTGTGTCCTCATGGATGCTAGTCAGATTCGTTTCCCCTGAGACACAACGGGAACTCCAACATGTCATTTTCATGTCATTTTCCACAAGGGCTAAAGAAGGAATCGGGACAGTAGATTTTCCTTTTTTTTTCTTTTTTTCCTTTTTTTTTGCTTTTTAGGGCCACACCCACAGCTTATGGAGGTTCCCAGGCTAGGGGTCTAATCAGAGCTACAGCTGCCAGCCTATACCACAGCCACAGCAACACAGGATCTAAGCCACATCTGAGACCTACACCACAGCCCACAGCAACGCCGGATCCTTAACCCATTGAGCGATGCCAGGGATCAAACCCACAACCTCATGGTTCCTAGTCGGATTCGTTAACTGCTGTGCCACAACGGGAACTCCTGGACAGTAGATTTCTAAACAACTGTCTATAGGACAAGAAACTACATTCTGGTTCTCAGTAGAAAAATCTCCTATAGATACCACAGAGATTTTTTTAAAGACAATAAAGTAATATCAGGTACAACTATGCACTAAAAAGTTTGAAAATCGAAATGAAATTGATACATTCCAAGAAGATGAAAGCCTCAATAGATCAGTCAATATTAAAGACATTGAAATGGTAATAAAAATGTCCTCTCCCCTCCAGACTCAGAGCCAGTGGCTTTGTAGGTGAATTCCTCCAAAATTTGAAGGCCAGCTAATTCCTGCTTATACAAATTGGTTTTTTGGGGTTTTTTATGATTTTTATTTTTTCCATTATAGCTGGTTTACAGTGTTCTGTCAATTTTCTACTGTACAGCAAGGTGACCCAGTCACACATACATGTATACATTCTTTTTTCTCACATAATCATGCTCCATCATAAGTGACTAGACCTACTTATACAAATGATTTGAGTTCCTTTAAAATACATGAAACACCATGGCCTAGGCCAGCAGCTGCAGCTCCAACTAGACCCTTAGCCTGGGAACTTCCATATGCCACGAGTATGGCCCTAAAAAGCAAAAACATAAATAAATAAAATAGGAGTTACCGTCGTGGCGCAGTGGTTAACGAATCCGACTAGGAACCATGAGGTTGCGGGTTCGATCCCTGGCCTTGCTCAGTGGGTTAACGATCCGGCGTTGCCGTGAGCTGTGGTGTAGGTCGCAGACGTGGCTCGGATCCTGCGTTGCTGTGGCTCTGGCGTAGGCCGGCGGCTACAGCTCCGATTAGACCCCTAGCCTGGGAACCTCCACATGCCGCAGGTGCGGCCCTAAAATGACAAAAATAACAAAAATAAATAAATAAATAAATAAATAAATAAAATAAAATATATGAAAGGGGGAAAGTTACCTTATGAGGCCTGGGTACGTTTGATTCTACATCCTGCCTCAAGCTTCCTCTTACCTGCGCTTCTTCTTACAGCCCGGAACTTTGACCTGCACAAATCAGAGGACATGCTCCGGAAGGTAAGGCCCCGTGCTCAGGGGCGGCCCGCCTCCCACACACTCTACCCCAGGGATTGACCCCCGGGATGAGCCACAGAGGCTGGAGACCCTAGCCCTGTCCTGTCTTTGCATTTCTTCTTCCTTCCTCCTTGGAGCCCTTTGTGCCTCAGACCCGGGTGTCCCACGGCCCTCCTTCTGCCATCCCCACCCCCAGTCTACGTCTGTGGAGCCGGGGATGCTCTGGCAGGATCTTGGTGGCTGTGGGCAGCAGGGCCTGGCCTGTGGGGCAGGCAGTCTTCAAATCCTGCTGTGTCTCCACAGCACATGGAGTTCCGCAGGCAACAGGACCTGGACAGCATCCTCATGTGGCAGCCCTCAGAGGTGAGCCCCTCACAGCACCCCTCACACCACTGATGTCCCCTCAGTGCACCCACCACATCTGGGTGGAGCAGGGACATGGCCCGATGGGCTGCTTCGAGTCAGGACCTCTGCCCTCATCCAGGTGATCCAGCTGTATGACTCCGGTGGTCTGTGTGGCTACGACTACGAGGGCTGCCCCGTGTGGTTCGACATCATTGGGACCCTCGACCCCAAGGGCCTCCTGCTGTCAGCCTCCAAGCAGGAGCTGATCCGGAAGCGCATCAAGGCCTGCGAGCTGCTTTTGCAGCAGTGTGAGCTACAGAGTCAGAAGGTATTGGGGCGGCGGAGGTGGGGGCTGGATCGGGGGTGGCATGTGGTAGGTGCCTTGCCTGTCTGAAGTGTGGCACCAGGATCCCTGACGGAGATGCCCAGCCCCCGCTTTGCCCCAGCCCTCAGCTCTGGTGGGATGTGGCTTCCGCTACAGTTCCGCATCCATGAGCATCTAGTGTGTGTGTGGCACTCTCTGCTGGCCTGTGCCAAGGGTCCCCAAAGCCCTTTCCCCCTGATTTGGGGGAGATGCTCACCTTGGGTGCAGTGGGTGCTCTAGCTCTGTTCCCCTGGATCCCTGGGAACAGCAGACGGTCAGCTTTGCTTATGGAAAAGATATCCCTTGATTGTGTAACTAGAAAACCCGACGAGGGAGCCATCGTTTTGGGTGTCCCTGAAAGCAGCGACCCTTGAAACTGATCCCATCCCTTGTGGGTCCCTAGGAGCCCCTATGGAGTTGCTACAAAAAAAAAAAAAATTGAGTCCTGTGGGGCCAACTTTGCAGATCGTCCCCTGGCCCCTGACTCTGTTTCCTGGCCAGTAGCCTTCAGAGTGAATCTAATGCCAAATTGGTTGGTTTTATGAGTCTAAGTTTCTAAAGGAGTCTCAGATGAAGACTCCGGGGCGGGGATGCTGTTATGTCACTGTGGGCTATTTTGGCTAATGGCCCACTCCACATGACAAGGACAGGGCCTGTGTCCCCAGCGTCTGGCACAAATAAAAGCCCTCCACTGAGATTTGTGGCAAGCCTGAGAGAATTAGCACCGTATTTAGCGCCTGGTTTAGTAGATGGTCAGCTTTGCTTACAGAAAAGATGTTCCTTGATTGCATAACTTGAAAACCTGGTGGGGCTTTTCTCAAGCCAGATGGCTGACTTAAGGTCAAACGGTGTGTCTTCTACTTCATAGATGTTCCCATTGCGATAGAACATGATAGAAGATAACATGAGAAAAAGAACGTATATATGACTGGGTCACTTTGCTGTACAGCAGAAACTCGGAGAACATTGTAAATCAACGATAACAAATTTAAAAAAAAAAATGATACCTTCTGGGAGTTCCCTTTGTGGCTCAGCAGTCAATGAACCCGACTAGGACGCATGAGGATGCGGGTTCAATCCCTGGCCTCACTCACTGGGTTAAGGATCCAGCAGTGACATGAGCTGTGGTGCAGGTCGCAGACTTGGCTCTGATCCTGTGGCTATGGTACAGGCCAGCAGCTGTAGCCCTGATTCGACCCCAGCCTGGGAACTTCCACATGCCAAGAGTGTGGCCCTAAAACACAAAAAAAGAAAAAAGGGATATCTGCTAAGATGTACCAGGCACTGGCCATGTGCCAGACACTGGGCTCATTGAATCCTCACAGCAATGCTATCAGAGCCTAGAATTATCCCCACTTTACAGAGGAAGAAAGTAAGGTTCAGAGGGGTTAAAAACACACCTGAGGCCACACACCCTGCCAGCAGCATAGCTCTGGCTTTGACTCAGCTGTGAGACCATGTCACCGGTGGACAAAGTATGCTATTGTACATAAAGATGCCTGGAGAACGACAAATGATGTCTTTCATCAGTGACCTAATTCCAGGCAACAGTGCTGAGCAAAGAGTGTGATGAGGGCCACCTTGCCAGAGCTCAGAGGTGGCACCTCCTCAGACCCTGGATGGGCTCTGTCTGTGTGGAAAGTGCTGTGGGCAGCTGGGGTGGGGGCGGGAAGGTGGGAGGGAGGGATACCTGGGTCTCTCTGGACAGGTGTGGCGCTGTTGTCCAATCCACATGCCTGCTCTGTCCTGTGCAGCTGGGTAGGAAGGTTGAGACGGTGCTGATGGTGTTCGACATGGAGGCGCTGAGCCTCAAACACCTGTGGAAGCCAGCTGTGGAGGTCTACCAGCAGGTAAGGCAGGCAGCTGGCTGCAGGCCACACCAGCTTCCAGTCCATGGAGGAGGGGTCCCCTCCCAGGGGCGCTGCCCCCCCTCCCCGACCCCAAGCAGCCAGTTGGTAAGATGTCAGGGAAGATGGGATGGACTGGTCGGGGGTGGGTGCTCTTGTCTCAGCAGCATCAAAGGCCACAGAATTCCAGGGGTTGGGGTGTTGGCACATGGCCTCGATGGGACTCATCTTGACCCCACAGTTTTTTGCCATCCTGGAAGCAAATTATCCTGAGATGCTGAAGAATTTAATTGTTGTTCGAGGTGAGCCCATGATGGGGATGATCTCCTAGGGAGGGAAGGGTGAAGAATGGGGTCGGGGGCAGGGGGATAAGCCACCAAAATCAGGGGTTCTCAAACTGTCCTTTGTGAAGAATCAGTTTTTGTTGTGTTTAGTTCAGTCAGTCCTTCACAGACTGATAGCTTTTGGAGTATACAAAATCGTGCTCTGGTATGTTGCAGCAGTGTCAAATATGTTACATTTCTAATGTTTACTGTTATTTTCTTTACCTGTCTGAGTGTGGACTGGTAGCAGAGGGCCCACGGGCCATACCTGGAGTGGGAAGGGTCCCTGCAGTGGCTATGGCCATGGGCTAATGCCCACTCACCCACCCTTGCTACATGTGCTCGAGGGTCAGATGATCTGGCTTCCAATCAAGTCTATTGAGTAAATCTTTGTAACCACACTGAGCCTGTTTTCCCCTTCTGTAAAATGGGAATGCAAGGGCACCTTCCCTATAAGATAGCTAGGGGAGCAAATGAGACAGTCCGTGGGGAAAGGGTTGCACAAAGCCTGGCCCACAGAGGGCACCAAGTAAGCTTGAGCAATTCATCCAGGTGGGACATGCGATCTAAAGCAGATGTCCCAGCCACTGGCACCCAAAAGGATACCAAGGCAACCTGGGCCAACCTTGAGTGTAGAAAGGAAGAGGCAACACTGGGAGATGAACACTGTTAACACCCTTCAACGGGGCAGGGGAGGAGGCGACCATCTATTGAGAGTGTTTAAGTTGATCTCCACTTTTGGAGTTCCCGTGGTGGCTCAGTGGTTAACGAATCTGACTAGGAACCATGAGGTTGCGGATTTGATCCCTGGCCTCACTCAGTGGGTTCAGGATCCGGTGTTGCCGTGAGCCCTTGTGTAGGTTGCAGACGCGGCTCAGATCCCGCGTTGCTGTGGCTGTGGCGTAGGACGGAAGCTACAGCTCCTGTTAGACCCCTAGCCTGGGAGCCTCCATATACCCTGGGTGCGGCCCTAGAAAAGGCAAAAAAAAGACCAAAAAAAAAAAAGTTTGATCTCCACATTATAGTTAAGGGCATGAATACTCAAAGAGGGTAAGTGACTAGAGGAAGGTCTCACAGCAAGAAATGGCAGAACCTCGGTCTATCCAACCTCTGTCCAACACATGCCCACAGGTGGGACTCTGTGTATCCAAGTCCTCTCTGGTCCAGCTTCTCCAGCGAGTTTCATATGTTTCAGCCCCCAAGCTGTTCCCTGTAGCCTTCAACTTGGTCAAGCCATTCATGAGTGAGGTGACTCGAAGGAAGATGGTGATTTTAGGAGGTGAGTGACTTGACTGCGTCTATCTCCACATCTGCCTGGACACAGAGGTCAGTGCTAAAGGCCCCGTTTTTCCCTGGCTCATCCTCTTTACTCAGGTGCTGACCTTGGCCTGACCCCAGTGGCCTTTGCACACTCATTCCAGACTTTGGGCCCTAGATCATTGTCTGGGTGGCCACATGAAGCTCCGGGGTGCTCTCGGGAGTAGGTGCCCAGGGGAGCAAGCCAAGGACACATTAGTTCCCTTCCTGGGCTTGGTTCCACCGCCCTCCGTCACGGCTCCCTGAGCCTCCGTGGAGCCCTGATCCTGCCCCCACAGGCAACTGGAAGCAAGAGCTGCCCAAGTTCATCAGCCCTGACCAGCTGCCCATGGAGTTTGGGGGAACTATGACTGACCCTGATGGTAACCCCAAGTGCCTGACCAAGGTACAGCTGTGCCCAGAGGTTGCGGAGGGAGGGGAGATGGCTGTGGTATAGCACCTGCTCACCCACCCTCACCCACAGATCAAGTATGGGGGTGAGGTGCCCAAGAGCTACTACCTTCGCAACCAGGTGAGGACGCAGTACGAGCACACGGAGACCGTGGGCTGTGGCTCCTCCCTGCAGGTGGAGAATGAGATCCTGTTTCCTGGCTGTGTGCTCAGGTACGGCCGGCGGCCACGCCACACCTGGGTGAGCTGGGAGGGGCCTGGAGCCCAGGCAGCTGGTCATCAGTGGGGCCCTGTCCCCTGCAGGTGGCAGTTCGCATCGGATGGGGCGGACATCGGCTTTGGGGTTTTCCTGAAGACCAAAATGGGGGAGCGGCAGCGGGCCAAGGAGATGACCGAAGTGCTGGCCAGCCAGCGCTACAACGCCCACCTGGTGCCTGAGGACGGGAGCCTCACCTGCCTCCAGGCTGGCGTCTGTAAGAGCTTTAGGGTTCACTGGAGTTGTTCCTCTTCATAGCACAGAAATGATCTGACTTCTCCTGGCCTCTCTGCCCCTATTTCCTGCTCTCGGGAGGGGTGTGGGGTATGAGCAAGTTCCTAGATCCCATGGGGCCAAGGGCATTGGCCTCAGGCGTTGGATCTGATGAGTGGCCCCCAGGGGTACCCACAGAGACACATCGTGGAGACCAGGGTTTACAGCCGTGGGCTCAGTTCCCAGGAAGTCCCCTCCTGGCGCTGGACGGGCTAAGGGATAGCTAGAAAACAGCCATGGGCTTATTGTCAAGGGTCCCAGCTTGCCTGTGTGCCTGGATCACTTCATTCTGAGAATCCCAAAGAGATGACTCTTCCAGGTGTTTATCCTTCATTCGCAGGCCTCTCAGGCCAGATGTGCTTTGGTCAGTTTTAGCAGAAGTGGTGTTGCCCAGGAACACTGCTGGCCTCCCGCCTCTGTGGGGAACAGAGCTAGCAGGGAGACCCAAGGTTGAGAAGAAGAGTGCATTTTGCTAATGCCTTGTTCATACACACCTCATTCACTTCTGTGGAAAAGGGAGAATTAGAAGAATGGAGACAGAGAAACCTGGAGGACTCAGCACCTCCCAGAGTTGGTGTTGAATGCAATGCCTCTACAAAAAGCATGAGAGGAATTCCTGTCGTGGCTCCCTAGTAACAAACCGGACTAGTATCCTTGAAGATGTGGGTTCGATCCCTGGCCTTGCTCAGTGTGTTAAGGATCCATAGTTGGCATGAGCTGTGGTGCAGGTCACAGACGCAGCTCAGATCCTGCATTGCTGTGGCTGTGGGGAAAGCCGGCAGCTACAGCTCCGATTCAGCCCCTAGCCTAGGAACTTCTGTATGCTGCGAGTGCAGCCTGAAAAAACCAAACAACAACAACAAAAAGGGCACAAGAAAGTGGCTGGTGCAGCACAGTCCTCCCTTCTGGGGAAAGCTGGGCCCCCCTCTGGGTCGGAACATCAGGATGAGGGCATGCCAGCCCCTCCCCCTCCCTCTGTCTATCATTGTCAGAAAGTCATATCAACCTCTCTAAGCCTGTTTCCTCATTCATAAGATGGGGGTGATTGTACCTTCTTTGGGGCTACTTTGAGGATTCAGGAAACTGTGAGTACTGATGTAAAGGCCCATAGAAGGGACTGATGCATGCTGCTGGTTATTGCTATTCCTTTAATCAGCACAAGCATCATCCAAGGAGACAGATGTTAGCAAGGACCAGGGGCTGGGTAGTGGCTGAGCCTCTAGTCCACCCACAGTTCCAGGCCGCCTATTCCCAGGGACATCGGGCATGCAGATGTGCCGGGCTTTGACTGCTTGCTTCCTGGTCCTTGCAGATGTCCTGCGCTTCGACAACACCTACAGCCTGATGCACGCCAAGAAGGTCAGCTACACTGTGGAGGTGCTGCTGCCCGACAAGGCCTCTGAGGAGAGGATTCAGGCTCTCGAGGCAACAAGACAGTCTCCACCGCAATGAAGACCTTGGCGGCCCCATGCCTGTGCCCCCCAATACCTTAGCAGCCCCTCCATGTCCCCTATTCTCCCAGGCAGGGTGGTGCTGCTAGAGGTGACTGCAGAGAGCCACCCACCTTGCATCACCATCTCGGTTCCCTCTGGGTCCACCCGGCTCCGTGGACAAGCAGGAAGGGGACCCCCAGTGCATAGGCCACCCTGAGGATTCAGATGGGCACCTCATCCCCCATTCACAGAGAATGAGGATGAGAACCCTGAGGATGAACCCGAGTCCACTGAGGAAGGGTCCTACCTGCAGAACCTACACTCTTGTCCCTCCTGACAAGGCCCACCCATCCCTGGACTCACCCACCTGTGGCATCCCAATTTGGAGGCGTGCACATGAATCCCCCGGGCCTGCAGGAAGCACAGCTTCAGGCCTGAAGGACAGGGAAGCCCCATTCTCTGTACACAGGAGCTCAGTAGGGCTGGACAGGACCAGCTGGAAGCTACTGGGTGGAGGGACAGGCAGAGCTGAGGGTCTCGGTTCCGAGCACCAGCCCTCCAGGGTTGTTCTACCACCTTTGAAGGGAAAATCAGAAATGGAGAGCGAGACCCAGCAAGGAAAGCCATCAGGAGGAAGAGCCATGCTCAGCCTTACGCACAGCTGAGAGGGTTCAACGGAGTCTCCCGGGCATTCCCAGGGTCACCCCCACCCCTGCCACCTGCTATGATCCACCTGACATT